>CM017188.1:7789572-8231150 GCA_004837865.1 Musa balbisiana | reverse complement strand
TTTCCTATGGATAAGTTATAATTTTTGTCAATTAATTATATTATTAATTGATTTATTTCCTAATGAGCAATATATTTTTTTAAAAAATAATTAAATTTGATTTCCTATGGATAAGTTATAATTTTTGTCAATTAATTATATTATTAATTGATTTATTTCCTAATGAGCAATATATTTTTTTAAAAAATAATTAAATTTGATTTCCTATGGATAAGTTATAATTTTTGTCAATTAATTATATTATTAATTGATTTATTTCCTAATGAGCAATATATTTTTTTAAAAAATAATATAAAATTTATTTTGTTTGTGAATAAATAAATAATATATTTCTATTTTTATCTATAAAATCAAAATAATTAAATTTGATTTCCTATGGATAAGTTATAATTTTTGTCAATTAATTATATTATTAATTGATTTATTTCCTAATGAGCAATATATTTTTTTAAAAAATAATTAAATTTGATTTCCTATGGATAAGTTATAATTTTTGTCAATTAATTATATTATTAATTGATTTATTTCCTAATGAGCAATATATTTTTTTAAAAAATAATATAAAATTTATTTTGTTTGTGAATAAATAAATAATATATTTCTATTTTTATCTATAAAATCAAAATAATTAAATTTGATTTCCTATGGATAAGTTATAATTTTTGTCAATTAATTATATTATTAATTGATTTATTTCCTAATGAGCAATATATTTTTTTAAAAAAAATATTTTTATTTTTATATATGAATAAATAAATAATATATTTCTATTTTATATATGAATAAATAAATAATATATTTCTATTTTTATCTATAAAATCAAAATAATTAAATTAAAAATAAAAATTATTTACTTTTCTTCTCCTTTAATCATATATGAGGGTTGAAAAGAGATTCGTAGAAGAAAGATAGATACTTTTTATTAATTTTTATTAAGATTTTAAAATATTTAATATTAAAATTATTATAATGTATATGATACATAAGAATATTAATTTTAAAATTTTATGATTAACAAATCATAATTATTGAATTGTGATGTTAGAATTATTAGTTAATTTAATGTTAATAATAGTTATAATTTATTTAATTTTTATAATAGTTATAATTTATTTAATTAGACATATATATGTTTTAAGAAATTATATATGAATTTTTAGTATTTAATTAGTTTTAAACTTGGAATCATAAATTTATATTTGTTATGTCATGAAAAAAAATGGATTTAGAGTTAATTATTATTTTGTAATATTTTAAAGGAAATATTAAAATCTAATTTAATAAGAGGGATCAAATTGAGGTCTAACACATGAGAAAAAGGATATCTAAGAACAGAATGGAAAATATCTTGAACATAGTCTGATTATATGGGTGGGAGACTATGTAGAAGATATTTATAGGAAGGCAAAAGAGCGAAAGGTATAGAAGTTTAGAAGGTTCGAGTAGATAAGAACTCAAGATTATTTGGGATTGAATAGTTAATCCATCAACTCTCATTGAGACCTACTTAACGGATAACAACCAAACATGAGGTACGTATGTGAGCATGAGAACTACTTAAACGCATAACGGTTGAACAAGTAGCACGTATGTGAGTATGGGAACTACTTGGACGGATAATAGTTAAATTATCTACGAAAATTTGTTCTATCGGGTATTGATTTATTATTGTAATCATCCATTATTTTTCTTTCTTAACATGTATCAAACTACCTTATTTATGTAATGTGGTTAAAAAAATAATTAAATTTGATTTCCTATGGATAAGTTATAATTTTTGTCAATTAATTATATTATTAATTGATTTATTTCCTAATGAGCAATATATTTTTTTAAAAAATAATATAAAATTTATTTTGTTTGTGAATAAATAAATAATATATTTCTATTTTTATCTATAAAATCAAAATAATTAAATTAAAAATAAAAATTATTTACTTTTCTTCTCCTTTAATCATATATGAGGGTTGAAAAGAGATTCGTAGAAGAAAGATAGATACTTTTTATTAATTTTTATTAAGATTTTAAAATATTTAATATTAAAATTATTATAATGTATATGATACATAAGAATATTAATTTTAAAATTTTATGATTAACAAATCATAATTATTGAATTGTGATGTTAGAATTATTAGTTAATTTAATTTTTATAATAGTTATAATTTATTTAATTAGACATATATATGTTTTAAGAAATTATATATGAATTTTTAGTATTTAATTAGTTTTAAACTTGGAATCATAAATTTATATTAGTTATTTCATGAAAAAGAATGGATCTAGAGTTAACTATTATTTTATAATATTTTTAAAAATATTAAAATCTAATTTAATAAGAGGGATCAAATTGAGGTCTAATGCACGAGAAGAAGGATAAGAGCCGAATGGAACACATCTTGAACGTAGTCTAATGATGTGGGTGAGATATTATGCAGAAGACATTTATAGGAGGGAAGAAGAATTAATGTATAATTTTATTTACTGCATAAGAATTATCATTATATTTTTTATGGGTAATTACAAGTTATCCTTTGTAGTTAACTATGAATAGCATCCCGATATCTACATTTTAAAAAGTAGTATTAGGGTCCTTACACTTACGAAAGTGAAATATTTAACTTCAATTCTTCTTACGTTATTAATTTCGTTGATGAAAAAAAATAGCATATGTTCATGCAAAAAGGGCATGAAAGGAAAAAAAAATAAAAACATAATTTTATTATCTTTTAAATTATTAATTTTATATAAATTTTTAATTTCCTTCTCGTTCCAATTTGCTCCCCCGTCGCTCGTCGCACTTGCTCGCCCGCCACTCGCCCACCGCACCTGCTTGCATAACACCCAATTATGGCACCTACTCACCCGCCACTCATCTGTTCCACCCTGATGCCAAAAAGTTTGCTTCAGGCGAGCTGGTGTGGCAAGCAAGCAACGGGCAAGCGATGAGCGATGGGCGACAAGTGTGATGGGCGATAAGTTTATATAAAATTAATAATTAAAAAGATAATAAAATTATATTTTTATCCTTTCCATTCACAATCTTTTTACATGTAACAATACATGCGATTGTTTTTATCGATGAAATTAACAATGTAAGAAGAATTGGAGTTAAATGTTTTATCTTTTTAGATTAGAGACTCTAATGCTACTTTTTAAAGTATAGGGATTGGGATGTTAATCATAGTTAACTATTAAATCTCAGATTTTAATGATTAAATCAATTGGTGAATTAATGATCTAATCTATGTGTTGAGATAAGTGATATAAGACTAACTACGATCGTGAAAAAGATAAAACAATTAAAGAAGAATCGAAATTGGGCAAGAGTCAACGATCAGATATCGGGCCGGATGAATCGGGGATACACCGAATGATCGTATGATGTAATGAAAGTTCGCCGGGAGTTAGCCAAAAGCTCACTGGAAGTTTGCTGGGAGTTTACCAAAAGCTCGCCAAAAGATCGCTAGTGAGGACTTTAATTTGAGTTAATTTTCAAAAAAATCCTGCTAACTCAATTAGGGGTCAACTGGGCTTTCAATATGGCTTAATTGGACTAGTTGGATGGCCCATTCAGCCACTTAGAGCCACATCAGATACTGGCACCACCCAGACTGGGCGATGGTATCGCCTAAGGCTTAGCCTCCCAAGTGGTTTGGGCAGTGGTATTGCTTAGTCTATGCGATAGTACCATCGGCAGTTAATACTACCAGGAGATGGTACCACCAAAACCCGGTCTCCGATACTTTGTCAAGCGATATTACCACCCAATGTCAATCTATAGTGGTATCGCTAGTACCTTGGAAACCTAGAATGAAACACTTTTTGGCTCCATTTTTGAAGTCATTGGGGCCTATAAATATCTCACTCTTTCCTACATTTAAGAGTACGAAAGTGTGAATAAAAATTTAAGATTTTGGTTGTAAAAGTGTTAAAAAATTGCTAAGTGTCATCCTCCCTCTTTAGCTTTGTGATCAATCTAAAAGATGTGTGAGGCTTATAAAAGGTTATATCCTAAACTTGTAAAAATGAAAAAGAGTTGTAAGAGGGTGGTTAATCTTCGTCTTATTAAAGAAAAACCGTTAGTGGATGCCAATGGCCTCAACAGAGTAAGAATCAAGAGTAAATGTAGATTACGACGATCGAACCACTATAAACTTAGTGTGCACTCTCCTTTGCTCTTTATTACTGTTGTTTTCTATTTTTAATTGTTTATTATATTTAGTTTAAGTGAAATATACTTTTGATATTAATTTCAATACGAGTTTCATCGAATCAAGTTTTTTAAAATCATCGAAGTTTTATAAATCGATGAAATTTTATCTTAAGTAGTAATTCACCCCAACCACCCCCCCCCCCCCTTTTAGTACTGACTTGATCCAAACAATTGGTATCAAAGCAAGGTTACTCTCTATCTGGTTTAAATCTCAAGAGAAATGGCTAGCAATTTTGAGAAGTCTTCCAAATCAATGAATAAATGAAATGATTTAGAAAAAAAAGACTTTATCTTTAAATGCTAAAGTGATGAACGCTCTATTTTGTGCTCTTAATAAGAATGAATTTAATCGAGTGTCTATATACGAAACTACATATAAGATTTGACATATACTTGAAATCACATATGAAGGCATAAATAGGGTCAAAGAGTCAAAAATTAATCTTTTAGTTTATACTATGAGTTATTTCGTATGAAACCAAACAAGACTATTGGATACATGTATTCCCGTTGTACGGATGTCATTAATGGTCTAAAAATGTTTAGTAAATTTTTTTCTAATTTTTAATTTGTTAACAAGATATTAAGATCCCTTTTAAAAAGTTGGGATTCTAAGTAATGACAATATAAGAAGCAAAAGATTTAAATAACTTTCCGCTTAAAGAATTTATTGGGTCCTTGATGATCTATTAAATAACGTGCATAGTATATGATGATGACGACTTAGCACTCCTTATAAGAAAATTTAAAATATTCATAAATAAGAACAAAACAAAACAGGACTTTAAGAACAAAAGTTAACTCAAAAAAATCAAATAATATACTAAGAAACCGTGACACTTCAAAAATAAATGTCCATAATTGAAGAAAAAGCTATAAAAATAAAAGAAGCGAAGGGGCACCTCCGAGACTCATCGCCCAGTTCTTTTCTGAGCCTACATAAATGTAATCCTCAATCTGAGCCTACATAAATTATTATTTTTCTTTCTTTCTTTTTACTATAATAAATTATTAGTTTTGATCGTAGGAAGAACATACGGTATGTTCAAATTTAATCGTTTATCCGTCTTCATGAATTTGTCTCCATCTAATCAGTTTTTCAAATATTATCATATATATATATATATATATATATATATATATATATATATATATATATATATATATATATATATATATATATATATATATATATATATATATATATATATATATATATATATATATATATATATATATATATATATATATATATATATATATATATATATATATATATATATATATATATATATATATATATATATATATATATATATATATATATATATATATATATATATATATATATATATATATATATATATATATATATATATATATATATATATATATATATATATATATATATATATATATATATATATATATATATATATATATATATATATATATATATATATATATATATATATATATATATATATATATATATATATATATATATATATATATATATATATATATATATATATATATATATATATATATATATATATATATATATATATATATATATATATATATATATATATATATATATATATATATATATATATATATATATATATATATATATATATATATATATATATATATATATATATATATATATATATATATATATATATATATATATATATATATATATATATATATATATATATATATATATATATATATATATATATATATATATATATATATATATATATATATATATATATATATATATATATATATATATATATATATATATATATATATATATATATATATATATATATATATATATATATATATATATATATATATATATATATATATATATATATATATATATATATATATATATATATATATATATATATATATATATATATATATATATATATATATATATATATATATATATATATATATATATATATATATATATATATATATATATATATATATATATATATATATATATATATATATATATATATATATATATATATATATATATATATATATATATATATATATATATATATATATATATATATATATATATATATATATATATATATATATATATATATATATATATATATATATATATATATATATATATATATATATATATATATATATATATATATATATATATATATATATATATATATATATATATATATATATATATATATATATATATATATATATATATATATATATATATATATATATATATATATATATATATATATATATATATATATATATATATATATATATATATATATATATATATATATATATATATATATATATATATATATATATATATATATATATATATATATATATATATATATATATATATATATATATATATATATATATATATATATATATATATATATATATATATATATATATATATATATATATATATATATATATATATATATATATATATATATATATATATATATATATATATATATATATATATATATATATATATATATATATATATATATATATATATATATATATATATATATATATATATATATATATATATATATATATATATAATATGACAAAAGAGGAATTCAAACATCCAGAATCAATGGTAAGATGTATAAAGAAGTGATATCATCTATAAAAAACAGATCATATATAGGAGGAACAAAGAAAGGCCAACTGCTTCAAGTGGGGCGTAGGATGATAGCAAGGATGGTACGTTGCTGGAACATCAAATTCAAACAACCAAGAAACAGAACGTGACCCTCAATCGAAAAGAAGAAGAAAAAGAAATGTCATCCTCATCGATTGCGCTATTCCCAAGATCTCAGAATAACAGGAAACAAAAACCCATTTTTAAGATCTCGGAATCACGAAACAAAGACGACGTTGCAGTCTATCCTACTAGTGTCCTTCAAGATCTGAAGGGACTCAATGTTCTAACTGAGAGCACAACCGAAGCTCGACCAAAGCAAACCAATATAACACAAAAGCCAGTGGACACCAATGCACATATAAAAATGTTATAACTCTAATAAAAGTCTCCAACCAAAGGATAATTACAACCTGATTGATTTATGAAATCAAAAGCAAACACCGAAACCGATTTCTCTAACATCAATTATTCTTCTCCCTTTTCAGCATGTTCTTGAACCAGTAGGCCGATTCCTTTGGGTATCGCATGTTCGTCTTAAAGTCCACGTAAACCAGACCAAACCTCGAAGTGTAACCCAACCTCCACTCGAAGTTATCGAGAAGAGACCATGCAAAGTATCCGATCACCGTCGCACCATCATCCATCGCCCTCTTCAGCTCAGTGATGTAGCTCTTGTAGTAGTTGATCCTTTTTGTGTCGCGCAAACCTTCTGGAAGAGTGACACTGCCTGGCTGATCCATTCCTATCAACATCATCGTCGTCGTCGTCAAGAGATCAGAAACTGTGATAACAACGGAGGGAGGAGAACATAGAATGTTTCATACCATTTTCTGCGAGGATGATGACGGGATCACCATAATTTATCTTCACGTAGGTCACAGCACTGTACATTCCCCATGGAACTATGTAGAGCCAGTCGGAGTAGGCCTGAGTAAAATTCCATTACTAAAAGGTTAATCAACAGTTGCTTGTCTAAGTGTAGATCAACGCAAGTCACAGATTAGGTGAAAAAGTATTCTAATGAGAAGAAGAAAAAGAAATGTCATCCTCATCGATTGCGCTATTCCCAAGATCTCAGAATAACAGGAAACAAAAACCCATTTTTAAGATCTCGGAATCACGAAACAAAGACGACGTTGCAGTCTATCCTACTAGTGTCCTTCAAGATCTGAAGGGACTCAATGTTCTAACTGAGAGCACAACCGAAGCTCGACCAAAGCAAACCAATATAACACAAAAGCCAGTGGACACCAATGCACATATAAAAATGTTATAACTCTAATAAAAGTCTCCAACCAAAGGATAATTACAACCTGATTGATTTATGAAATCAAAAGCAAACACCGAAACCGATTTCTCTAACATCAATTATTCTTCTCCCTTTTCAGCATGTTCTTGAACCAGTAGGCCGATTCCTTTGGGTATCGCATGTTCGTCTTAAAGTCCACGTAAACCAGACCAAACCTCGAAGTGTAACCCAACCTCCACTCGAAGTTATCGAGAAGAGACCATGCAAAGTATCCGATCACCGTCGCACCATCATCCATCGCCCTCTTCAGCTCAGTGATGTAGCTCTTGTAGTAGTTGATCCTTTTTGTGTCGCGCAAACCTTCTGGAAGAGTGACACTGCCTGGCTGATCCATTCCTATCAACATCATCGTCGTCGTCGTCAAGAGATCAGAAACTGTGATAACAACGGAGGGAGGAGAACATAGAATGTTTCATACCATTTTCTGCGAGGATGATGACGGGATCACCATAATTTATCTTCACGTAGGTCACAGCACTGTACATTCCCCATGGAACTATGTAGAGCCAGTCGGAGTAGGCCTGAGTAAAATTCCATTACTAAAAGGTTAATCAACAGTTGCTTGTCTAAGTGTAGATCAACGCAAGTCACAGATTAGGTGAAAAAGTATTCTAATGAGAAGAAGAAAAGGCATGGTTTTACCTGTGGACCAATCGGGACACCATCTCGGTCAACTGCAAGATTTGGAAATGTAAGAAAGAAGGTTAACACAAAGAATGAAGCTATTACGAGGGATTAGCAAATCTAACATTTGAATTCGACGTGCCAGTCGTCTTGGTAGCTGACAGGTTTGGGATTGGTGACTCCATTATCCTTCATGTAGTAAGACGTGTATTGGTTGACACCAACATAATCATATGAACCTTTCACCATCTTCACTTGATCAGCGGTGAATTTAGGAAGCCTGTCCTTGACAATTTCTTGAATTGATTTTGGATAGTATCCATATGTTAGAGGGTGAAGAAACCTGCAAACAGAGGAAGAGATCAATCGTTATATACTCGAGAGTTTTCTCAATTGGAACAGGCTGCATTGTTACCATCCAATGTGGAAATCCCTGGCTCTCTGGGCCGCGGCTTCGTCAATTGCTGAGTGTGTATAAGGCTCGTACCAAACGAAATCCAAAAGAATGCCAATTTTGCCTTTCTGATCTACCTGAATAGAGAGAACACAACGAGAAATATATGTTGATCTTGGTTATATGTTGTATGACCGAATCATGACCTGTGTGCACAAGTCCAAACCTGATACTTTTCGCGATATCTCTTCACTGCGGCTGCATGTGATAAGATGAGATTATGAGTGACGATGTAAGGCTCTGTGGCTGAGTTTCCACCAAATTTGCAGTTGGTACATCTTCCAGGGGCATGAAAGCCACTGTCATAACCGAGAGCTGACACCACCCTGGGCTCATTGAATGTGAACCAGTTCTTGACTCTATCTCCATACCTCTCAAAGCAGAAGTCTGCATAGTTGGCAAATGCATCCCTGCGTGATACAACTCATCAGACGGGCTTAAACAATCTCCAATGATTTATAATGCAAAGAGCATTATAGGTTAAGGCATTGTCAGCAGCCAAGGGCTTACACTATCTTGGGGCTCAGCCAACCCAGATACTCTTTATGAAGTGCCAATGGAAGATCGTAGTGATAGAGATTTGCATAGGGAGTAATGCCTGAAACAAAAAATAGAACGAAAAAAGATTGCCGTTTGTTTCTTTTGATCGTTAAACGTATAAAGTTTACCTTGCAGTATCAAGTAGTCGATTAGCCGATCATAATAGTCGACGCCTTCCCAGTTAATCTCTCCAGTTCCATCTAGAAAACAGAAGTCGTTATCTAACAGGAGTGGATGATGCAAAATTGGTATAGAACAAAGATGAGGACTGGATGATAAAACAAATAATAGAAAAATATGTTTCCAGTACTTGGAAAAATCCTGCTCCAGGAGATCGAGAACCGATATGCATCAAAGTTGAACTTCTTCATGATGTCCACATCTTCCTGAACCATGAGATGTTACCAAGTTAACATTCTTTAACTAGTAATGAGAGATCGAAACCTATGAATTGCTACAGACCGTAGACTACTCTACCTTGTAGTGATGGTATTCATCAACTGATACATCAGCAGTGGCATTGTTGGGAATCATACCTGCGGTCAACCAACACACACGAATAGAAATCCTCCAAGCAAAAATATTAAATCATTTCAGTGAAAGGGTGAAGTAAAAGAGGAAGAGATCAATCGTTATATACTCGAGAGTTTTCTCAATTGGAACAGGCTGCATTGTTACCATCCAATGTGGAAATCCCTGGCTCTCTGGGCCGCGGCTTCGTCAATTGCTGAGTGTGTATAAGGCTCGTACCAAACGAAATCAAAAGAATGCCAATTTGCCTTTCTGATCTACCTGAATAGAGAGAACACAACGAGAAATATATGTTGTATGACAGAATCATGACCTGTGTGCACAGTCCAAACCTGATACTTTTCGCGATATCTCTTCACTGCGGCTGCATGTGATAAGATGAGATTATGAGTGACGATGTAAGGCTCTGTGGCTGAGTTTCCACCAAATTTCAGTTGGTACATCTTCCAGGGGCATGAAAGCCACTGTCATAACCGAGAGCTGACACCACCCTGGGCTCATTGAAGGTGAACCAGTTCTTGACTCTATCTCCATACCTCTCAAAGGCAGAAGTCTGCATAGTTGGCAAATGCATCCCTGCGTGATACAACTCATCAGACGGCTTAAACAATCTCCAATGATTTATAATGCAAAGAGCATTATAGGTTAAGGCATTGTCAGCAGCCAAGGGCTTACACTATCTTGGGGCTCAGCCAACCCAGATACTCTTATGAAGTGCCAATGGAAGATCGTAGTGATAGAGATTTGCATAGGGAGTAATGCCTGAAACAAAAAATAGAACGAAAAAAGATTGCCGTTTGTTTCTTTTGATCGTAAACGTATAAAGTTTACCTTGCAGTATCAAGTAGTCGATTAGCCGATCATAATAGTCGACGCCTTCCCAGTTAATCTCTCCAGTTCCATCTAGAAAACAGAAGTCGTTATCTAACAGGAGTGGATGATGCAAAATTGGTATAGAACAAAGATGAGGACTGGATGATAAACAAATAATAGAAAAATATGTTTCCAGTACTTGGAAAAATCCTGCTCCAGGAGATCGAGAACCGATATGCATCAAAGTTGAACTTCTTCATGATGTCCACATCTTCCTGAACCATGAGATGTTACCAAGTTAACATTCTTTAACTCAGTAATGAGAGATCGAAACCTATGATTGCTACAGACCGTAGACTACTCTACCTTGTAGTGATGGTATTCATCAACTGATACATCAGCAGTGGCATTGTTGGGAATCATACCTGCGGTCAACCAACACACACGAATAGAAATCCTCCAAGCAAAATATTAAATCATTTCAGTGAAAGGGTGAAGTAAAAGAGAAGGAGAAAGACTGCATGATACCTGGAACCCTAACGAATGTATCCCAAATGCACGCCCCCTACCGCCCTTGAGTGCCATGCCCTCGACTTGGTAGGCAGAGGCTGCAGTGCCAAAGATGAAGCCCTCGGGAAATGCATCACGGTTTAGTTGATGGGCTCCAACCACGAAGCGTAGATTGCTAGTTGATAGGAGGGAGAGCAAGAGGACAACGCATGACAAGAACCGGATAGAACACATCTTAGAATATAGATGATGATGTGGATGAAGACTATGCAGAAGATATTTATAGGAGGGTAGAAGAGCAGTATGTGTAGAATTTTAGGAGGTTCGAGTGGATAAGAACTCAGGATTATTAGGTATTGAATAGGTTGATTCGTCAACTATTCAACCACCTACTTGAACGGATAGCAACCGAATATCTACGAAGATTTCTTCTATATCGATTTATTATTTGTAATCTTCCATGATTTTTCTTTCTTATATGTATCAAACTATATTGTTTGTGTAATGTGGTTAAAAAAAAATTAAATTTGATTTGAACTGGATAAGTTAGAATTTTTATCAATTAATTATATTATTAATTGATTTATTTTATGATGAGTATACTGATTTTTAAAAAATTCCAATTTATTTTTAATATTAGAATAACTAAATACTATATTTCTATTTTGATATATGAAGGAAATAATTAAATTAAAAAATAAATATATTTACTTTTCTCCTCCTTTACTCTTATTGAACGTTGACAAGAGATTTCTCGAAGAAAGATAGATTTTTTATTATTATTTTATTAAAAATATAAAATTTATTTTTTAATGAATAAATAATTATTATATTTCTATTATATATATGAAAGTAAAATAATTAATTAAAATAAAAAAAATATTATTTACTTTTCTCCTCCTTTATTCCTATATGAGCATTGATTAGAGATTCCTCGAAGAAAAATAGATAATTTTTATTACTATTTTAAAATATTTAATATTAAAATTATTATATATATATTATACTATATATATATATATATATATATATATATATATATATATATATATATATATATATATATATATATATATATATATATATATATATATATATATATATATATATATATATATATATATATATATATATATATATATATATATATATATATATATATATATATATATATATATATATATATATATATATATATATATATATATATATATATATATATATATATATATATATATATATATATATATATATATATATATATATATATATATATATATATATATATATATATATATATATATATATATATATATATATATATATATATATATATATATATATATATATATATATATATATATATATATATATATATATATATATATATATATATATATATATATATATATATATATATATATATATATATATATATATATATATATATATATATATATATATATATATATATATATATATATATATATATATATATATATATATATAATATTTTAATTTTAAAATTTAATGATTAATAAAATCATAGTTATTGAATTATGATGTTAGAATATTAGTTAATTTAATGTTAATATAGTTTATAATTTATTTAATACACATATTTATGTTTTAAAAAATCTATGTGAATTTTTATTATTTAATTAGTTTTAAACTTGGAATCATATATTTATATTTGTTATGTCATGAAAAAGAATGGATTTAGAGTTAATTATTATTTTATTTAAAAATATAAAATTTATTTTTATATATGAATAAATAAATACTATATTTCTATTTTTATCTATGAAAGCAAAATAATTAAATTTGATTTCCTATGGATAAGTTATAATTTTTGTCAATTAATTATATTATTAATTGATTTATTTTATGATGAGTAATATGATTTTTAAAAAATTCAAAATTTATTTTTATATATGAATAAATAAATACTATATTTCTATTTTGATATATGAAAGTAAAATAATTAAATTTGATTTCCTATGGATAAGTTATAATTTTTGTCAATTAATTATATTATTAATTGATTTATTTTTTAATGAGTAATATGATTTTTAAAAAAATATTTTTATTTTTATATATGAATAAATAAATAATATATTTCTATTTTTATCTATGAAAGCAAAATAATTAAATCAAAAATAAAAAAAATATTTTTATTTTTATATATGAATAAATAAATACTATATTTCTATTTTGATATATGAAAGTAAAATAATTAAATCAAAAATAAAAAAAATATTTTTATTTTTATATATGAATAAATAAATAATATATTTCTATTTTGATATATGAAAGTAAAATAATTAAATCAAAAATAAAAAAAATATTTTTATTTTTATATATGAATAAATAAATACTATATTTCTATTTTGATATATGAAAGTAAAATAATTAAATTTGATTTCCTATGGATAAGTTATAATTTTTGTCAATTAATTATATTATTAATTGATTTATTTTTTAATGAGTAATATGATTTTTAAAAAAATATTTTTATTTTTATATATGAATAAATAAATACTATATTTCTATTTTTATCTATGAAAGCAAAATAATTAAATTAAAAATAAAAAAAATATTTTTATTTTTATATATGAATAAATAAATACTATATTTCTATTTTTATCTATGAAAGCAAAATAATTAAATTAAAAATAAAAAAAATATTTTTATTTTTATATATGAATAAATAAATAATATATTTCTATTTTTATCTATGAAAGCAAAATAATTAAATCAAAAATAAAAAAATTATTTACTTTTCTTCTCCTTTAATCATATATGAGGGTTGAAAAGAGATTTGTAGAAGAAAGATAGATACTTTTTATTAATTTTTATTAATTTTTATTAATTTTTATTAATTTTTATTAAGATTTTAAAATATTTTAAAAGAAATATTAAAATCTAATTTAATAAGAGTGATCAAATTGAGGTCTAACGTATGAGAAAAAGGATATCTAAGAACAGAATGGAACATATCTTGAACATAGTCTGATTATATGGGTGGGAGACTATGTAGAAGATATTTATAGGAAGGCAAAAGAGCGAAAGGCGTTGAAGTTTAGAAGGTTCGAGTAGATAAGAACTCATGATTATTTGGGATTGAATAGTTAATCCATCAACTCTCATTGAGACCTACTTGGAATCATAAATTTATATTAGGGATTGATAGTTGATTCGTCAACTATTCAACCACCTACTTGAACGGATAGCAACCTAATATCTACGAAATTTATTCTATATTGATTTATTATTGTAATCTTACATGATTTTTCTTTCTTAATATGTATCAAACTATATTGTTTGTGTAACGTGGTTAAAAAAAATTAAATTTGATTTCATGTGGATAAGTTAGAATTTTTGTCAATTAATTATATTATTAATTGATTTATTTTTTAATGAGTAATATGATTTTTAAAAAAAATATTTTTATTTTTATATATGAATAAATAAATACTATATTTCTATTTTGATATATGAAAGTAAAATAATTAAATTAAAAATAAAATATTATTTACTTTTCTCCTCCTTTATTCTTATATGAGCATTAATTGACAAGAGATTTCTCGAAGAAAGATAGATAATTTTTATTAATTTTTTATTAATATTTTAAAATATTTAATATTAAAATTATTATAATATATATGATACATAATAATATTTTAATTTTAAAATTTAATGATTAATAAATCATAGTTATTTAATTATGATGTTAGAATGATTAGTTAATTTAATGTTAATAATAGTTATAATTTATTTAATTAGACATATTTATGTTTTAAAAAATTATAATATATGTGAATTTTTATTATTTAATTAGTTTTAAACTTGGAATCATAAATTTATATTTGTTATGTCATGAAAAAAATGGATTTAGAGTTAATTATTATTTTGTAATATTTTAAAGGAAATATTAAAATCTAATTTAATAAGAGTGATCAAATTGAGGTCTAACACATGAGAAAAAGGATATCTAAGAACAGAATGGAAAATATCTTGAACATAGTCTGATTATATGGGTGGGAGACTATGTAGAAGATATTTATAGGAAGGCAAAAGAGCGAAAGGTATAGAAGTTTAGAAGGTTCGAGTAGATAAGAACTCAAGATTATTTGGGATTGAATAGTTAATCCATCAACTCTCATTGAGACCTACTTAACGGATAACAACCAAACATGAGGTACGTATGTGAGCATGAGAACTACTTAAACGCATAACGGTTGAACAAGTAGCACGTATGTGAGTATGGGAACTACTTGGACGGATAATAGTTAAATTATCTACGAAAATTTGTTCTATCGGGTATTGATTTATTATTGTAATCATCCATTATTTTTCTTTCTTAACATGTATCAAACTACCTTATTTATGTAATGTGGTTAAAAAAATAATTAAATTTGATTTCCTATGGATAAGTTATAATTTTTGTCAATTAATTATATTATTAATTGATTTATTTCCTAATGAGCAATATATTTTTTTAAAAAATAATATAAAATTTATTTTGTTTGTGAATAAATAAATAATATATTTCTATTTTTATCTATAAAATCAAAATAATTAAATTAAAAATAAAAATTATTTACTTTTCTTCTCCTTTAATCATATATGAGGGTTGAAAAGAGATTCGTAGAAGAAAGATAGATACTTTTATTAATTTTTATTAAGATTTTAAAATATTTAATATTAAAATTATTATAATGTATATGATACATAAGAATATTAATTTTAAAATTTTATGATTAACAAATCATAATTATTGAATTGTGATGTTAGAATTATTAGTTAATTTAATTTTTATAATAGTTATAATTTATTTAATTAGACATATATATGTTTTAAGAAATTATATATGAATTTTTAGTATTTAATTAGTTTTAAACTTGGAATCATAAATTTATATTAGTTATTTCATGAAAAAGAATGGATCTAGAGTTAACTATTATTTTATAATATTTTTAAAAATATTAAAAACTAATTTAATAAGAGGGATCAAATTGAGGTCTAATGCACGAGAAGAAGGATAAGAGCCGAATGGAACACATCTTGAACGTAGTCTAATGATGTGGGTGAGATATTATGCAGAAGACATTTATAGGAGGGAAGAAGAATTAATGTATAATTTTATTTACTGCATAAGAATTATCATTATATTTTTTATGGGTAATTACAAGTTATCCTTTGTAGTTAACTATGAATAGCATCCCGATATCTACATTTTAAAAAGTAGTATTAGGGTCCTTACACTTACGAAAGTGAAATATTTAACTTCAATTCTTCTTACGTTATTAATTTCGTTGATGAAAAAAATAGCATATGTTCATGCAAAAAGGGCATGAAAGGAAAAAAAAATAAAAACATAATTTTATTATCTTTTAAATTATTAATTTTATATAAATTTTTAATTTCCTTCTCGTTCCAATTTGCTCCCCCGTCGCTCGTCGCACTTGCTCGCCCGCCACTTCGCCCACCGCACCTGCTTGCATAACACCCAATTATGGCACCTACTCACCCGCCACTCATCTGTTCCACCCTGATGCCAAAAAGTTTGCTTCAGGCGAGCTGGTGTGGCAAGCAAGCAACGGGCAAGCGATGACTAATTTAATAAGAGGGATCAAATGAGGTCTAATGCACGAGAAGACGGATAAGAGCCGAATGGAACACATCTTGAACGTAGTCTAATGATGTGGGTGAGATATTATGCAGAAGACATTTATAGGAGGGAAGAAGAATTAATGTATAATTTTATTTACTGCATAAGAATTATCATTATATTTTTTATGGGTAATTACAAGTTATCCTTTGTAGTTAACTATGAATAGCATCCCGATATCTACATTTTAAAAAGTAGTATTAGGGTCCTTACACTTACGAAAGTGAAATATTTAACTTCAATTCTTCTTACGTTATTAATTTCGTTGATGAAAAAAAATAGCATATGTTCATGCAAAAAGGGCATGAAAGGAAAAAAAATAAAAACATAATTTTATTATCTTTTAAATTATTAATTTTATATAAATTTTTAATTTCCTTCTCGTTCCAATTTGCTCCCCCGTCGCTCGTCGCACTTGCTCGCCCGCCACTCGCCCACCGCACCTGCTTGCATAACACCCAATTATGGCACCTACTCACCCGCCACTCATCTGTTCCACCCTGATGCCAAAAAGTTTGCTTCAGGCGAGCTGGTGTGGCAAGCAAGCAACGGGCAAGCGATGAGCGATGGGCGACAAGTGTGATGGGCGATAAGTTTATATAAAATTAATAATTAAAAAGATAATAAAATTATATTTTTATCCTTTCCATTCACAATCTTTTTACATGTAACAATACATGCGATTGTTTTTATCGATGAAATTAACAATGTAAGAAGAATTGGAGTTAAATGTTTTATCTTTTTAGATTAGAGACTCTAATGCTACTTTTTAAAGTATAGGGATTGGGATGTTAATCATAGTTAACTATTAAATCTCAGATTTTAATGATTAAATCAATTGGTGAATTAATGATCTAATCTATGTGTTGAGATAAGTGATATAAGACTAACTACGATCGTGAAAAAGATAAAACAATTAAAGAAGAATCGAAATTGGGCAAGAGTCAACGATCAGATATCGGGCCGGATGAATCGGGGATACACCGAATGATCGTATGATGTAATGAAAGTTCGCCGGGAGTTAGCCAAAAGCTCACTGGAAGTTTGCTGGGAGTTTACCAAAAGCTCGCCAAAAGATCGCTAGTGAGGACTTTAATTTGAGTTAATTTTCAAAAAAATCCTGCTAACTCAATTAGGGGTCAACTGGGCTTTCAATATGGCTTAATTGGACTAGTTGGATGGCCCATTCAGCCACTTAGAGCCACATCAGATACTGGCACCACCCAGACTGGGCGATGGTATCGCCTAAGGCTTAGCCTCCCAAGTGGTTTGGGCAGTGGTATTGCTTAGTCTATGCGATAGTACCATCGGCAGTTAATACTACCAGGAGATGGTACCACCAAAACCCGGTCTCCGATACTTTGTCAAGCGATATTACCACCCAATGTCAATCTATAGTGGTATCGCTAGTACCTTGGAAACCTAGAATGAAACACTTTTTGGCTCCATTTTTGAAGTCATTGGGGCCTATAAATATCTCACTCTTTCCTACATTTAAGAGTACGAAAGTGTGAATAAAAATTTAAGATTTTGGTTGTAAAAGTGTTAAAAAATTGCTAAGTGTCATCCTCCCTCTTTAGCTTTGTGATCAATCTAAAAGATGTGTGAGGCTTATAAAAGGTTATATCCTAAACTTGTAAAAATGAAAAAGAGTTGTAAGAGGGTGGTTAATCTTCGTCTTATTAAAGAAAAACCGTTAGTGGATGCCAATGGCCTCAACAGAGTAAGAATCAAGAGTAAATGTAGATTACGACGATCGAACCACTATAAACTTAGTGTGCACTCTCCTTTGCTCTTTATTACTGTTGTTTTCTATTTTTAATTGTTTATTATATTTAGTTTAAGTGAAATATACTTTTGATATTAATTTCAATACGAGTTTCATCGAATCAAGTTTTTTAAAATCATCGAAGTTTTATAAATCGATGAAATTTTATCTTAAGTAGTAATTCACCCCAACCACCCCCCCCCCCCCCTTTTAGTACTGACTTGATCCAAACAATTGGTATCAAAGCAAGGTTACTCTCTATCTGGTTTAAATCTCAAGAGAAATGGCTAGCAATTTTGAGAAGTCTTCCAAATCAATGAATAAATGAAATGATTTAGAAAAAAAAGACTTTATCTTTAAATGCTAAAGTGATGAACGCTCTATTTTGTGCTCTTAATAAGAATGAATTTAATCGAGTGTCTATATACGAAACTACATATAAGATTTGACATATACTTGAAATCACATATGAAGGCATAAATAGGGTCAAAGAGTCAAAAATTAATCTTTTAGTTTATACTATGAGTTATTTCGTATGAAACCAAACAAGACTATTGGATACATGTATTCCCGTTGTACGGATGTCATTAATGGTCTAAAAATGTTTAGTAAATTTTTTTCTAATTTTTAATTTGTTAACAAGATATTAAGATCCCTTTTAAAAAGTTGGGATTCTAAGTAATGACAATATAAGAAGCAAAAGATTTAAATAACTTTCCGCTTAAAGAATTTATTGGGTCCTTGATGATCTATTAAATAACGTGCATAGTATATGATGATGACGACTTAGCACTCCTTATAAGAAAATTTAAAATATTCATAAATAAGAACAAAACAAAACAGGACTTTAAGAACAAAAGTTAACTCAAAAAAATCAAATAATATACTAAGAAACCGTGACACTTCAAAAATAAATGTCCATAATTGAAGAAAAAGCTATAAAAATAAAAGAAGCGAAGGGGCACCTCCGAGACTCATCGCCCAGTTCTTTTCTGAGCCTACATAAATGTAATCCTCAATCTGAGCCTACATAAATTATTATTTTTCTTTCTTTCTTTTTACTATAATAAATTATTAGTTTTGATCGTAGGAAGAACATACGGTATGTTCAAATTTAATCGTTTATCCGTCTTCATGAATTTGTCTCCATCTAATCAGTTTTTCAAATATTATCATATTCAAAAGAGGGAATAAAAAAAAAGGAATCAAAACTTACATAAATTTCAATGAGCAGCTTGCATAACTAAAGATCCAATTTAATATAATTATCACCAATATTTATTATCAATTTATTCTTTTGTATAACTTAATTTTAATATTTTATAATATTACTATTTTAAATTATTTACGTTTTAAGAATTATATTAATTAAATTTCAGATTTTCGTCTTCTTCTTGTGTTTACTAAGTTTTTGAAGAACCCATTGAAATATATTAGATTAATCATATATATATATATATATATATATATATATATATAATATGACAAAAGAGGAATTCAAACATCCAGAATCAATGGTAAGATGTATAAAGAAGTGATATCATCTATAAAAAACAGATCATATATAGGAGGAACAAAGGGAGAAGAAGATCATATATAGGAGGAACAAAGAAAGGCCAACTGCTTCAAGTGGGGCGTAGGATGATAGCAAGGATGGTACGTTGCTGGAACATCAAATTCAAACAACCAAGAAACAGAACGTGACCCTCAATCGAAAAGAAGAAGAAAAAGAAATGTCATCCTCATCGATTGCGCTATTCCCAAGATCTCAGAATAACAGGAAACAAAAACCCATTTTTAAGATCTCGGAATCACGAAACAAAGACGACGTTGCAGTCTATCCTACTAGTGTCCTTCAAGATCTGAAGGGACTCAATGTTCTAACTGAGAGCACAACCGAAGCTCGACCAAAGCAAACCAATATAACACAAAAGCCAGTGGACACCAATGCACATATAAAAATGTTATAACTCTAATAAAAGTCTCCAACCAAAGGATAATTACAACCTGATTGATTTATGAAATCAAAAGCAAACACCGAAACCGATTTCTCTAACATCAATTATTCTTCTCCCTTTTCAGCATGTTCTTGAACCAGTAGGCCGATTCCTTTGGGTATCGCATGTTCGTCTTAAAGTCCACGTAAACCAGACCAAACCTCGAAGTGTAACCCAACCTCCACTCGAAGTTATCGAGAAGAGACCATGCAAAGTATCCGATCACCGTCGCACCATCATCCATCGCCCTCTTCAGCTCAGTGATGTAGCTCTTGTAGTAGTTGATCCTTTTTGTGTCGCGCAAACCTTCTGGAAGAGTGACACTGCCTGGCTGATCCATTCCTATCAACATCATCGTCGTCGTCGTCAAGAGATCAGAAACTGTGATAACAACGGAGGGAGGAGAACATAGAATGTTTCATACCATTTTCTGCGAGGATGATGACGGGATCACCATAATTTATCTTCACGTAGGTCACAGCACTGTACATTCCCCATGGAACTATGTAGAGCCAGTCGGAGTAGGCCTGAGTAAAATTCCATTACTAAAAGGTTAATCAACAGTTGCTTGTCTAAGTGTAGATCAACGCAAGTCACAGATTAGGTGAAAAAGTATTCTAATGAGAAGAAGAAAAGGCATGGTTTTACCTGTGGACCAATCGGGACACCATCTCGGTCAACTGCAAGATTTGGAAATGTAAGAAAGAAGGTTAACACAAAGAATGAAGCTATTACGAGGGATTAGCAAATCTAACATTTGAATTCGACGTGCCAGTCGTCTTGGTAGCTGACAGGTTTGGGATTGGTGACTCCATTATCCTTCATGTAGTAAGACGTGTATTGGTTGACACCAACATAATCATATGAACCTTTCACCATCTTCACTTGATCAGCGGTGAATTTAGGAAGCCTGTCCTTGACAATTTCTTGAATTGATTTTGGATAGTATCCATATGTTAGAGGGTGAAGAAACCTGCAAACAGAGGAAGAGATCAATCGTTATATACTCGAGAGTTTTCTCAATTGGAACAGGCTGCATTGTTACCATCCAATGTGGAAATCCCTGGCTCTCTGGGCCGCGGCTTCGTCAATTGCTGAGTGTGTATAAGGCTCGTACCAAACGAAATCCAAAAGAATGCCAATTTTGCCTTTCTGATCTACCTGAATAGAGAGAACACAACGAGAAATATATGTTGATCTTGGTTATATGTTGTATGACCGAATCATGACCTGTGTGCACAAGTCCAAACCTGATACTTTTCGCGATATCTCTTCACTGCGGCTGCATGTGATAAGATGAGATTATGAGTGACGATGTAAGGCTCTGTGGCTGAGTTTCCACCAAATTTGCAGTTGGTACATCTTCCAGGGGCATGAAAGCCACTGTCATAACCGAGAGCTGACACCACCCTGGGCTCATTGAATGTGAACCAGTTCTTGACTCTATCTCCATACCTCTCAAAGCAGAAGTCTGCATAGTTGGCAAATGCATCCCTGCGTGATACAACTCATCAGACGGGCTTAAACAATCTCCAATGATTTATAATGCAAAGAGCATTATAGGTTAAGGCATTGTCAGCAGCCAAGGGCTTACACTATCTTGGGGCTCAGCCAACCCAGATACTCTTTATGAAGTGCCAATGGAAGATCGTAGTGATAGAGATTTGCATAGGGAGTAATGCCTGAAACAAAAAATAGAACGAAAAAAGATTGCCGTTTGTTTCTTTTGATCGTTAAACGTATAAAGTTTACCTTGCAGTATCAAGTAGTCGATTAGCCGATCATAATAGTCGACGCCTTCCCAGTTAATCTCTCCAGTTCCATCTAGAAAACAGAAGTCGTTATCTAACAGGAGTGGATGATGCAAAATTGGTATAGAACAAAGATGAGGACTGGATGATAAAACAAATAATAGAAAAATATGTTTCCAGTACTTGGAAAAATCCTGCTCCAGGAGATCGAGAACCGATATGCATCAAAGTTGAACTTCTTCATGATGTCCACATCTTCCTGAACCATGAGATGTTACCAAGTTAACATTCTTTAACTAGTAATGAGAGATCGAAACCTATGAATTGCTACAGACCGTAGACTACTCTACCTTGTAGTGATGGTATTCATCAACTGATACATCAGCAGTGGCATTGTTGGGAATCATACCTGCGGTCAACCAACACACACGAATAGAAATCCTCCAAGCAAAAATATTAAATCATTTCAGTGAAAGGGTGAAGTAAAAGAGAAGGAGAAAGACTGCATGATACCTGGAACCCTAACGAATGTATCCCAAATGCACGGCCCCCTACCGCCCTTGAGTGCCATGCCCTCGACTTGGTAGGCAGAGGCTGCAGTGCCAAAGATGAAGCCCTCGGGAAATGCATCACGGTTTAGTTGATGGGCTCCAACCACGAAGCGTAGATTGCTAGTTGATAGGAGGGAGAGCAAGAGGACAACGCATGACAAGAACCGGATAGAACACATCTTAGAATATAGATGATGATGTGGATGAAAGACTATGCAGAAGATATTTATAAGAGGGTAGAAGAGCAGTAGGTGTAGAATTTTAGGAGGTTCGAGTGGATAAGAACTCAGGATTATTAGGGATTGAATAGTTGATTCGTCAACTATTCAACCACCTACTTGAACGGATAGCAACCGAATATCTACGAAGATTTATTCTATATCGATTTATTATTGTAATCTTCCATGATTTTTCTTTCTTAATATGTATCAAACTATATTGTTTGTGTAATGTGGTTAAAAAAAATTAAATTTGATTTGAACTGGATAAGTTAGAATTTTTATCAATTAATTATATTATTAATTGATTTATTTTATGATGAGTAATATGATTTTTAAAAAATTCAAAATTTATTTTTATATATGAATAAATAAATACTATATTTCTATTTTGATATATGAAAGTAAAATAATTAAATTAAAAATAAAAATATTATTTACTTTTCTCCTCCTTTACTCTTATATGAACGTTGACAAGAGATTTCTCGAAGAAAGATAGATTTTTTATTATTATTTTATTTAAAAATATAAAATTTATTTTTTAATGAATAAATAAGTATTATATTTCTATTATATATATGAAAGTAAAATAATTAATTAAAAATAAAAAAAATATTATTTACTTTTCTCCTCCTTTATTCCTATATGAGCATTGATTAGAGATTCCTCGAAGAAAAATAGATAATTTTTATTAATATTTTAAAATATTTAATATTAAAATTATTATAATATATATTATACATAATAATATTTTTAATTTTAAAATTTAATGATTAATAAATCATAGTTATTGAATTATGATGTTAGAATGATTAGTTAATTTAATGTTAATAATAGTTATAATTTATTTAATACACATATTTATGTTTTAAAAAATCATATGTGAATTTTTATTATTTAATTAGTTTTAAACTTGGAATCATATATTTATATTTGTTATGTCATGAAAAAGAATGGATTTAGAGTTAATTATTATTTTATAATATTTTAAAATATTTTAAAAGAAATATTAAAATCTAATTTAATAAGAGGGATCAAATTGAGGTCTAACGTATGAGAAAAAGGATATCCAAGAACAGAATGGAACATATCTTGAACATAGTCTGATTATATGGGTGGGAGACTATGCAGAAGACATTTATAGGAAGGCAAAAGAGCGAAAGGCGTTGAAGTTTAGAAGGTTCGAGTAGATAAGAACTCATGATTATTTGGGATTGAACAGTTAATCCATCAACCCTCATTTAGACTTACTTAACGGATAACAACCAAACATGAGGTACGTATGTGAGCATGAGAACTACTTGAACGCATAACAGTTGGACAAGTAGTATGTATATGAGCATGGGAACTACTTGGACGGATAATAGTTAGATTATTTACGAAAATTTGTTCTATCATGTATTGATTTATTATTGTAATCATCCATTATTTTTCTTTCTCAACGTGTATCAAACTACCTTATTTGTATAATGTGGTTAAAAAAATAATTAAATTTGATTTCCTATGGATAAGTTATAATTTTTGTCAATTAATTATATTATTAATTGATTTATTTCCTAGTGACCAATATATTTTTTAAAAAATAATATAAAATTTATTTTTGTTTGTGAATAAATAAATAATATATTTCTATTTTTATCTATGAAAGCAAAATAATTAAATCAAAAATAAAAAAATTATTTACTTTTCTTCTCCTTTAATCATATATGAGGGTTGAAAAGAGATTTGTAGAAGAAAGATAGATACTTTTTATTAATTTTTATTAAGATTTTAAAATATTTAATATTAAAATTATTATAATGTATATGATACATAAGAATATTAATTTTAAAATTTTATGATTAATAAATCATGATTATTGAATTGTGATGTTAGAATGATTAGTTAATTTAATGTTTATAATAGTTATAATTTATTTAATTAGACATATTATGTTTTAAAAAATTATATATAAATTTTTATTATTTAATTAGTTTTAAACTTGGAATCATAAATTTATATAGCGTATGTCACTGAACACAAAGGTGTGTTCTTTTTGTTTGCTCTTCTCATTTATATAGCGTATGTCACTGAACACAAGCACAATCACGTGGTAGGTGATGTTGATGTTTCGTGAACGTTTCAACACAGCATATGGTAGGGCTCGAAATCCATTGGCCTAGTTTGTTGATGCATTTCACTCTCTTTGCCTCACCCGGGACTAATTAATCAACGTAAGTACTTTGCAGTGCGCAAAGTATTATTGACGAAGCTTATTTTAAATTGGTGGCTACTTTGCATTGCACAAAGAGATGTGAGATTAATTAATCCTTAAGTACAACGTTACGAGTTGCCATGCTTGCATGCAAAGGTGTTTCTGAGCTCGGCCATCTATATGGAATAAATGGTTTGTAGTAAAATTCGATATGCGCAAACTCTTGGCCTATCCTTATTCTAATAACCTTAGAGAGTCGTCACCACAATGCATCTCTTGCAACTCAGTTTTGTTGAATCACATCACAGGTAGGGTTTATTCATATGTAAGTGATCACAAGAATTCTGATGAGAATATCTATTGGTGATGGATCTCAGTGCGCCGTGTGCAACCTTGCACAGAAAAGGGAATAATTGTGGTTTGATTTTCGACGAGAAAAGGTAAAATGTGAACAGCTAGAAGGGCTCGATAGGTTCGGCGCAATATCTGTTGCTTGCAGGGCGAGTTGGACTGCAGTTGTTTCGTTTTTGGAACGAAACTTGAGAGCGAGATATAGTAATGCACCTAACCGCAGAGCCAAGATGTGGTTGACTGGGATTCCAAATACGTGTCGTTTATCTTGTTACCGACCGTGATATTTGGTCAAGGGTGATTTTTTTTAAGAAAATCTTAAGTTTTGGATTTTTTTCATATAACGCTCGTTATTTCTATATTTCCTAAAGAGTGTTCCTTTCCTTATAAAATAGTTTCTTTAGGCTAAATCGATAAGCTATTATAGTATTTTTAAATAACATTATAGTGCTTTATAATAATATTTTTTAATTGTCCAGAAATACTGTGATTTCATGAAAAATATTGAAACCGAAACATGTCACATTATTTATTATTATTATAATTAATTCATAATAAATCATTATAATTTTTATCATGGTTTGCTTCGAAATATGTCAGGATCTTTATTTTTTATTTTAATAAATAAAAAATTAATCTTATAATATTTTCAAAAAAATATATGCTTAAATTTGGTTACATAAACAAACTTGTAATACCTTAAAACATGCCATAATAATTTTAAAATTCATTTAAAATCACTTAAGAACTCTCAAATATAAAATTTATTAAATCTTAATATATATAAATAAATAAATAATTAATATTTATAAGAATTTGAATCAATTAATATTAAGTCAACTCATTTTTTAATAAGGTTACATGTTTTTAGTTCAAGAATAATAATATTTAATTATATTCAAGAACACTATAATTAGGTTGAATAAAAAGTATTATAACCTGATTGAAAAAACATTGTAAATGATTTGAATTAATGATCAATATTATCACTTTATTATAATTTATTGATTAACCAAACTAGTTATAGTGTATGGAATCAAACATTTTAGTTACTCATCCTCAATTAGATTGGTATTAGAACTTATGGCCTAAACAAAATGTTTTATCATCACTTATATATATTAGGGGCATCCTATGCCAATGAAAGCATATAATACAGAATTAATTTAATCTATCTTCTATTTAAATAAATTTGATTAGTTTAAAATATTTTTTTATGTATAATAAACTATCATATCACATCTACTCAAAAGAAAGAAAACAAAATAATTAACAAAAATTCATTCTTGACTAAAAATTAAAAATCTTGATAGGGAATTTATCTTTATGATGAAGTTTNATGTGGTGGGAGACTATGTAGAAGACATTTATAGGAAGGCAAAAGAGCGAAAGGTATAGAAGTTTAAAAGGTTCGAGTAGATAAGAACTCAAGATTATTTGGGATTGAACAGTTAATTCATCAACTCTCATTGAGACCTACTTAACGGATAACAACCAAACATGAGGTACGGATGTGAGCATGAGAACTACTTGAACGCATAACGGTTGGACAAGTAGCACGTATAGTGAGTATGGGAACTACTTGGACGGATAATAGTTAAATTATCTACGAAAATTTGTTCTATCGGGTATTGATTTATTATTGTATCATCCATTATTTTTCTTTCTTAACATGTATCAAACTACCTTATTTGTGTAATGTGGTTAAAAAAATAATTAAATTTGATTTCCTATGGATAAGTTATAATTTTTGTCAATTAATTATATTATTAATTGATTTATTTCCTAATGAGCAATATATTTTTTTAAAAAAATAATATAAAATTTATTTTGTTTGTGAATAAATAAATAATATATTTCTATTTTTATCTATGAAAGCAAAATAATTAAATTAAAAATAAAAAAATTATTTACTTTTCTTCTCCTTTAATCATATATGAGGGTTGAAAAGAGATTTGTAGAAGAAAGATAGATACTTTTTATTAATTTTTATTAATTTTTATTAAGATTTTAAAATATTTAATACTAAAATTATTATAATGTATATGATACATAAGAATATTAATTTTAAAATTTTATGATTAATAAATCATGATTATTGAATTGTGATGTTAGAATGATTAGTTAATTTAATGTTTATAATAGTTATAATTTTTGTCAATTAATTATATTATTAATTGATTTATTTCCTAATGAGCAATATATTTTTTTAAAAAAATAATATAAAATTTATTTTGTTTGTGAATAAATAAATAATATATTTCTATTTTTATCTATGAAAGCAAAATAATTAAATTAAAAATAAAAAAATTATTTACTTTTCTTCTCCTTTAATCATATATGAGGGTTGAAAAGAGATTTGTAGAAGAAAGATAGATACTTTTTATTAATTTTTATTAAGATTTTAAAATATTTAATACTAAAATTATTATAATGTATATGATACATAAGAATATTAATTTTAAAATTTTATGATTAATAAATCATGATTATGGAATTGTGATGTTAGAATGATTAGTTAATTTAATGTTTATAATAGTTATAATTTATTTAATTAGACATATGTATGTTTTAAGAAATTATATATGAATTTTTAGTATTTAATTAGTTTTAAACTTGGAATCATAAATTTATATTAGTTATTTCATGAAAAAGAATGGATATAGAGTTAACTATTATTTTATAATATTTTTGAAAAATATTAAAAACTAATTTAATAAGAGGGATCAAATTGAAGTCTAACGCACGAGAAGAAGAATGAGAACCGAATGGAATACATCTTGAACGTAGTCTAATGATGTGGGTGAGAGACTATGCAAAAGACATTTATAGAAGGGAAGAAGAATTAATGCATAATTTTATTTAATACATAAGAATTATCATTATATTTCTGATGGGTAATTACAAGTTATCCCTTGTAGTTAACTATGATTAGCATCCCGATATCTACATTTTAAAAAGTAGTATTAGGATCCTTACACTTACGAAAGTGAAATATTTAACCTCAATTCTTCTTACATTATTAATTTCCTTGATTAAAAAAATAGCATATGTTCATGCAAAAAGGGCATGAAGGGAAAAAAAAATAAAAACATAATTTTATTATCTTTTAAATTATTAATTTTATATAAAATTTTAATTTCCTTCTCGTTCCAATCTGCTCGCCCGTTGCTCGTCGCACTTGCTCGCCCGCCACTCGCCCACCGCACCTGCTTGCTTAACACCCAATTATGGCACCTACTCACCCGCCACTCATTTGTTCCACCCTGATGCCAAAAAGTTTACTTCAGGCGATCTGGTGTGGCAAGCAAGCATCGGGTAAGCGATGAGCGATGGGCGACAAGTGTGATGGGCGATAAGTTTATATAAAACTAATAATTTAAAAGATAATAAAATTATATTTGTATCCTTTCCATTCATAATCTTTTTACATGTAATAACACGTGATTTTTTTTATCGATGAAATTAACAATGTAAGAAGAATTGGAGTTAAATGTTTCATCTTTTTAGATGTAGAGACTCCAATGCTACTTTTTAAAGTATAGGGATCGGGATGTTAATCATAGTTAACTATTAAATCTTATATTTTAATGATTAAATCAATCGGTGAATTAATGATCTAATCTATGTGTTGAGATAAGTGATATAAGACTAACTACGATCGTGAAAAAGATAAAACAATTAAAGAAAAATCGAAGTTGGGCAAGAATCAACGATCAGGTATCGGGCCGGATGAATCGGGGATACACCGAAGGATCGTATGATGCAATGAAAGCTCGCCAGGAGTTAGCCAAAAGCTCATTGGAAGTTTGCCGGCAGTTCACCAAAAGCTCGCCGCTAGTTAGGACTTTAATTTGAGTTAGTTTTTAAAAAAATCCTACTAACTCAATTAGGGGCCAACTCGGCCTTCAATAGGGCTTAATTGGACTAGTTGGACGGCCCATTCAACCACTTGAAGCCACATCAGATAGTGGCACCACGTAGATTGGGCGATGGTACTGCCTAAGGCTTAGCCTCCCAAGTGGTTTAGGCGGTGGTACCGCTTAGTCCGTGTGATAGTACCATCGGCAATTAATGCTACCAAGAGATGGTATCACCAAAACCTGATCTCCGATGCTTTGTCAGGCGATGGTACCACCCAGTGTCAATCTATAGTGGTATCGCCAGTACCTTGGAAACCTAGAATGAAACACTTTTTGGCTCCATTTTTGAAGTCATTGGGGCCTATACATATCTCACTCTTTCCTGCATGAAAGAGTACGAAAGTGTGAATAAAAATTTAAGATTTTGGTTGTAAAAGTGTTGAAAAATTTCTAAGTGTCATCCTCCCTCTTTAGCTTTGTGATTAATCTAAAAGATGTGTGAGGCTTATAAAAGGTTATCTCCTAAACCTGTAAAAATGAAAAAGAGTTGTAAGAGGCTGGTTAATCTTCATCCCATTGAAGAAAGACCGTTAGTAGATGCCAATAGCCTCAACAGAGTAGGAATCAGGAGTGGATGTAGGTTACGACGATCGAACCACTATAAACTTAGTGTGCACTCTCCTTTTACAATTTATTACTGTTGTTTTCTATTTTTAATTATTTATTATATTTACTTTAAGTGAAATATACTTTTGATATCAATTCCAATACGGATTTCATCGAATCAAGTTTTTTAAAATCATCGATGAAATTTTATCGTAAGTAGTAATTCGCCCCAAACCTCCCCCCCCCCCCCCCTCTTAGTGCCCACTTGATCCAAACAATTGGTATTAGAGCAAGGTTACTCTCTATCTGGTTTAAATCCCAAGGGAGATAGTTTTTATCAGTAATCAAGAGGGTCTTTCTATCACTCGCCCTTATATGTTTAATGAGATGAACTATACGTATTGGAAAATTAGAATGAGAATTTTGTTTCTTTCTTTCTATGGATTTCAAATTATGAAATATTGTTAAAAACAATTTTGAGAAGTCTTCCAAATCAATGAACAAATGAAATGATTTGGAAAAAAAAAGACTTTCTCTTTAAATGCTAAAGTGATGAACGCTCTATTTTGTACTCTTAATAAGAATGAATTTAATCAAGTTTCTATATGCGAAACTACACATAAGATTTGACATATACTTGAAATCACATACGAAGGCACAAATAGGGTTAAAGAGTCAAAAATTAATCTTTTAGTTTATACTATGAGTTATTTCGTATGAAACCAAACAAGACTATTATAGACATGTATACCCATTTTACGGATGTCATTAATGATCTTAAAGCACTTAGTAAATTTTTTTCTAATTTTAAATTTATTAACAAGATATTAAGATCCATTTTAAAAAGTTGGGATTCTAAGTAATGATAATATAAGAAGCAAAAGATTTAAATAACTTTCCGTTTGAAGAACTTATTGGGTCATTGATGACCTATTAAATAACGTGCATAGCATATGATGAACTTGAGAACAATCTTCCAAACAACAGAAAGGATATGACACTTAGAACTAAAGAATGCTACTTAGGTGAAAACTTAAGTGACGATGATGATGACAACTTAACACTCCTTATAAGAAAATTTAAAAAATTCTTAAATAGGAACAAAACAAACCAGGACTTTAAGAACAAAAGTTAACTAAAAAAGATCAAATAATATACTATGAATGCAAGAAACTGTGGACTTCAAAAATAAATGTCCATAAGTGAAGAAGAAGTTGCCAAAAAAAAAAGAAGGTGTTTAAAGATACTTGGGATGATACGAGCGTATCCGAAGATAAGGAACTAATCAACAAAGACGAAGTTGTAAATTACGCTCTAATGAAGCTCAATAATGAGGTAAGTGACTCAATCAAAACTCATTTAGCTTATGATGATTTGCTTACTACTTTTAATGATTTATATGATGAATGTAAGCTAGTTGGTAAAAAATATAAGTTATTAAAAAAGGAGCATGCTTCTCTTGTTAGTGAATTTGATAAACTAAAAAATAAGCATGATGATAGTATATTAGCTTCTTGTACTAAGTGTGATGAGATAGACTCACAAGAAATATTAAAAAAAAATTAAATTAGGTAATAAATCTTTAAATATGATCCTTGCTAATAAGGGTCATGTTCATAGAACGGAATGAATTGGCTTTGTTGGTAACACTCAATAAAATCCAACCATCTTCGTTAAAGAACCTACATTACATGTCTCTCCTAGAGAAAAATATATTTTTTTATAGAAAATATGGTCATTTTCCCTACAAATGTGTATTTAAAAGGTATAGTTCATATAAATTAGTTTGATTTCCCAAAGGAATCATAAATCACACAATGATAGATAAATTTATTTATAAGGGATACAAAGAAAAAATTATTGGCAAAAGAAATATAAGTAACAAATCAAATCTTTTAATTGAAGATGTTTTATTAGTAGATGGTTTAAAACATAATCTGCTAAGCATTAGTCAATTTTATCATCAAATTTGAATCTAATGATTGTATAATTGAAATACCATATAAAAATATATCTATGATTGCCTTAAAAAATAATAATGTATATACTATTAATATTGATAATTTTTACGATGAAACGTGTTTTCGGCTTTAGATAATGATGCATGGCGTTGGCAAAGGAGATTAGATCATGTTAGCATAAAATAAATCTCTTAAATTTCAACTAGAGAACTTGTAAGAGGAATGTCTAGCGTTTATCAAAGACAAAGTTAATCAATTTATTATAAGGGATACAAAGAAAAAATTATTGGCAAAAGAAATATAAGTAACAAATCAAATCTTTTAATTGAAGATGTTTTATTAGTAGATGGTTTAAAACATAATCTGCTAAGCATTAGTCAATTTTATCATCAAATTTGAATCTAATGATTGTATAATTGAAATACCATATAAAAATATATCTATGATTGCCTTAAAAAATAATAATGTATATACTATTAATATTGATAATTTTTACGATGAAACGTGTTTTCGGCTTTAGATAATGATGCATGGCGTTGGCAAAGGAGATTAGATCATGTTAGCATAAAATAAATCTCTTAAATTTCAACTAGAGAACTTGTAAGAGGAATGTCTAGCGTTTATCAAAGACAAAGTTAATCAATTTATTATAAGGGATACAAAGAAAAAATTATTGGCAAAAGAAATATAAGTAACAAATCAAATCTTTTAATTGAAGATGTTTTATTAGTAGATGGTTTAAAACATAATCTGCTAAGCATTAGTCAATTTTATCATCAAATTTGAATCTAATGATTGTATAATTGAAATACCATATAAAAATATATCTATGATTGCCTTAAAAAATAATAATGTATATACTATTAATATTGATAATTTTTACGATGAAACGTGTTTTCGGCTTTAGATAATGATGCATGGCGTTGGCAAAGGAGATTAGATCATGTTAGCATAAAATAAATCTCTTAAATTTCAACTAGAGAACTTGTAAGAGGAATGTCTAGCGTTTATCAAAGACAAAGTTAATCAAATTTATTTATAAGAATTCATATGAATTTATTTGGACTAATTAATACAACAAACTTAGGAGATGGTAAATACGTGGTGCCAAGGAAGACTCCCCAGTTCTTTTCTGAGCCCACATAAATGTTTAATCGTTTATCCGTCTTCATGAATTTGTCTCCATCTAATCAGTTTTTCAAATATTATCATATTCAAAAGAGGGGAAAAAAGGAATCAAAACTGAAGAGGAAAAAATTATTTCGAATGCTGAAAACATCCTTTTTCTATTTTTTTATTTCTAAATTATGATATCTTGTATCTTTTGTTGATGAGCATTGATTAGATATGATATGTTCAATAAATATTGATTAGATTTCATACGTCCAGTTTTCATTAATAAAAAATAATGAACATATCAATTTCGTCATAAATTTCATTAATATATGATATGACAAAGGAGGAATTCAAACATCCAGAATCAATGGTAAGATGTATAAAGGAGCAATATCATCTATCAAAAATAGATCAAGATATATAGGAGGATCGAAGGGAGAAGAAGATCATATAGGAAAATTATGGATCCGAACAATCAAGAAATAAAACGTGACCCTCAATCGAAAAGAAGACTTAATCAAGAAAAAGAAAGGCCAGTGGACGCCAATGCACATATAAAAATGTCATAACTCTACTAAAAGTCTCCAACCAGAGGATAATTACAATCTGATTGATTATGAAATCAAAAGCAAACACTAAAACCGATTTCTCTAACATCAATTATTCTTCTCCCTCTTCAGCATGTTCTTGAACCAGTAGGCCGATTCCTTTGGGTATCGCATGTTCGTCTTAAAGTCCACGTAAACCAGACCAAACCTCGAAGTGTAACCCAACCTCCACTCGAAGTTATCGAGAAGAGACCATGCAAAGTATCCGATCACCGTCGCACCATCATCCATCGCCCTCTTCAGCTCAGTGATGTAGCTCTTGTAGTAGTTGATCCTTTTTGTGTCGCGCAAACCTTCTGGAAGAGTGACACTGCCTGGCTGATCCATTCCTATCAACATCAGAGTCGTCGTCGTCGTCAAGAGATCAGAAACTGTGATAACAACGGAGCGAGGAGAACATAGAATGTTTTATACCATTTTCTGCGAGGATGATGACTGGATCACCATAATTTATCTTCACGTAGGTCACAGCATTGTACATTCCCCATGGAACTATGTAGAGCCAGTCGGAGTAGGCCTGAGTAAAATTCCATTACTAACAGGTTAATCAACAGTTGCTTGTCAAGTGTAGTCACAGATTAGGTGAAAAAGTATTCTAATGAGAATAAGAAAAGGCATGGTTTTACCTGTGGACCAATCGGGACACCATCTCGGTCAACTGCAAGATTTGGAAATGTAAGAAAGAAGGTTAACACAAAGAATGAAGCTAATACGAGGGAGGGATCAGCAAATCTAACATTTGAATTCGACGTGCCAGTCGTCTTGGTAGCTGACAGGTTTGGGATTGGTGACTCCATTATCCTTCATGTAGTAAGACGTGTATTGGTTGACACCAACATAATCATATGAACCTTTCACCATCTTCACTTGATCAGCGGTGAATTTAGGAAGCCTGTCCTTGACAATTTCTTGAATTGATTTTGGATAGTATCCATATGTTAGAGGGTGAAGAAACCTGCAAACAGAGGAAGAGATCAATCGTTATATACTCGAGAGTTTTCTCAATTGGAACAGGCTGCATTGTTACCATCCAATGTGGAAATCCCTGGCTCTCTGGGCCGCAGCTTCGTCATTTGCTGAGTGTGTATAAGGCTCGTACCAAACGAAATCCAAAAGAATGCCAATTTTGCCTTTCTGGTCTACCTGAATAGAGAGAACACAACGAGAAATATATGTTGTATGACCGAATCATGACCTGTGTGCACAAGTCCAAACCTGATACTTTTCGCGATATCTCTTCACTGCGGCTGCATGTGATAAGATGAGATTATGAGTGACGATGTAAGGCTCTGTGGCTGAGTTTCCACCAAATTTGCAGTTGGTACATCTTCCAGGGGCATGAAAGCCACTGTCATAACCGAGAGCTGACACCACCCTGGGCTCATTGAATGTGAACCAGTTCTTGACTCTATCTCCATACCTCTCAAAGCAGAAGTCTGCATAGTTGGCAAATGCATCCCTGCGTGATACAACTCATCAGACGGGCTTAAACAATCTCCAATGATTTATAATGCAAAGAGCATTATAGGTTAAGGCATTGTCAGCAGCCAAGGGCTTACACTATCTTGGGGCTCAGCCAACCCAGATACTCTTTATGAAGTGCCAATGGAAGATCGTAGTGATAGAGATTTGCATAGGGAGTAATGCCTGAAACAAAAAATAGAACGAAAAAAGATTGCCGTTTGTTTCTTTTGATCGTTAAACGTATAAAGTTTACCTTGCAGTATCAAGTAGTCGATTAGCCGATCATAATAGTCGACGCCTTCCCAGTTAATCTCTCCAGTTCCATCTAGAAAACAGAAGTCGTTATCTAACAGGAGTGGATGATGCAAAATTGGTATAGAACAAAGATGAGGACCGGATGATAAAACAAATAATAGAAAAATATGTTTCCAGTACTTGGAAAAATCCTGCTCCAGGAGATCGAGAACCGATATGCATCAAAGTTGAACTTCTTCATGATGTCCACATCTTCCTGAACCATGAGATGTTACCAAGTTAACATTCTTTAACTCAGTAATGAGAGATCGAAACCTATGAATTGCTACAGACCGTAGACTACTCTACCTTGTAGTGATGGTATTCATCAACTGATACATCAGCAGTGGCATTGTTGGGAATCATACCTGCGGTCAACCAACACACACGAATAGAAATCCTCCAAGCAAAAATATTAAATCATTTCAGTGAAAGGGTGAAATAAAAGAGAAGGAGAAAGACTGCATGATACCTGGAACCCTAACGAATGTATCCCAAATGCACGGTCCCCTACCGCCCTTGAGCGCCATGCCCTCGACTTGGTAGGCAGAGGCTGCAGTGCCAAAGACGAAGCCCTCGGGGAATGCATCACGTTTTAGTTGGTGGGCTCCAGCCACGAAGCGTAGATTGATGGTCGATAGGAGGGAGAGCAAGAGAACGACGCACGACAAAAACCAAATGGAACACATCTTAGAACATAGATGATGGTGTGGATGGAAGACTATGCAGAAGATATTTATAGGAGGGTAGAAGAGCAGAAGGTGTAGAATTTTAGGAGGTTCGAGTGGATAAGAACTCAGGATTATTAGGGATTGAATAGTTGATTCGTCAACTATTCAACCACCTACTTGAACGGATAGCAACCGAATATCTACGAAGATTTATTCTATATCGATTTATTATTGTAATCTTTCATGATTTTTCTTTCTTAATATGTATCAAACTATATTGTTTGTGTAATGTGATTAAAAAAAATTAAATTTGATTTCATGTGGATAAGTTAGAATTTTTTTCAATTAATTATATTATTAATTGATTTATTTTTATGAGTAATATGATTTTTTTAAAAAAATATTTTTATTTTGATATATGAAAGTAAAATAATTAAATTAAAAATAAAAATATTATTTACTTTTCTCCTCCTTTATTCCTATATGAGCATTGACTAACAAGAGATTTCTCAAAGAAAGAGAGATATTTTTTTATTAATATTTTAAAATATTTAATATTAAAATTATTATAATATATGATACATAATAATATTTTAATTTTAAAATTTAATGATTAATAAATCATAGTTATTCAATTATGATGTTAGAATGATTAGTTAATTTAATATTAATAATAGTTATAATTTATTTAATTAAACATATTTTATATTTTAAAAACTTATATGTGAATTTTTATTATTTAATTAGTTTTAAACGTCGAATCATAAATTTATATTTGTTATTTCATAAAAAAGAATGGATTTAGAGTTAACTATTATTTTATAATATTTTAAAAAATATTAAAATCTAATTTAATAATATGGATCAAATTGAGGTCTAACGCATGAGAGTGAAACCCATAGAACTTAGGGTTCTGAGTGAATAAGAATTTAGGATTATTTGGGATTGAACAATTAATCCATCAACTCTCATTGAGACCTATTTAACGAATAACAACCAAACATGAGATACGTATGTGAGCATTAGAACTACTTGAACGCATAACGGTTGGACAAGTAACACGTATGTGAGCATAGAAACTACATGGACAGATAGTAGCCAGATTATTTACGAAAATTTGTTCTATCGGGTATTGAATTATTATTGTAATCATCCGTTATTTTTCTTTCTTAATATATATCAAACTACCTTATTTGTGTAATGTGGTTAAATAAATAACTAAATTTGATTTCCTATGGATAAGTTATAATTTTTGTCAATTAATTATATTATTAATCGATTTATTTCCTAATGAGCAATATATTTTTTAAAAAAAATAATATAAAATTTATTTTTGTTTATGCTATTTTATCTATGAAAGCAAAATAATTAAATTAAGAATAAAAAAATATTATTTCCTTGTTTTCCTCCTTTAATCCTATATGAGGGTTGAAAAGAGATTTGTAGAAGAAAGATAGATACCTTTTATTAATTTTTATTAATATTTTAAAATATTTAATATTAAAATTATTATAATGTATATGATACATAATAATATTAATTTTAAAATTTTATGATTAATAAATCATATTTATTGAATTGTGGTGTTAGAATGATTAGTTAATTTAATGTTTATTGTAGTTATAATTTATTTAATTAGACATATTTATGTTTTAAGAAATTATATGTGAATTTTAGTATTTAATTAGTTTTAAACTTGAAATCATAAATTTATATTAGTTATTTCATGAAAAAGAATGGATCTAGAGTTAACTATTATTTTATAATATTTTAAAATATTTTTTAAAAAATATTAAGAACTAATTTAATAAGAGAGATCAAATTGAGGTCTAACGCATGAGAAGAAGGATATCCAAGAACCGAATGGAACATATCTTGAACATAGTCTAATTATGTGGGTGGGAAACTATGCAGAAGACATTTATAGGAAGGCAAAAGAGCGAATGACGTAGAAGTTTAGAAGGTTCAAGTGGATAAGAACTCAGGATTATTTGGGATTGAATAGTTAATCCATCAACCCTCATTGAGACCTATTTAACGATAACAACCAAACATGAGGTACGTATGTGAGCATGAGAACTACTTGAACGGTTGGACAAGTAGCACGTATGTGAGCATGGGAACTACTCGGACGGATAGTAGCTGGATTATCTACGAAAATTTATTCTATTGGGTATTGATTTATTATTATAATCATCTGTTATTTTTCCTTCATATCAAACTACCTTATTTGTGTAATGTGGTTAAAAAATAATTAAATTTGATTTCCTATGGATAAGTTATAATTTTTGTCAATTAATTATATTATTAATCGATTTATTTCCTAATGAGCAATATATTTTTTAAAAAAAATAATATAAAATTTATTTTTGTTTATGCTATTTTTATCTATGAAAGCAAAATAATTAAATTAAGAATAAAAAATATTATTTCCTTGTTTTCTCCTTTAATCCTATATGAGGGTTGAAAAGAGATTTGTAGAAGAAAGATAGATACCTTTTATTAATTTTTATTAATATTTTAAAATATTTAATATTAAAATTATTATAATGTATATGATACATAATAATATTAATTTTAAAATTTTATGATTAATAAATCATATTTATTGAATTGTGGTGTTAGAATGATTAGTTAATTTAATGTTTATTGTAGTTATAATTTATTTAATTAGACATATTTATGTTTTAAGAAATTATATGTGAATTTTTAGTATTTAATTAGTTTTAAACTTGAAATCATAAATTTATATTAGTTATTTCATGAAAAAGAATGGATCTAGAGTTAACTATTATTTTATAATATTTTAAAATATTTTTTAAAAAATATTAAGAACTAATTTAATAAGAGAGATCAAATTGAGGTCTAACGCATGAGAAGAAGGATATCCAAGAACCGAATGGAACATATCTTGAACATAGTCTAATTATGTGGGTGGGAAACTATGCAGAAGACATTTATAGGAAGGCAAAAGAGCGAATGACGTAGAAGTTTAGAAGGTTCAAGTGGATAAGAACTCAGGATTATTTGGGATGAATAGTTAATCCATCAACCCTCATTGAGACCTATTTAACGATAACAACCAAACATGAGGTACGTATGTGAGCATGAGAACTACTTGAACGGTTGGACAAGTAGCACGTATGTGAGCATGGGAACTACTCGGACGGATAGTAGCTGGATTATCTACGAAAATTTATTCTATTGGGTATTGATTTATTATTATAATCATCTGTTATTTTTCCTTCATATCAAACTACCTTATTTGTGTAATGTGGTTAAAAAATAATTAAATTTGATTTCCTATGGATAAGTTAGAATTTTTGTCAATTAATTATATTATTAATTGATTTATTTCCTAATGAACAATATTTTAAAAAATAATAATTTAAATTTATTTTTATCTGTGAATAAATAAATTATATATTTCTAGTTTTATCTCTGAAAGCAAAATAATTAAAATAAAAATAAAAATATTATTTACTTTTCTTTTCCTTTAATCCTATATGAGGGTTGAAAAAAGATTTCTTGAAGAAAGACAGATATTTTTTATTAATTTTTATTAAGATTTTAAAATATTTAATATTAAAATTATTATAATATATATGATATATAATAATATTTTAATTTTAAATTTTAATGATTAATAATTCATAGTTATTATAATTATGATGTTAGAATGATTAGTTAATTTAATGTTTATAATAGTTATAATTTATTTAATTAGACATATTTATGTTTTAAGAAATTATATGTGAATTTTTATTATTTAATTAGTTTTAAACTTAGAATCATAAATTTATATTAGTTATTTCATTAAAAATTTAAAAAATATTTAAATTATGAATAATGAAATGACTTTTTTTTATAAATCTGAGATATGACAATGAATAAAATGATTTTTTTTATATATTATCTCCCTCATCAATTTGATGGTAACAAAGGTGACTTGATTAAACGAGTTAAAGCCACACCATGAAGTTTTAAGGACATGGCATGCACGTCATGTTGCCTAGAATATTAAGGAATATTATAACGAGAAAAGGTTTAACTGCATCATATGATTTTAATTATTATTAGACTCCATAAACCAAATTCATCAGCAAATCAATACAGATGTCTAAGAATAGTAGCTAATTTTATGCAATTACGCACCACAACATATTTACCATAATGGAAAATAATAATTTTTCTCAATCAATCACAAACGATCAAAATTAGAGTGAGTAAATACAAAAGCAGACTGCAAACCTGTTGAGAAAACTGCAATCCAAAAGAAGGCGATGGTTCAGCCAACGGTGCAAGTCGATCACTACTGTGGCTCTATTTTCCACACACGGACGCATGCATCTTCTCCTGCGCTGATCAGGCTGTTCTCGTCACCGAAAGCTACTCCATAGACCCCTCCGAGGTGAGCTCCCTTGATCGTGATCCGGTTGGATGCAGGCTTGTCCAGCTCGTACACTATTACGCTGGTGTCAAGCGAGCCGGTGGCGATCAAGTGATTGTCAGATGACCACGCCAGGCAATTTATACGTGCAGTATGATACAACATGTTCTTCAACTTTACCTGCAGATGATTGTCAGTCATGATCTGGTATCGTAGACAAATCTTTTGCCAAAACTGATCTTTCATAAAACACCTTTCTGTGCCAGGAATGACTACTTGGCACAAAAAATCACATATCAAGTGTGAGCAAACATCATTAGTGATATTTCAATATCCTGTAGGTTATTGAAACACGAAAATAAGTTTGAAAAGGAATTTTCACTCGGGAAATATCATTGAAGTTCCAGAATTGACTGCTAACCTATTTACTAAATGTTCTGTTTTCTTACAAGTATAAAGGTTTTAGAAACTCATTCCCTTCATCTGTGAAGTTCCCTGAACCTCTGATATAAGTATGAGCAGATGGATCTCACAAGAAACCAGATGATGTGCAATACAGTATTTTATAGTATACAAGTCACGACTAGCATGATTAAAATTAGTAGCTCTACTTCCATTATTGCAATTTACTAGTAGTGGTAATCATAATAAACAAATATAATGGGCAACAAAATGGTGGATGATGCAAAGTGAGAAAACAGAATTCAAATCATTATGGTATAAACTAAGAATAGAGTATCAAGTTAAGAAAAGTTTACCTCTCGAGATTCCCGATCCCAAACCACAGCTTCTCGATTGGAATCTGCTGAAGCAAACATGGAAGCATCAGGGGAATAACATATAGCAGTAATAGTTCCTCGATGTTTCTCAAGAACAGCTTCCTCAGTAAGAGTATCTCCAGCAATGCTATAAATGTGTAGTTTTCCATCTTCAGCACCCACAACAGCCTCAGCCCCATCAGGTGAAATTGCAGATGTTGTCACAGCATATCCTAATTTTGTTTCTGAAATTATTTTTAGACCCCGCAGCATGACAACTCCTGAGTCAATTGAAACCAATGCTAGTTCAGGGATCTGAACTGCAACTGCTATTCCCCTTGGTTGAGACCCAACATCAACTGGTTCTGTATCCCCACATTGATCGTCATTTACAGGAACTCTCCAAACCTGTAAGTGAAGGGGAAAAAAGATCTTTTGGGTCGAACAGAATGATCCTAGTCAAGCACGAAAGAAATACTAGTTCTCCATTGTCATCGTACAATATACGAAGCTTTTACTAGGTTTGTGGAAACATATCTCCCACATGCAGTATAATAATATCCCCACCACTGTAGGATTAAAATAAGCATATTGCAATCAACTTGGCAAGGAATTTGTGCATGCCCAAAGGAAATCTATGCATGATCAATTTAGGTAAGGTGAGTAAGAGTAACTAAGTGATGTGAATAGTTTCGTAAAAAGGCATAAGACACCTTCATCTAAAACAAGGAGAAGGGACTTGATGGCTCTTATTCTGGATGTGGATAAGACCCTCATGCAGATTCAATAGCTAAAAATTATCGATGTAATTGAGCCCAAATAATTATATTTATGGCTATCTAAAATGAATCTATGGCTTGCCAATAAAAAGCAGATGTAATAAAGCTAAATTCAATTTCTAACCAGTTAAGAAGAGTATGCATACAAGAATTCTCACCTTATTGTCAAAACCTGAAGTGATGATTTCTTCTCCAACTGCAGCCAAACATTTAATTTGGCTACTTCCCTTTCTAACTAACTTACCATCATAACCAGTGCCTTGTATCCATCTTGTAATAATACCATCATAACTGCTAGACAAAAAGACTTTCTGACCACCTTGAGGAAGACAAACCAAAGAGGTGATGCTCTTCATATGTCCAGAAAATGATACTGGTGATTTATCTAGATCACTGGCTGAGAATATTGTGATTGTTCCACCAAGAGAAACTATGACAAGATAGTCATTTTGCCACAGGCAACCAACAAGCATATCATCCACTCCCCCAGAACCAGGACATTCCAATGTTCTCCTCAGTTTGCCACATCCGTCCTCCATAATCTCCCATACTTTTGCAGTTTTATCAGCAGATACAGTCAGAACCTATTTAACAAACATCAAAGACAATTATTTATGAGAGATAAGTAAAAGCAAAGAGAAACAAATTTGAGAAAAGTAATACATAAAACAGAGGATGACGACGACTTAAACAACTTAGACATGATGGTTCATGTGATAAGGCTGCTCTTAGAAAGTCAAGAAAGCCTTTGCAATGGTGAATTCTATAGAAAGGACAATTTCAAAACAACTGGCAAAGATATCGACTGTTGTTAATTATCAATTATCACAAAAGAAAAGGGATGGTCACTGCACCTATCATAATGCATCCTTGGTTCATCCATGAGGATGAACTCAAGAAATTTCATATCAAATTAAAGATTATTAGAATGCCTGGCATGGGCCAGCATGTTGCACCATGTCTAAGTTGATACATAGGACTAGATGGGTCGGTTATCAGATCAGATCATGCCATATGGTATAATCCATTGTTACATTATGAGGGGCAAAAGTAGGAAAGAATTATCCATCAATGAGGTTGCAGACACATCACACCCGAGTTTATTCTCAAATTGATATATAAATTAAATAAATCAGTTAAACCATCAGATTGGATCAACCAACCTTTGCTGAAACACTTGTCCTTGTATCATGCCAAAAAGGTACCGACACTATCCCAAGCCAAATATAGACAATCATTGCATCAAAGGACAAAAGAAATTGTATATCAATGGTATTTTAACTCAAGTTTATCAACACCGCTTTGCTATATTTCTACACTTCTTAAATTAAATATATATTTTTTTCATAATGAATAGGCTGGCAAAACTAGCTAAATAATTAGCATAATATGGATCTACATATTCTAACACTCTTATTTCTTAATCTCTTTGTCTTGTTGTCTCTGCTTTTATCTAAGACTGTTGTATACAGGCATTAATATCAGCATCTCATATTCGTGCTTGGGAGTTTCTCATTTTTCAAATCAAGTATTACCTTGTTATCAAAATTTGCTAGTGCCACCAAAAAAATAAAAGCAATCTATGAAACCAAAACAAAAAGAAAGGAAACATTGGAAATTAATGTCACAAACTGTCACGAAAAATAAAAAGAAATCAATGACATATGTTGAAGAAAAAACTATTGCACAGTAATCTAGAGAATATACGAATAGAAATGTCAAAAAAATTAAACTTGGAAAAATACACACAAAATATAATGACCATAGAGCACTGCAAATAATTTGGTGTATGTAAATTAATGGAAGCACAGAAGTGGTGCTTACTTGTTTACTATCAGGACTCCAGCTTCCAGCATATATGCTACCTTTATGACCATCTTCCATGGGCAATTCACCAATCTTTTCTCCAGTCTTTCCATCATATATAAGGCCCTTCTTGTCTGAGCTCACAGTGATGAACTTACTTCCATCAGGAGAAAACCGTACACAATTAACAAAGTTTGAATGTTCTCTGCAGTTCAAGAAAAAAAATGTTCACAAGGTAAAAAGTCGCATAAGTGGTGAAATACAATTATTTTCCAGTGTGTCCTAACTGTCATGCAAATTAGATCAGTTTGCATAAGTTGGAATTATTTTATCTTATTTAGCAGGATGCAAAAAACAAATGAACATAGAAGTTGGTGGCATACATGTGCAATGAAACTCAATTATTCTTCAGTGACTGCTTCAGGTCACAAATAACAGATAAGTTTGCATACGTTTAAATATACTATATCAGTTAGAAATATACCATAATCTTAATTAGAAGTTTTATTTAAGGGATCCACTTTGAAAGGATGACAAAGTTCCACATAGCAAAATGATAAATGTATTACAATTTTGTTTTAATTAATAACAGCATTTTTTTTCTATATGCCATTATTTTCTTATGCATAATGTGATTTGCAGGAAATGTTCCATCTTGTTTAAAAACCATAAGTTACAACATCATTCAACATCTTCTCATATTGAAATGCATATGTATGCATACGGTAAGGAAACAGAGTTGAGAAAGCCAGGAATAAATAGCTTGCAATGTTATTGATGTAATTCGAACAAACCTATGGGAAAGCTTGAATTTGAAGGGTGGACCTGCATAAAAGTTTACCAAGAAATCTTCACCACATGTGACAATTCGATATGGTCTAGTTGGCTTAAACGCACAACTCAATACCCTTCTTGAGTGTCCATCAAACTCCCCAACATTAGTACCTGAATCCCACCTAGACAAGAAAAAAATTTCCCAAACCTACGCAATAAGCAGTCATCTAATGAAAATTATACTTACAGGATATACAGAAAAAGAGATAAAAGATGTTAAATACTAGAACATTAATTTACAAGTTCATGTTTACTAACAATCACAACATAGGACAACAGAAAGAACATGTCATCCACAAATGCACAGACATGACATTTTCATTAAGTCGTGATAGTGCCATGAATTTTTAATAAGAACGGAGATGACGCATAAGCAGAAAACCTGAAAAAAAAAAAAAAAAAAAAAAAAAAAAAAAAAAAAAAAAAAAAAAAAAAAAAAAAAAAAAAAAAAAAAAAAAAAAAAAAAAAAAAAAAAAAAAAAAAAAAAAAAAAAAAAAAAAAAAAAAAAAAAAAAAAAAAAAAAAAAAAAAAAAAAAAAAAAAAAAAAAAAAAAAAAAAAAAAAAAAAAAAAAAAAAAAAAAAAAAAAAAAAAAAAAAAAAAAAAAAAAAAAAAAAAAAAAAAAAAAAAAAAAAAAAAAAAAAAAAAAAAAAAAAAAAAAAAAAAAAAAACAACTTCTTAAATACATATATATTTTTTCATAATGAATAGGCTGGCAAAACTAGCTAAATAATTAGCATAATAGGATCTACATATTCTAACACTCTTATTTCTTAATCTCTTTGTCTTGTTTGTCTCTGCTTTTATCTAAGACTGTTTGTATAAGGCATTAATATCAGCATCTCATATTCGTGCTTGGGAGTTTCTCATTTTCAAATCAAGTATTACTTGTTATCAAAATTGCTAGTGCCACCAAAAAATAAAAGCAATCTATGAAACCAAAACAAAAAGAAAGGAAACATGGAAATTATGTCACAAACTGTCACGAAAATAAAAGAAACTCATGACATATGTTGAAGAAAAAATATTGCACAGTAATCTAGAGAATATACGAATAGAAATGTCAAAAAATTAAACTTGGAAAAATACACACAAAATATAATGACCATAGAGCACTGCAAATAATTTGGTGTATGTAAATTAATGGAAGCACAGAAGTGGTGCTTACTTGTTTACTATCAGGACTCCAGCTTCCAGCATATATGCTACCTTTATGACCATCTTCCATGGGCAATTCACCAATCTTTTCTCCAGTCTTTCCATCATATATAAGGCCCTTCTTGTCTGAGCTCACAGTGATGAACTTACTTCCATCAGGAGAAAACGTACACAATTAACAAAGTTTGAATGTTCTCTGCAGTTCAAGAAAAAAATGTTCACAAGGTAAAAGTCGCATAAGTGGTGAAATACAATTATTTTCCAGTGTGTCCTAACTGTCATGCAAATTAGATCAGTTTGCATAAGTTGGAATTATTTATCTTATTTAGCAGGATGCAAAAAACAAATGAACATAGAAGTTGGTGGCATACATGTGCAATGAAACTCAATTATTCTTCAGTGACTGCTTCAGGTCACAAATAACAGATAAGTTTGCATACGTTTAAATATACTATATCAGTTAGAAATATACCATAATCTTAATTAGAAGTTTTATTTAAGGGATCCACTTTGAAAGGATGACAAAGTTCCACATAGCAAAATGATAAATGTATTACAATTTTGTTTTAATTAATAACAGCATTTTTTTTCTATATGCCATTATTTTCTTATGCATAATGTGATTTGCAGGAAATGTTCCATCTTGTTTAAAAACCATAAGTTACAACATCATTCAACATCTTCTCATATTGAAATGCATATGTATGCATACGGTAAGGAAACAGAGTTGAGAAAGCCAGGAATAAATAGCTTGCAATGTTATTGATGTAATTCGAACAAACCTATGGGAAAGCTTGAATTTGAAGGGTGGACCTGCATAAAAGTTTACCAAGAAATCTTCACCACATGTGACAATTCGATATGGTCTAGTTGGCTTAAACGCACAACTCAATACCCTTCTTGAGTGTCCATCAAACTCCCCAACATTAGTACCTGAATCCCACCTAGACAAGAAAAAAATTTCCCAAACCTACGCAATAAGCAGTCATCTAATGAAAATTATACTTACAGGATATACAGAAAAAGAGATAAAAGATGTTAAATACTAGAACATTAATTTACAAGTTCATGTTTACTAACAATCACAACATAGGACAACAGAAAGAACATGTCATCCACAAATGCACAGACATGACATTTTCATTAAGTCGTGAATAGTGCCATGAATTTTTAATAAGAACGGAGATGACGCATAAGCAGAAAACCTGAAAAAAAAACAAAACAATATGGTTTTCACAATAAATTTTTAATAGTACGGGAACTTTAATGCGATCCAGAGATTTTCTGCATCCGTAATCGGAGAAAACATAACCTTATTTGCCAATTTAAAACAGAAAAATTCACAAACAATAAAATGAGAAGCTCAATTTCCTGACCCTAATGTTTGTTCCAGTAATCAAAAGTAAAACGGTGACCAGAAAAGAACAATGTTGGGGGGATGGGGGGGGTGGGGGACGGGGCGCGGTGTGGGGTGGGGTGGGGTGGCGGGGCGCGGGGCGCGGGGTGGGGGAGAGGAGGGAATGGAGGAGAATAAACACTATATCTTACATGAAGGCCCGCACGAAGGACTTTCCTTTGCCATCCCCGCAGGCGACGATCCGGAGGCCATCGGGCGACCACTGTAGGTCATCGATGCGGCCGGAGAGGACGCGGAACTCGTTCTTGAGTGCGCGGTCGCCGTACCTCCCCCAGATCCGGATGACACCCGAAACGTCGGCGGTGGCGACCCACTCGCCGTTGGGTGAGAACCGCGCCACCGTCGCCTGGTACGCGTGCTCTCCATAGATCGATGCCTCCAGCGGCGCCCCCAGCTGCTGGATGATCACCGATCGCCCGTTGCAGTACGCGATCGTGTCCGAGCGCGGGTCACCGGATATCAGTATCCCCCGCCCCCGCTCCGTCGCCGGCACGCACGCGTACGTCTCCGCCAAATGTGCCATTGCCATAGAAAGTGATCGATCGATCGGGAGAGCGCGAGAGTAAGAGAGCGTGAGAGAGTTAAGAATGGGAGCTTTTATAGTTAAAGAGGCCGCCTATTGTTGTATGCTCGACACGATGGGATGGAGGAAAGGGAACGGGTCCAAGTACGTTGCATCAGACACGCATGCGGCTTCTACACCAACGCAGCATCTCCACGACATGCTTCGGCTAGTGGGGCGCAATTTCTTGGTTGGACTTTGGTGTCGCGTGTTGCTGACGAGGACATGAAGTGGGTTTGGAAGGGGGCGGACGGAACCGGTACACCCAGGTTCGTAACGGTTGGGCGTTGCAACTCCGTCGGATCGACCGAAACGTGTGATCTGTAACAACTTATGCAGCACGAACGGGAAGCCAGGGACACGTGGTGCGCCATGAAACGTGGCGATGGCCGCGATGAGCGGTTCAAAATGTTGCGATGGAGACAAGCCTGGGAATGGTAAGGGGAAGCTGAAGCCGTTTGATGGGACCGACTCTTGGAGGATGCGCTGTTGTAATTGTAGCCGCATCCACAAGCATCGAACCACTACTCGACTTTCATTATCAAACATAATCTTGAGTCAATTTTCTTATTTAATTTTGACTTGTTCATATCAGATTTTGTCTACTTGGTTCTCTAATCACCTTAGAAATCAAATATTGATGCATCTAAGTTAAATTTAGTCAAAGTAAATAAATATCATATCAAACAATAATTTGATTCAAAAATTAATCTTATATATAATTTGATCAAATCTAGTATATATAATTTAACTATTTTAATCCTTAACGACATGATACTATTATTTTCATCATACCTATCGAGTTGTCTCAGTTGTTAGGATCTCCTTTTTCTCATTCATGCATTCGTTTTCTTATCTGAAATGAAGGGTGTGTAGCTGAAACAATGAGTTCCTCATCATCATCATTTTCTAGATAGAAAGATTTCCGGCCATTACCATTATAGTGTTCTCCTGTTCTGGGAAACGAGATCGATTGCAGACTGCATTAGATATCTTCTTGTCTCTTGGGTGAAGTCGATCTTGTTAATGGTGTCCTCCACACCGTGTGCCAACCATTTCTAAGCTCAGGGGGTCCACGTATGTGGAAGGCAGCTGATACCTCGCTACCTTTACAACTGCAATCGAAGTTTGCACTCCATAAAGTCATAAGGGATCCAAAAGGCTAATGAGTTCATTATCACACCGCAATCTCCACTACTGTACATCTTATCTTTTCCCGCAATCATTTCATACGTCGGGAGTACCTTGAGGTCGATCACCTCAATCATATGGTCGCCATCTTCTCCAAGAAAACAGTCACATCAGTACTTGTTTATGCTGGCCACATCCTCGACAATCATCTTTTCATCTTTAGCTTTTCATCTACTTTAGTGCACGCTCGCTCCTTTACCTCCTCTGCCAAAAGCAGCAGCAGAATAAGCTCTAACGACTGTATTCTTTTGTTCATAGCAGGAAAGCTGTGCGATCGAATGATGACTAAGTCGGTGCTCGCAGTTCTCTTCCTGGTCGCCGGTCTGGCTGCCGGAACCGGCGAGCCTTCTCCGGTGACCGACAAGACGCTTCGACGGGTAGCTCACTCGCTGAAGAAGTACGTCGAGCCGCTGTCGATGATGCCTAGGATCTATGGCTATTCCATAAAGGATGGCCGGCCAATGTCCATCGGCCTCACCATTGGCATGTTCGAGAAGCAATGGGTATGGTTCATAGTTATTCTTCTTCTTAGATTGTAACCGATGCATGGCTAATCCATTCGACTGCGTACTTTGATTTATAGTGCCTAATGGGATGACTAAACCAAGTTTGACACTTGTCCTCTATTTGTGTGCTTCGTGCAGAAATTCCACAGAGACTTGCCGGCGACCACCGTCTTCATCTACGGCACCAGCCGCGAGGCTGCCACGTTCCCAGGCCCGACCATCGAGGCCATCCAAGGGGTCCCGCTCAACGTGACCTGGGAGAACCACCTCCCGGAGAAGCACATCCTCCCATGGGACCCGACGATTCCAGTGGCCATCCCCAAGCACGGCGGCATCCCCGCCGTCGTCCACCTCCACGGCGGCATCCACGAACCGCAGGCTGACGGCAGCGCCTTCGCATGGTACACCGCTATGTTTCGCGAGAAGGGACCGAAATGGACGCAGACAACCTACAGTTACCCGAACGTACAGCACCCTGGCAACCTCTGGTACCACGACCACGCCCTAGGCCTCACCCGCGCCAACCTCCTCGCCGGCCTTATCGGCATCTATATCATCCGCAACCCGTTTGTCGAGGCCCCCCTCGGCCTCCCCGCCGGCGACGAGTACGACCGCCAGCTCGTCCTTGACGACCGGAGCTTCTACAAGGACGGCTCCCTCTACATGAACTACAGAGGCAACAACCCCACCGTCCACCCTCAGTGGCAGCCCGAGTACTTCGGGGAGGTCATCGTCGTCAACGGGAAAGCCTGGCCGTACCTCGTCGTCCAGAGCCGCAAGTACCGCTTCCGCATCCTGAACAGCAGCAACGCTCGTTACTTCCACCTCTCCTTGTCCGACGGTCTGCCGTTCACCGTGATCGGCTCAGATGTGACTTGCCTCCGCAAGCCCGTTACCACGTCGAGCATCCTCATCGCGCCGGCCGAAATCTACGACGTCGTCATCGACTTCTCCGAGTCGGCAACTTCCACCGTCAGGCTAACCAATAGCGCGCCGTACCCGTTCCCCGGTGGCGACCCCGTGAGCACCCAGAGCAGCAAGGTCATGAAGTTTGTCGTATCACCCGAGAAGACGAAGGACGACTCTAAGATTCCGGCGACCTTAATGGCCAATTACCCGGTGGCGAACGAAAATGAGGGGACCGCGAGGAGGTACATCGTGTTGTACGAGTACCAGAGCGCGACCGGCGAGCCGACGCACCTGTACATCAACGGTAAGAGGTTGGAGGACCCAGCGACAGAGACGCCGAAGCCGGGGAGCACCGAGGTGTGGGAGGTGATCAACCTGACGGAGGACAACCACCCGCTGAACCTGCATCTGGCGACGTTTCAGGCGGTGAGGGTGAGGGAGCTTGTGGATCTAGAGGCGTTCACGGCATGCATGAGGCGGATGAACGACGCCATCAAGTGCAACGTGAAGGCTCACGCAGTGGGGCAGCTGGAGGCCGCGCCGGAGCACGAGAAGACGTGGAAGAACATAGCGAAGATCAAGCCGGGCCACATGACCACGATAGTAGTGAAGTTTAAGCTCATCGACGAGGACGCGCCGTACCCGTTTGATGCAACGAAGCAGCCTGGCTACGTCTACCATTGCCACGTAAGTGGTTCATACTCTTTTATCTCATTCATAGATGCATATGGAGCAAATGGAATGTGTGTAGCTCGTGCCAAAGAACGTAGATTAGACCAGATGGAGTTTTCCACTTGTCATCGTTTACCTTTATCTTCTCATGTGCAGATTCTCGATCACGAGGACAATGCAATGATTCGACCCCTCACACTGAGAAGTTGAGGAAATACCGCGGGCAGAGCGTTCTTCGTAGGATTAACGCTGGTTTCTTATCATGAATAGAGATTAGAGGGACATCCTACTTGGATTTTGTCTGTTGCGATTGATGTAATTGTAGTTGTCGACGAGTACTTAGTGATTTGTTTGTAAAACACTCTCTTAAAAAAATAATCAGGTCGTACACGATTCAGAAGTACATATTTGTTTCACGCTGTTTTGAGTGTTGACCTCCAATGTGCTATCACATCATCCGACTAATTATATATTTTTTTATAACTAATTTTCTTTAGTATTTTATTTTTTATATTTTTAAAAATTATATTAGGATCAACACTGCTAACGAAAAAATTACACATACTCGATGATAAATTCTATAATATTTTTGTCAATAGTCGATGACACTAGGAGAAACATTATGATATAAGTATAGAAATTCTAATATAACTTTTGAAAACATAAGAATCGAAATACTAAAAGTAACTAATTACGTTATATGTAATTAACCCGTACGTCATATAAAACATGTTTATGAAAAGATCAAGATCCGTTTATATCATGTTGAGAATATATATTTTTTACCTAGAAGTACTCGATGCCATTTTATGTATAACTTATTGTGTCGTGCATGCGCAAAAAAAAAAAAAAAAGAACAGAATTATTTTTAATTGCACGTTAACCGATGTCGATGTCGCTCAGCTCAATTTGATTCTGAGTCGAGAACTCTGATCCAGCCAAAACTCGATATGATATCCCCCTTGTGCTCAAGTAAGACCACCAAAAATGAGATTAAAATGTAGAGAGAGAAAAGGAGGGCTTGACTGTCGAAGAAGTCCTCTTCCGATCGGAAAGATGGATTGGGATCTTTTGGGATTATGCTGACATAGCAGAACTGTCGAGACATTTCTCGTAGCATTACCGAAGGACGGTCATTACTTGCTCAATTAGAAAAGAACTACGATGAGCGTTGACCACATCTTTGTCACCAAGTGCACCGTTTAGACTGCGTTCCCCGCATCTTTGTCACCAAGTGCACCGTTTCGAAATAGGTGTTCTGCTCTTATAGTAGACAACAAAACTACGAGAATGGGTGTTCTACTCGCGCGAAGAAAAGATTATAAGAAGAAGACGAGTGTTAACAATAGAACCCTCCATGCTGCAGGGGAAATCAAGACATTTCATACTCTAAAAAGGAGTAGCACAGTCGAAGTGTTTGCCACGAAAGAAGGAGACGGGCAGAAAGGTAATATAGGTCTCAACTTCCTGCCAACGCACGCAGACTTCAGACCCGTGGCCGCATATGGTATGACCGAACGACCAGTTCGATCCCCATTCATCCGCTAGGTGAAGCTTTTCTAAAGCCTAAACACGATAGCTCTTGACTTTGTGCTGTCCGAGACTACTGGTTCCAAGTAAACGACGACGAAGCGTTTCTCTGTTGGGTTTCTTCTACTTCCCCATGCACAGGCCATGCAGCTGGATAACACTGATAGAGAAGTAGAGCTTCCTTTAGATCATGCGAGGAAGCATAACAAAACGTCAGTGTAATGGTGGGGAGATGACCGCTTGGGCACAGAGGGAAATCTATCGGTCAGCTTGGGAGCATGTGCCATGCGTGCATCCAGCTCCTGTTCTTCGGACATATTTAGGGAAGACGAGATATCTACGGAGTTTGGTCACTTTCCTGGAAGAGGCACGAAGACTTCTAAGTTCTATCTGCAACTACCAAGCCGCACACCCCCTTCACAACCCCCAACTTTAAACCACCAGTCTTCCTGTCAACTCTTCGCCCGCAACCCACCTGCACGGATGGCGACCGGTTCCTGACCATCATCCACTCCAACTATATAGTCTCCTGCAACGATCCTCCGTAGACACCTCAGATCTTTGCACCTCTTTCTCTCTCCCTGCCTCCTGCTCTACAGCAATGAGGAGCCCTTGTTGTGATAAGCAAGGCACCAACAGGGGGGCGTGGTCCAAAGAGGAGGACCAGAAGCTCATCGACTACGTCAGAGTGCATGGAGAAGGCTGTTGGAGAGCACTCCCCAAGGCTGCAGGTTTCTGACTACCAAATGCAACTTAACTTCTGGGATTCGTGGCTTAACGATCCTTCGGCACTTACTCCTTTTTCCTTCTTCGTAGGGCTGCTTCGGTGCGGTAAGAGTTGCAGGCTCCGATGGATCAACTACCTCCGGCCTGATGTTAAGAGAGGGAACTTCCAGGAGGACGAAGCCGACCTCATCATCAAGCTCCATGCCTTGCTCGGCAACCGGTATGCCATCTGATCCCACGAGAAGCAAATCAACTATGGTACTCCGGCTTATGCATCCACGTACAAGGAAGGGTTCGCGGTGTATTTGTTTCAGGTGGTCGTTGATAGCTGGGAGACTGCCCGGGAGAACCGACAACGAGGTGAAGAACTACTGGAACTCTCATCTGAGGAAGAAGCTCACGAGCATGGGTATCGATCCTGACAACCACCGCGTGGCCCGGAAGGTGCCGCTCCATCAATCTCGGAGATCAAACAGTACAACTCCATCGAGTGACGGCACGAGAAACTATAAGAACATGTCGTTCTGGCATCTCAACTCCACGGTGGGCGACGATCGAGTGCGGTGTGCCGGTATCGGCAGCCTGGAGGAGAATTCCAGCGGCTTGCCGGATCTAAACCTTGATCTTACGATCTGCATACCGTCATCGGTCGTCGAGAAGAACACGGCCAACCCGACGCTCCTTCTCTTTCGCTAACTTGGGATGATTAATGCCCTGTATCAGAAAGGTCGAGTGGAGGTAACGTAGAAGAGGGGCACGAGTGCTCCAAAGATTATGTACAGATCTGCGTTGTTTGTGGTATGTGCGTAATCGCAGTAACCCACAGAAGATATACATATCTTTCTGTGCTGCAGCGGCAGACTCAAATCAGAATTGACGAAGGTAACTGTCGTACAACACAACAAAGTATTTGTAGTTTAGAAGAAGCTCCAAAGTATTGTAATATGAAGCCACAACAGCAGTCGTATATATATCGTTGTCAGGAAACCTTAACATCTTCTGCTCTACTGTATGTGTGTGTGTGTCCGCGCGCAATAGGCAGCAACTTAAGCTTCATGACAAATTATATACAGAGGTGTTACAAATCCTGGCAGAAAAATTCAATTCCAACTCCTATCAACTTAAGAATAATTGGTTATATACATACATTCATATGTATATATCTTATGAAATATGTTGCTCAACGTAAATGAATATAGCAGGATAAAAGATAAATTGTTGGACAGCATAGTTTCTTTTTACCCTATTTTTCGAATTGATCAATAACATGATTGAAAGAATGATTCGGATCAGTAGTTGAATTAATGGTGGTATGATATTTTTATGCATTTAGTTATTTAAATTGTGAGTTTTTACATTGAATTGAAACAATAGTCAGGTAATTACATAGGGAGCTGATAGGACTAAAATTAAGATTTTAGATGCTTTAAACCTTTGGGAAAAAATTGTAGCTCATATCAGATGACTATATATGTATGTATATTAACAGAGAATTAATTATCATTTAATTGTGCGACGACGATGATATCAGAGGTCTTTGTTTCTACACGGTCCACACAGAAAATAAAATGATGTATATATATATATATATACACATAACATACTTACTAATGAACTCGACTAACAATAAGGAGAATGGCATGTGTATAGGAGCCATTAGCATCACAGTGGATTAGGGATTAAAGGTCTGCCAAGAGAAAGAAGAAAAGTGATATAAAATCAAACCATATAAGATTTGGTGGGTCTAAATCCACAACAATCCTTGACATTGTGATGTCCAATGTCGACATAAACCTACCATTCCCGGTGTCTACGTAATAAATGCGGCGGGTGACCTTCCAAAGATCCTTCTTTGGTACAACAGAAACATTGTATCTGTCAATCAAGAATACATAGGATTCTTTTTTATACTAATTCCAAACAATCAATCCTCTTTTTCTTTATTCTGAAAAGTGCCCAACATTTTCAGAATTATATAACAATTCTTTACTTTTTTTATGAATTAGTCCTAATCCGTGTCTAATGGGTTAACTGATCTTCATAAAAAAAATCATAACAAAATATATGTATACTCATATATTAAATTGAGTTTGATATCAAATGTCATAATTCAGACTTAATGGGCTAACTGATCTATTAATCAAAATAGTTAAATTAAAATTAATAATAATATATTTATTTGACTCTTATAAGTCAATTTTAGGTTTATCTAAAACTAATCCAATTATAATATTTTTATTTTTAATTACAGTATAGTTAGCAATATCAAAAAAATATTAAACAGTGTTTTTACGAAAATACCATGTTATATTATGTTTCACTGTATTATGATATTTTTTAGGTATTACAGTCCATAAGAAAAAAAGAGAAGAAGAGAAAAAAAAAGAGAGAGAGAGATACTCGACAGCTATAAAGTGGTATTTCAGATATTAGATAAAAAAAAAGGAGGATATGTTAGCATATTTGAAAATGAGATACTTTTTGAAGAAAAAAATCAAAAAGATGAATTTGTTTTTTGGAAATTCGTCTTGAGATTTTTCAGAGATAAAAAATTAAGAAAAGAATGGTAAAAATGATTACATATAAAAATCAACTTATATAAGGTCAATATAGATATAAATGACGATGATGGAAATAATGCAATCTTTCTTTTTCTTAAAAGGAACCTTCTTTTGATGAATTCAGAAAAAAAAAGAAAAAAAAAAGATAAAATGAGAAATCACTCGGGTGATTGCTGCTACGGACACGCTCTGAAAGTTTCGCTAAAGGTCAAAGTTCGAGAGCAAATGAAAGAGAGAGTTGCCCTGATCGCCCTGACCACCTTTCCAATGGCACAGAGCGTCAGATGGAACTTCTCTGCTTTCATATGCACCTTATCATTTCTGGAGATGAATGCTTCGTGGTTTCTGCCTCCCATGGCGCTGACATCCGATGGTGTTACCTCTTGAACTCCAAGTATAACGCCACCGAGAGTACTCCCAGAGGGATGCTGTGCCGACACCCACCGTACGTGCCACAAGGGCAGAGATCCCCACGGGATTCGTGCGGCACCTGCCTTGACGGGTAGGCGACGACACGTTGTCGGCATCCATATCTGCCTCTCCTCTCGGTCGCATCTGTTTCGGATATCTACTCCACATACCAATCCATGTTAAGAATGCCCGGTGGTACCACGGCACAGCAGTTTGAATCACTCGGTGATGTGACATGATTGATCTCTTTCACTGAATTCTTCTTTCCTGGGAGGGTGTGGCCAAGCATGGCTTGCTGTCGAGCAGCACATCATTTTAGTAAGCCTTCGTCGCCCACATTCAGAGTGCCGATCGGACACCACCAACTTGTCGTGGATGATCCACAGAACTTGGGAGCACTTGTCACCTGCTGTTTCTGACATGTCTCTCGATTAGTTCTACGGAGTTGGTAAGCTGCTAAGGCGGAAATTATGAACTATATGTCGCATGCATGCATCCTCGTTGTGGCTGATATGAGCTCAGAACTCCTTCAGGTATAGATAGGATGCTGCTCTCGTTTCGCAGGAGCAAACGTTGAAGACTGCAAAAGAGACAACGTAACTACGTCTCACGGCAGAAGACCGACCGAAGACCTTGGTAAAGCGCAGAAAAAATGGCGAGGAATGGCCGAGTCTTCCTCTAACCAGACTGCAAGATTGCGCACAAGGAGTCCATGTCAATGAGCAACATGACACGATTTCTACCGGTCAGCTCCGACCACAACTCCATGGATCCTCTCTCGACATTCCACAGCGGTTGACAAGTAGTTGTACAGTAATATCAAGGGAGATGGGCAAAGACGAGCTCAAAGTTATGACGAATCACATCTGAGACGTCGAGGCTCTTCAATGTTCAAACTGCAGTCTTGACTTGGTAGTGAATACAACGTCAGCAGCAAGTTATGATATCCCGATCATCAATTTTCCCCAGCTTTATAGTCTAACCAGTTAGCTTAATCCTCTGTCATGAAGATAAACAACGATTGAGTCGAGATTTGAGTTAATTGAATGGGATCTGTTGACGCCACGTTCTTCCTCAAATACTTCTTTAGTTTGGACTGATGTTGAGATAATTTAGTAGCTCCAAGTCGATTTCGAAATGAACAGGTGGTTTCGCAGAGCCATTGTCAATACACATCGGACCTATTTGGTGGCCTGCATGAGACCAGCTTTACATGATGTGTTTGTTGCAGCGTAACAAAGGTACTTTGGATGCCTCGACGTCGAGTAATACAAGCTGCTGCGGGTTGAAGGACGAAAACAGACCACGCTAATCCATCCTTCTCCACGAAACACGCATATCACAGATCTTGTTTCGTAAGACATACGAGAGGGTAACAGAAGAAGACGATGACGATGGCGAAGGAGAATGTAGATTCGTCGACAGCAGCACGTTTGTCGCAGTGCTCGTCGGATCTCCAATGACAATGAGGAGAGAAAGAGATCGGAATAACAAGAGAGGGGCCTCAGAGTTTTGGCACATTAGCAAGTCTTTAGACGCTGGTTTTTCCTCAGCCAGACGAGGGTGGGATGGTGGAGACCAGCGATGGTATGCGGTCCAGCAGCAGTTTGGTTGGAAAGGGTTCGACCGACTGCTTCGAACGCAACTACGCCTTTTATCACCAGCGGAATCGAGTCAAATCGAAAAAAAGGTTTGGTTCGATTAAAGTAAGGTGCTTCGAATAAAATCATTTTAAATCTACCTATTCTATCTAGTCAATCGATTTTTAATTTTAAATAATTTAATATATGTATATATAATTCAAATGAATCTGACTTGATTTGGTGAATCGATTCGATTTACTTGAACCGAAATAAAATTCTGATCCAATTATATCGATATTTTTAAATATTTATATCACAAATATTATTCTGAGCATTCTCAAAAAAATATTATGACAAAACTCCTCTTTCATTGGTTAGGATCTTCTTCTGTTGCAACGTATTACTCTATTACAAGCTGTTGTCAGCATCATCAAGCTTCGAGAAGAGAACAAATAATAGTATATGATGTGTTTTGCACCATTATACCGTTGTTAGTTGGCCCATCCTGAGTACGTAAGATCATCAGCATGGTTTGGAGCTGAAGCATGTTAACCCGAGATATGATTGAGGGGGTGTAGGTCTCGTTTTCCCAGGTGAAGAAGGTTGAATATCACTCCTTTAGCTATTCGTTAGGGGATTATACACAATTCGAAATTAGGAGAGAGGTTCTTGACTCAACCTCTTTGATGCTTAAGTTAGCAAGAGTTAAATATGAGGGAGTTGAAGTGTATGTGTATAAGGTCTGACCCTAACATTATTCCTGGAGTTAGCTTTTATACTTGTTCGTACGTGTGGTCATACGTAGCAGCTTTAATGATCACCGATCATCATTGTATGCATTTGTTTAATGCTCGTTGACACCGTAGGTGATCGACCTGTGTGTTAGGTGCAAGCACTATTTGATCTACTCGATTTAGTCTTGTTCGATGTTGCTTCCTGCCTCCTATGTGACCTGGTATATGGTCGTGTCATCTCGTATAGCCTCGAGCATAGTAAGTATAGAGGGATGGTGTTTGAAGACTGATTGGCCTCGAGCTCATGATGCTGAGTTGGCTCAGCGAAACACATCGACTTAGGAACACCACATCAAGTTTGCTGTGGCAGCTGATGTGTCGTGTGGGATGGATATCAAAATATACTATATCATGATGCATGCGACTTATTGATTCAACTGTTTCAACCGACATGAATGTTCTTTTACTGAGTGCTTCAAACATGTTAATGATATAATTAGAAGGATAAAATTATGAACTTCAAAAAAATACTACTTTTCCAACATAGTAACATTTTAACTTGCAAAATAAAAGTTACATAGCAGTGAGTCAACTTTCTGATCCAAATTGTAGATCTTCATCTGAAGAATTATAAATTGAAGCAAGAAACAAGACACTAATATTTATAAAAATAAATATAACACCAGAATGATGAAAAGCATATCCCTTATTCATCGAGATTAGTAGTAACTCCTAATTTCATGTGCATGATGAGATGCCTACTGTAAAAAGGAAAAACAAAAAAAAAGGAATAATTCATTATTGTATAAAGCATTTCTACCAAATTATCTTGTTCTAATCTCTCGAGCTCCTCAAAATCTTCATCCAAAAGCACGAAAACTGGAGCCAACCTAATCAAATCTGTGCATACAAGGAACTATGATGAGGATCAATTACCCTTCCTTCCTCCAGTGCTAAAAGCACTCTCAGAAGACACAGTGGAGAAGGGAATGGCCAACACAACCTAGTTGAGTTCACCTTCCACTAATTCGATTTGCTCTCAGGTGCTTGCAAACACATACTCATACAATATGATTTCGCATCATCTTCATCTCGAATTGACGTTTGCACAAATGAAATCTGAGCTCCTATCTCGATAATCTTATATTGTTCATACAATGACTTCACACAAGCCATCAACGTTCTCAATTACCTATCAATCATCATCATAAAAAGCCTCCTTCATGTATCTATTGCTTGTGTCATAAGAGGAACCGAAAACACACATAGGAGCATCGTAAAAGATCTTTAAACAAGGCGTGAGTGATCGAACGTGCATACACCCCAATCTTCTTCCATTGGCATTCCCTTCCCTTTGTCTTCTTCGAGTTCGATACATCAAAGCAGCCTCCAACATTCAATATGTAGAATTCCAACGGGTTTCCTCGTCTAAGCAAACAATAGTTTTACATGCTAAATCACTACATTTCATGTCGTTTGTTTCTATCCTACCCAGCTTTTGTCCTCTCTCACGTCACCACTCTTCCGGTGCTCGAAGGGCGCTGACCCTCATAGAAGGTGGGGCACTTATCTAGTCGCTCTCCTGGTTGACTTCCATGAGCGAATCTTGATGTATTATTGGGAGCACTGACCACAATCCTGAAAGGGCTGCGTAATATGATTTTTATAAGTTGAAGAACCACAATCCTTCAAGGGTTGCGTAATATGTAAGTAGTCCGGAAATGGACTATTTAGATTTGGGTGCTATATCTAAAGCAGCCGATTAGAAAATGGAGGCTTACGCAGAGTTCATACTCGGCTCTTTGATTGCTCGAAATTTTCGTTTCACAAAATAGATTAATTGGAAGAACAACGACGCGATTTCCTTATATTCCTGTCCTTGTTTCCGTAGTGGAGTTCCAATAGCATGCCGTTTCCCAGCAGAAGAGGGAGCTTTGGTGAAGAGCAAGGAAGATGCTGATGAACTCTGCTTAAGCCAAGCAATGCAATCTCTGCAAAGAACGCAAGAGCACAATATGATGCATCAGTAAGCAAAAGCAAGCAGCTTTCCTTCGGCGTGTCTCCCTACACCATTTGTAGGGACTAAAAACCAAAAATTAAGACCAACAGATCAGCAAAAACCCGCTTCCAAAGATGCAATTTTTCTGCATTTCTTGCTGCTTTCGTTGTTCCTTCACTCCCTTCCTTCTAATCTGTCTCGTTCTCTATTTCCCATTCGATTCCTCTACCCCTAAAAGAAAAGCAAGAAAGAGAAAGCCACGGTTAGACCTTCGTCAATTCGATGCCGCCTGCGGGATTTCGTAAATGTGTTGCAGCTGCCAGATGTCGTGGTAAGCTTCTTCCCAGAGCAGTCCACCGGACAACTCTCCTCCCCTGGCATCGGAGCAGAGGAAGTCTTCGTCCACAAACGGGAACCAGCCGGAGAGCTTGTCCTCCTCCACGCCCCACAGGCCCCACCACCAATCCCCCAGCTCCGCCGCCCCGTCCACCCACCCCACCACTTCCTCCTCCGGGGGTGCAACGGGAGCAGTAGAAGACTGCTGCAGGTCGGCCGCCGCAGCAGCAGCCGGGCCCTTGTCGTCTCCTCTGCCCTTGCGCGCATGATCCGGCTTCACCGCCTGCCTCGTCCTCCCCGCCGCAGTCGATGCCTTGGGCGTCGACCCCTTCTGACGCCGCTGGGCCTTGGCAGGGGACTCGGCGGCTGCCTTGGAGGACGTCAGCCCGGCCTCTGCTCTGCCTCGTTTCATCTCTTTCGATTCTCTCTGCCTTCACCGTGTATCAAACCGGCGTTGGATGCTTCTGGATGCTATAAGTACGTGTGGAAGGGTCAGCTGCTCCTGTGAGTGCTTTACACTATGGTGAACCATTCATCATCTCTTAAATGTCACCTACACAAGGATGCGGCAGTTTTGTTGGATAATGACAGTACTAATAGTGTCTGCCACGGTATTCCTTATCCGGGATGAGCTCTCGATCGGATTCCGTGTAACGCCGGAAGCCGACCAAATCACATGCCATATCCCATCATCTCCGTTGCCGACATCGGTGAGACGATTGACTTGGTGCGTCAGGGGACGTCTGATGCCGCAACGTCGTCCATTAAATAGCAAGATTACAGTGAGGAAAATGGTGGGATAATACTGTACTACAGCGACAGAAAGCAAGAAAGCAACAGAGAGAATAATAGACAGTGATACCATATTATTGACGACGTCGATCGCTGTACCACCGGAATTAGGCTGCCATGGGCGCGAGAGGATCGCTCGTTGCGCGTTCAATCGAAGCAAAACAAACGCTTCTACGACTCTTTGCTTGTTGACATTTGTACTCTATTGCATCGCACGTACGTGGGTGTACGCCGAAGTCTGAAGGAAGCAGTAGTGTTTGAGTTCAAGCTTGACGTTTGACAAAGATTAGAACACGAACACGAACACTTAATTCTCTATGGGGGATCAACTGGGCCACCTTGCCAGTCATGGAGAACACTGAGCCGGAGATGGGTCAGAGATCTCCATGAAGAGGTGGGTCAGAGGGAGCAGGTCCCCAGATCCCTTCTTTTTCTTTCTGTCTTTGTTTCTATTACCCGCGGGGGAACGTAGCGGAGCAAGGGTGTCAGAGCGGTCACCATGAGAGCGCTGCCCACTCTATTCACTCTCAGCTCTCCCTCTTCCGTCCATTGGCAGCTCTGCTCTTAATTCTGCGGAGCTGTCAGCTACCCACAGTTTCCGAAACGGGTAATGGCGACGACGACACACATTAAAGACCTCCGGCAGCACAGCCTGTCCCGTCACGAGAGCCGCGGGAAAGCCATCCTCCTGCCGACACTGTAATCATGAGATGACATTAAAAGGAAAAGGTCATACGGCGAAGGAACCCAGCGGTTCAAAACAAGAACAAGAGGCAGGTCCCATCACCTCCTGTATTCCTTCTCCGGTGGCGTGTGTGGGAAGGCAACGAAAACCAATAAGAAGTCTTCTATCAGCTTTTTTTTGTGGCCTTATTACGTTACGTTGTACCCACGCATGCGATTGGTGGAACGGGGGCGTGTGGGGTCCCACACGTAGAGAAGGGAGCTAAGACGGACGAAAATAATGGGTGACCGTCTGGGGACGGGCAAAAGTAGTGTGGGTGCGACGCACAGCCTTTGGGCGATCCAAGAATAATATGATTTTATTTATTTATTTTATATTCTTACTAAATCCACCAATGACATCGTAAACTCTTTTGAGTTGAGATTATGTAGAAACGAGCTTCCGATTTCAAGTTAGATTGGTCTATCTATCAGCTTGTTTTTTGGATTATTCGAGAAAACATATGCTTCAGGTGTTATTTGGCTTAGTCTTTTTGAGAACTCTTTCAACTCAATTCCAATTTCTCGTTCAGGTTCATTGCCAGTTGGGACATGGGAGATTGGATGAAAGAAGGCAGGGAAGACGAAAACAACACATCTGGGCCTCTAATGGGAAGACTATTGCAACCATTGTTGGGCTGTTCTTCTGTACTGAATCCACAATTCCAATGTGATATAGGAAAACTACAACCGCTGTGTGAACTTGTAATATGAAAAAGATATGGGCCTCTCAAGTCAAACGATTGTAATTATTGCTAAATCTGGAGATGTCAAGGTGGAATCAAGAATTAATGTCAAGGCAACTGTGGCAAGACGTCCTTATATATATATATATATAGGGAACAGACAGCTTCAAAGCTGCTGCATCGATTCAAATCAGCTGACATCTGACGTAGTCTTGAATGACCCTTCCCTTACTCCAACGTTTGGCGCTCCTTTATGTATTGATGTGCTAAATAATGCAATGGAAAGAGGCATCCACGTAAAATAAAGCAATAAGAAAGAGCAAGAAAAAGAGGCAGTGGCTGAGGCTTCGAGGCCGAAGCGACGAATAAATCTGCAGCAGCGGACCGATGGGACAGCGGTGGTGGATGAGCAACAGCGGTTGTCGGCGATCGGAATCATGGGCTTTTCAGCTAAACGTTGGGTCGACAAAGAGGGGCGGCCGCAGGTGCTGTCCAAATTAGGGACGAACGCCGAGCTGAGATGAGATGATGCGCCCATTGGCATCAAGAATCCATATCCTGTGTCCCGTCGCTCTTTTCTTCGTACTTTGGCGGTGGAATTCGATTCGCAGAAGCAACACACCACAGAACAATCTCGTCTGTTTCCGTGTGCACTGATGTATTGTAACCTATCTGCTCACCATAGCACCATTACTTTTAAGATTAATCTATCTTTTTTTAATTGAAAAATAGAGAATTTTATTGACAAATGGATACATTCCCTGTTAGAAACCAAAAGATCTATGTAGAGAGAAGATGAATTACTTAAAAATCAAAATATTTATTGGCCCTAGTATGATTGGACAGTCAATTAGCAACACCATTTTCTTCGTAAAATACATGTGTTATTTACGATAGGCATCAGGTGAAAAGTATGCTAAGTTAAGGTTTTTAATACCATTCCATACCGTCTTATATGGATTTTATATATCAATCCGTCAACTGATCGATCAGGCGATATCAGTTTGACTACGGTGAGACGAAGTGAGAAAGAAGAAGACATTCGAATAAAGAGAAAAAAGCACCACGGAGCCAACCGATGCATCGTCACTAGCTTCTCGATGAACCTAAGTCAGTCGAACCTTGGCGCGAACATATCTTTCACACTTTTTCTCTATCTCGATCCGACGTCGCCCTCCTTTGACGATCTTGATCCAAAAAATAATAATGAGAAGAGTAAGGTGAGCTGGAGGCACGAGAATCAGGAGAGACGGCAACGAGGAACACGACGAAGACCTCAACCCTTTTTATATTCGAATGGTCTCTTTCGTCTATTGTCACGGTACGAAAAAACTTTCGATATCAGTATCATCTTTCTTCTCCCTACCTTTTTTTTTTTTTTTTTTTTCGTCAAAGGTTGCAGAAGAAGATGACTGTTTGGTATCCTGTATTTTTATATAAAAGTAATATATTTTTATATCATTGTAGAAAAACAACGCAGGGAGACGACAAAAAAGAAGTTGCTTTCTGTTCACTTCATTGGAAGCGGAAATTTCTACGGGCGGTGGATTCTCTCAAAGGTCTGATCATAAATCTGTGGATACATAGAAAAGCCATACGACCACGTCCACGTCTCGTTTCATCTTCCACGCAGACCATGGAAAACCGTCCGTCCATCTTCCACTTTGGTCAACACATCTCTCAGCTCTGTGTGTTGGTCAATCCTCGTGATGTAAGAAAACAACCATGCTGTGCTGTCACTTCTTTTTTTATGCACATAGATTTCGATGCTTAGGGATTTCAAAAGGCGGGGCAGTCCAATTGACTCTTCCAACTTGACATTTTCTATATCATGTGTTGGAGGGTCACCTTTCACATGTCCATTGCACCTTCTCACCTATTTCCTCAGTCGACAACATTGACCACGTCTCACACACCATTGAATCCAGTAGATGGGAATTCCCAACGCACAACAAACTCCATCCGCCATCAGCTTCACTAATACAAGAGGATTACATAAACTCCAACATACTAATTTAACACGAGGATTATATACACATTTCATGACTGATGAGTGACCCAACCTGCTACAATTTTTATACAGATACAGTGGCTATATTTGGCACAGAAAAAGCCACAACTTCTATCAATACCTAAAATCCAATATATGGATAAAAAAAACAAAACATCACAAGATTGGCTTCAACCTCTCTCTCTCTCTCTCTCTCTCTCTCTCTCTCTCTCTCTGTTTCTTCCCATCATTCATCTCGTATCCACATGAAACCTTTAGATTACATACACAAAAGATTGGTACTAGAAAAATGTACAATTACATCGAACGCTGCAAGGCCTTCGAAATTACCTCAAAGCTTTTGTTTTGTTGCTATGCTTAGCACCTAATTGTGGGTTGTCTGTCTGACTCCTCTTTGTGTCGACTTTTCTTTCCTCTTTTCCTCTTTGCTCCCACAGCGGCCCAAAAAGAAAGCTCGGGACGCTTGGGGGGTGGGTACGCGCAGGGCTGTTTAGGCCACAGCAGCGATGCCGCTGCAGCTCCTACCGTCGCGGTTGAGGCAATCAAAACCATCAACCCGCACGGTCGCCGGCAAGACGCCGAACTTGGTGTGGGCACAGCCTTGCTTGGGAGACATGGGTGGGCCGGATAGGGTTAGTGGTGAAGGGGCAAAAAGTGCCGGCGGGTGGTTCTCGCCGAACCGGGCGTCGTGGACCACCGGGTTGGCAGCGCGGCTGGGTGGCGAGCCGCAGAAAAATGGCGGTGACGTAGCTAATTGATCCAGTTCTTCATCCTGTATGAAAAACATATGTAATTTTCAGATCATGTACGATAACAAGCCGTTGATGGCTGGTACATGTACCAAAGGCGTAAAAAAATCTCACCTTTGCGAGAAATATATCGAGAGGGTCCGCCCCGGCGTTCGAATCGGAGAAATCCGACTGGTGACTGAAAGAAGAGGGACATGGGATTAGACATGGCGTAGATGAAAATGAATTTTGTTTTGGAGGTTAAGATTTCAGACCGGGAAGAAGGGAATAACTCACCTCGATTGCCAACGGACGGGTCGGACTGGATCGACGACGGCGGCGAGCGGGCTGAACCGGCGGGGCCTGGGGCAGAAGATAGGGGCCTTCCGGTCAACGAAGGCGAAAGGTGCCCTCATCTCCTCGCAGGCCGCGGCGAAAGCGTTCTGCTGCATCGCGCAGTGGTTCATCTTTGCCCCAATCTCTTCGAGATCTACGACCGCAACGCCTGCACATACACAAAGGTCAAAATCTCTTAGCAGAGACACCAAATCACGAACAAAACAGGATTCTGAAACGGATCTGGAACGAAAATAGAATGGAGAGAAGCTCAAATCCAAAAAGCAGCAACGTTCCACAGGAAGAGCTTCAAGGCAATCACGAAATACAACAATAAGATCCCAAAATTTCAAAGAGAAGAGCGAAAAATCTTGAAATGTCCAAAAATCAGCCAAAAAATACTTTAAAAAACACGCAAAAGTCCTAGCCTTGTTTGAAACTACAGCCACAGGAACCAAGAGAGGGATGAAAAAGCCCAGATCTCACGAAAAAAGTATCTCGCGGCCGCTCGAAACCGGAGTAAAGATAGAAGAAAACGAACGAGAAATGAGGGGAATCAAGAAATATCGATTGTTTCTTTACCTAATCCACCCCTCGATCAGCGAGAGAACAAACGGACCGTAATCCGAATAGGTAGGGCGAGGAGAAGGAGAAGGGTAGAGGGATTTGGGGCAGATTTATAGAAAAGAAGAAGACCTAAAGAGGGGAGCATTAATTATTAATAAAAATAGAAAAAAAAAGCGAAAAAGGTGCGTGGAATCGGATGACCGGCTACCGGCAACCACCAGTAATATTAAAAGGTTACGATTTTCCCAAAAAATATATTTAAAATTCTTTTATAATTTTAAATATTTTTAACAGTAATTTTTGAACAGTAACTTTGATTTAAAATATATTGAAATTATTCCACATAATTTTTCTATTTATTATAATGCTTTAATTTTTATAGTATTTTTTTTATCATCACAGTAAACCACTTATAGACACTTTGTAAATGAGGTGAATTAATTAAAAATAATAATATCACCTAAATTAAAATATATAAAAAAATTAAATTATGATAATTAAAAATAAAAAAATACTGTAAATAAATCAAATAAAAATATTATAAATATTATTGTTGTGTATATGTATACAATGTGAAGTCACGTCTTCCGTAAAAGATTAACGGAACATCTGCTCTCGCATGGGCCGCCAGCGCATGTGAAGCTTCTTTATTGCACAGTGGGGGGAAGATTCCGAGTTTGGTGTTCCGTTGCTATTTATGATTGCTGCGTGCTGCCACCAATGCAGCTTAGCCGCATGTAACCCTGTGCCAACCTTGCATTCCCCGTTTAACGTGCATCTTCTCGCAAGACAAACAATAATAAGAGCAGGCAGTGTCCATTGGTTAACCAGTAGTGGAGATTACCTACATTAACACAGTTCTTATGGTCCAAACGATATATAAGAGCAAGTCAACATGTCTGCCAGATGGAGCAGAAGGCCTAAAGTAAAGGAGGGGGTGGGGTCCAGTTGTTGGCAGGCCACAGTTCAGCCTTCTACCCACTTGTCCTTTGGTTGGGTGGACAGCACCATCATCACCTTTATGCATAATTGAGTTGTGTTTGGAACATGGTGGCAGGGGTCCGGCTCTGCACTCCACCATCAAGGCCTTCTTCACCCTCAAAGCTTTGTACCAGGTCTAATCTTGATGCCGACCTCAACTCACTGTTTCTTCCTATTCTCTGCCATCTTCTCTACTATTATTAACAGCCCGACTTGGTCTTGTACAGCCCCCGGAATGATAAGCTCTTCCGTCGACAATAAGCATGCTGGATGGATGCCAACTTTTGTCCTCCGAAATCATTAATTGCATCCATGTGCCGTTGACTTTGACCGTCAAATGGGATAAGGGCCTCAAGTTTCTGATGTTGGACCGCAAGCAAACCCGAAATCGACCACATTAGATCTCTGTTTCTCTGCAGCCCGAACCGAGCCCGTTAGAATCGGAAATTATTGCCCGGTTCGGGCTATATATCTACAAATATACTGCTAGGCTTTATGTTCCCCATGCTATACCGAAGCATGTTTAGTGCTCCTGCGAAATGTCATTTCAATTGGCTGGCAGTCTCTCAGTCAAATATTACAGGAGTATATACAACAGTTCCTGTGCTACAGCTTCTACGAATGATATCTTTTCTTTTTAGCTCCGAAATAAAAAGGAGAAGATAAGATCAACGAATGTTAACAGAGTAATATAGTGAGAAGAGCACAATTTCCAGGAGTCTGTCATTGCAAGCGTGAAAAAAGCACTGTGATGAGTTCCCCTCCTGTTCTCCTTCCTCTCGACCCACCACCACCTCGTCATCTCATCCAGAACCAAGCATTCAAGCACAACCGGCCCTTTTCCCACTTGCTGAGGATTCATCGGACAACTCCCTCCCTTCTGGCTCGTCGTCGCCTTCTCCTCACGCAGGGGAAGCTGCTCCTTCTCATTCTGATGCTGCCAAGAGCGCTACCCCCGTCTCCTGGGCAGGGTTGTTCCGGAGGGCTCACGGCATTGACGATTGAAAATTTTCCTCTGGGCTTAAAGACAAGCTAAACCGGATTCAGTCCTCCTCCAATCTTGAGCTCGTCTTGGACAAACAGGAGGTAGATGATGCGTGCAAAGCTTGGTCTTTGAGTTTATATGGTAAATTTTTTGATCGAACACCACCTCTAGATTACCTAAAAGCCGAACTACCCAAGAGACGAGGTGTTTCCTTTGCATGCCACATTGTTTCAGGTATGGTATGGTAGGCCACAGATGAGAACAGTGTGTTACCCAGAAGTCCACTATTAAACCCAAACCTTCGGAGAACGGCCAACCGAGGGTTTCTGAACCAGTGTCCAAGGTGGAAGACGATACCCTTTACGGGCCTTGGATCAAAGTTCAATGACAGAACCGGACCAGGTCAATACACATAAGCCTTGGAGGGGATCTTGAACTCAGTTCTAGGTCTAACAAGGGTTCCGACGGTCCACTGCATGCAGATGACAAGGAACCTAGCACTGATGAGGTTATCCTCGTCGATCACACGCCCAGTCTCTAGGAAACGGGCGACCCTGGTGTTCTAGGTACTGGTCGAACAATCCAAAAGGTGGGAGCGGCTCCTTTTAGGCCGAACAAATCGACCCGACATCCCAGACGGGGTACAAGGCATCAGAAAGGTAAGGCGATCATCCTTGATGAGGCGTAAGCGGTTTCACTCATGAGACAAGTTGATGCAACCAGGGATGGTGCCCCATCCCCTATACCGAGTCTAACCTTTGCGAAACTACAACCTGGTGATTTGCACCTGCCAAGGCTTCTTTGAATGACGTGGGAGGCCCTTCGTACAACCAAAGGGGCATTGAGTCCGAGGCGTGACCTTTCTCGATGGAGACGGACACACCGAGGCCGGCGTGATTGACTTCTCCAATGGAGGACTTCCAGTTCCACTCGAAGTCTACCAAGCTTCCATAGGAGGAACCCTCTTCTTCCTTTTGAAGAAGAAGACATTGTAACCTGGGTGGCGGAGGCTTTCGGATGTAGAGGAAGACAAAACCGAAGTGGGCCAGAGAAGCCGAAACCCACGGTCCTAAAGCTCGATGACGCGGTGTACACTCTAATGGTCACTAACTCTCTGGTAATGATTACTAACTCCTTATGGGTACTTTGGAATCACTATAATGATTGTCATTTTCGCAACCATAGAGTCGAGGTTAACTCCCATTGGTGTAAGATGATGATTCTAATCGGTGATAGAATGACTAATTTGCACCTGCGTGGGCGGGGTGGGGGGGATAGGAAACGTTGGATGCAGCAGGAGCTGCAATGTCTTTGATTTCTCTATTGAGACTAATGCTTCCTTTGTGAGTTGCTCGATCAGGAAAAGTCAGCTCATTCTACATGCTTCAAAAGGTGCAGCTACCTTGGAAGCCCTACTGTCTGTTTCTCATCAGTGCTTCAAGAACATTATGTATTCGTTCTAACAGTCTCCAGGTTATCAAGGCCCTCAACAGCTTTGATCCTTGGCCATGGCACCTGAGAAGCATTTCGAGCGATTGTGCACTTCTTTTTGATGAAGTCTCTGTTGTTAAGTGTGGGTTTCTGAACAGAGATGATAACAAGGAAGCTAAATATGTACCTTCCTGATTAACTTATAATACAGCTTTTATTTCCAAAAAGAAAACAGAGTAACATAGCTGCTACAGATTATTATTCTGTCAGTCTTGGGGAGACGGACAATACATCTCTCTAATATGAAGTATTTAGAGAACAGAACAGGACATGTTCCTTCACGAAAAACAAATGACGTAAGTAAATGGAACCCAAGCTAACATCCTCCATCTGTGTATCTCGAAGCCCCATGGCCAAGGATCATTCATTCATTTCGTATAAAAAGAGTCGTATATTTTGTGACAGAAACACCGAACGAGTTAATGAGGAAAGACGGAGAACGCAATATGCATAAAACCATAACATCTTTCTCTGAATGCCAGTGGAAGCCGAAAGACAACGCCAAGCTGGTGGGGTCCTGCGAACAGTCCATCTGTTGTCTAAAAGAAACACGAGAAGTAATTAAACGTGGGTAATAATTTGTTCCTGCAAGAAACAAAAGGATATATGTCGGAATGACTTAGCCAAGCAGCCACCGGCATGCATGCGGAGAAACCAGGAAGACGAGAACAAGTGCTGCGTGGAATGATTGGGAGCTCCCTTCAGTCCAATTAGCGGGCTAAGCCAGTGGCCGGAGTTGCTCCCACACCATGCATTGGCCAAGGCTTATCCCCCACATCATCATCTTCAAGAGGCAACCTCCATCACCATGCGTGACTTCTCCACTGTGAAACAAGCATAAGGCTTGGCCTAATCCATGGGATGGCAGCTCTAAACCACTCCTCAACCCTCTTTATTGGACTGAATGGAGCTCTTCTACCCCACTGTAACACCAGAAAAGGAGCAGAAACAACCAAATGTTCCCATCTGATGGACCCTCCCACCCTATCCTCCCCTCCCCTCCCCCTCTCATATATCCCTCACCCTCTCTCTCTCTCTCTCTGTATCTCTGATCTCGTAGCAAAAGAACAAGACTGTGACTCTGCCCCACAGTGGAGTTCAGGGTAAAAGCTTATAATTAGGAGCGCACTGGACTCTTCGCGTGACTCCTCTGCGTTGCTCTCCTTGGCCTTGTGATCATCCACCGCGAGACTGTGAGGTTAAGCTGAGCTGTGCCTTCTTTCCTGCCCTCCGGATCGAACTCCCAAGACCATAAGAACTCGACGGCTTGGTGGTGCATGTTAACTACACCCGTCGTGCGAGGAAAACACTGCCGCTACCTCGTCTTGGTTGTCCTCATGTGGCCTGTACTTCTCATGGTAGACGGTCGGAAATGTCCTTCTTGCTTCGGTAGAATTCTGGGCGACTCGAGCGTCTCGTAGGTGTTATATACTGCAAGGGAGGAGGGCATGTCCACAGTCGTGTCGTGTAGGATGGGATCGTACCGCCGAAGAAGAGGACAAAACCTAAATTTGTGTTGGATACGGAGAGATCCTGGAGCTTATGAAAGCGCGCCCTGCGTGAGGTACGTCTGAAGTCACATGGCGTCGGAGTTTTGAACCTGTCGCAGAGGACGACGGCCTCAAAAGAAGTGGAGCTGTTCACGTTCCAATCATTTTATTACACGTCATTTCTAAGGAAAAAGAAGATTTTATCGTTCATACCTTTTCCTATCTTGTGATTTGAGCTAAAGGCGATCACAGAAAACAAGAGGAGAAGAGCAGAGAAATCACGGGAAGGGTAGAATAGAGGACAAATATATATATGTATGTATGTATGTATTATATATGTATGTATGTATGTATATATATATATATGTATGTATGTATGTATGTATGTATGTATGTATATATATATATAATGTACTAGGGTGCTTCATCGATTCCATCAGCTGCGGCTATTAATATTCCTTGCATAAACTATAGTCTCACAAACTTGTCTCTATGCCATGAAACTGTCCCTTGTATTGTGACGCGTGTCAAAGACTCGACAAATCTCCAAAACAGAACAATGATTCTACATGTCTTGATCCGATATAGCTCACAATGTTCCCTAAGGTCCCAAATTGGGTCGCTCAATGTCATGGACCGGATCATAATTGGAGAAGGGAACCCGGCCTTTTATTATGAGTTCATTAAGGGCCGAAACGGGCAACTGGGTCATGCATGGGTGGACTTATAGCTGTGAATAGGCCTAATGGGCTCGTTTCTCGGTCCACTGCTCTCAACCCATTAATCCAAACCGCACCGAGTTTGGATCTTGGTCGAGCCGAACCACAATTTATATCGGTTCTCGGCCCGCCCGTTCCCCTGCCTTCCCCAAGACGGCGTCGCCCTCCTGCCAATAGAAAACCTAATCATCATATTCCCCCCCACCCGGTCTCGCTCTCTCAGACGACTCCTATCGGTTCGAAGAGGTTGAACAAGAATAGAAGACGAAGACGCAGGAGATAAAGCCGCAAACGGTGAGCTCTCTCTCTATCTCTCTCTTCTTGATCTCCTCTGCTTTCGCGTTGCCTCCCTTTCTCTCCTCCTTGTTTCATCCTCAAGATCCCTTTTTAGGGTTCACCGACGCCACTTGTTTCCTTCTAAGAAAACCTAGGGCTTTCTAAAAATCTGTAGTAGCAGTCGCATGATGAGTGATTTCGCTGCATTTCCTGGTGTGTCCCCTTCCTGGAGATTGATGCTGACTAGAAGATGCTGTTCTCTGCGAGAATTTGGACCCGACCTTTTATTTCCTTGATAGATTATCGCTGTGGAAAAGGAAGCTAATAATGTTTAGTAGCTCAGCTCGCGCTGAAGCATTCGAGGTTTATAGGGTAGGGTTCACGTTTTGGATTGTTTGGACGATCGGTTCTTTGTGCAGTACATGCAAAGAAGTTTGGCCCTTCAGTCAAATGTGATAATTGGGCCAAGTCGTGTTTACTTAAACAAGTTTTAGTGACGCAGATAAAATTTATTCTACGTTACCTTCTTTTTCGTCATACCATAATAATTGGAAGTAGGAATGCTGAACTTCCCGAAAAGATTGGATTGCTTTGTTGTATGCATAGTAGACGTTGGCATATCATCTGCAGCTGGTAATGCAACTTACAATTTAACTTCTCTGACTAGAATATCTTTAATGGTATTTAATTGTGGTTATGGTGTCTTCTTGTAACCAAGGAGCTTTTGTCCTAACTAATCCTGCACTGTGAATTGTTGGGTGGTCGGAGGTTTATGTGCTAGCGGAGGAGTACATTACTGTATATTTTTGTTTCCTTGCTGAAAAATGAAAAAAAATATAGCTGCTTGTTCTCCTATTCCTTGATGATTTTTCAAAATAAAAGGTCATGCTTGGCATAAACATGTTGTGTTTTTTCCACTATTAAAAATAAAATTTATTTGTAATTTTTTCTATGCCTGTATCGGTTTATTGATTTAGAAAGTTTTTGCAAGATTTTCCAGAATTTCAAGTATACTGCTTTCTAGTTCTATAAATTTCCAGTAATTGAAAGATTCCCACTATTATGGTACTAACTCAAATTTGGAAATTAGGTTGTGGAATGTAAAATTGAGCCAAACAAACTATCTAAAATCGGAAAAAATGTTGTAATCTTTATTTCGACTAGGATTTTAAATGTAAACCAGCCAAAGCATGCCCCAAGTCTTGAAAATTGGCATTCTGTTTATACAACACCTTAGCTGATAATTAGCTGCCATATGATCACTCTCTCTTAGTAAAGGGTGACTGAATATGAGGAGAAAGAATGGCAGTTAGAACTTGTATTGGTTAATAATCATTTCATTGCTTATATGTGATATTTGTGTTAAAGATACCACATTGTTTTATGCTTTTGGATTCTAAGCTTGGTAAAAAAAAAAAAAGTCAAACAAAAAAGAAAACTCACTGCAGATATATGAGCTCGGGTGGTTTCCTGGGCCTTTGCTGGTACTTGTAGATTCAAAAGCACAAGAAGAGAGGACAAAATGAAAATGTGAGATTTTTTAGCAGTCAGGTGTCCATACCCTGGACGAAATTGTTTTTTACTATTGGGTGATGATGATTTTCCTTTTACAGTACTTGACGATCTTTTATGTCTGTATATGTGTATGTCTATGATCTACCTTAACACATCCCTCTCTGTAATTTGGTTTGTTGGTAAGCAAGGTAGTCATGGATTGAACTTAGGCATGCAATATGATTGAGGTTGCCCTTTATAGGGACTGGTAGTTGTCTTATTTATCACTTAGTAAAGGAAGAAAAAATTATTTTCATCTTCACTGCTTTATATGGATAGAAGTGATATAAGGTTTGGTTTATATGACTGAGGTTTCCCTTTATAGGAAATGCTAGTTGTCAGCATCTTATTAATCACTTAGTAAGTGATAAAGGTTTGGTTTATATGACTGAGGTTTCCCTTTATAGGAAATGCTAGTTGTCAGCATCTTATTAATCACTTAGTAAAGGAAGAAAAAATTATTTTCATCTTCACTGCTTTATATGGATAGAAGTGATAAAGGTTTGGTTTATATGACTGAGGTTTCCCTTTATAGGAAATGCTAGTTGTCAGCATCTTATTAATCACTTAGTAAAGGAAGAAAAAATTATTTTCATCTTCACTGCTTTATATGGATAGAAGTGATAAAGGTTTGGTTTATATGACTGAGGTTTCCCTTTATAGGAAATGCTAGTTGTCAGCATCTTATTAATCACTTAGTAAAGGAAGAAAAAATTATTTTCATCTTCACTGCTTTATATGGATAGAAGTGATAAAGGTTTGGTTTATATGACTGAGGTTTCCCTTTATAGGAAATGCTAGTTGTCAGCATCTTATTAATCACTTAGTAAAGGAAGAAAAAATTATTTTCATCTTCACTGCTAAAAATGATTTTCATATTCACTGCTTTATATGGCTAGAAGTGATAAAAGGTTTGGTTTGACCAGATTATGGTTGAACATCATAGTTAAGGTTTTTCTGTTACCTTTCTACCTTGTTTTTGGACCTTACTGTGTGTTTGTTGCTTAATTCTGTGTTTTATTTTTTCATCACCTAGCCATGAGGTTTAAAAGTTTTTATAATGACCTAGAAGTCCTTAGTGGCATGTGCCTTTTGTTGGGGAAACTTGTAGCTATCTTGCTTTTGTACCCTTGAAGCTGAATGGGTTTGTGTTACTTTGATGGGCGGATTGTGTCCTTAGAACTTTTTATTTCACGGAATCAATGTTAACTCTAAGATGTAATAATCTTATTGAGGAGAGGACGGGCCTTGGTACAATGGTAAGGTTGTTTCTTTGTGACATGGAAGACGTCACAGAAACAGTCTCTTTAAATATTTAAAGGTAAGACTGCATACATTTACTCTTGCCCGACGCTGCATTGGCGGGAGCCTTATGCACTGAGTACACCCTTTTAATAATATTATTGAGGACTGAAATCTATTTTCAAGTCAATACTATTTCTGTAATTCATCTTTATTATATGAGAACTGTTTAACTATGTATTAGGATACTTAAATATTTTTTTGCTTGCCATTCTTGCAAACGATCACCTCTATGTCCTTGAAATATATTGATATGCAGGTTATGCTTGAAGATTTTGTTAGTGTTGTTTGTTTATTCAGTTTTTTTCAAGTTTGAGCTTTTGAGAATTATTTATGAATGATCTTAAACTGCAAATAGTTATAATTTTCAATTGTGAATCTTGTTTCAGTACTGTGAACCACTTCTTTTGGCCTAATTTTTCTTTTTGCTAGTGATCAGGTGTCTAGTTTTTCTTTATTTTTTAGTTTCTTCATTATTTTGTTTGAACTGCTTTCTTTTTCTAGGAGTTTCATTCTTTCTGAAGTGTTTGGCTATGCTTCCTTTTTGATCGGCAAACTAATCATGCCTGAAGTACTAAACTTTGCACTAGTTCATATTGCAAAGCAATTCATGGCGGTATCAGACGATTTGTAGGTGTTAATGTTTTGCTTGATTTGGTTTGATGAACATTTCTATTTACACGCATGGCATGTGCTCATGCATATAATATGTTGTGATGAATTTTGTTCAACACACTGGTCATAGCATTGTTTTTCAGTTGTCAGAGTGCGTCTATATTAAGTACCCAAGTGCAAACCAAATGATGGCTACATTGATGATCTCATGGGTTGTTACCAAGTTGCAGATTCGCTTGGCGGAACAAATATGACCACCTATGTTTGCTAAAGATGTATCCACTCATTTATTGTATATTTCTTAACCATATTAGTCTTTCTTGTGCAGAATGTTTCTTTAACTTACTGGAGACATTATATTGCATTTGATATTATAAACGTTGGCTATCTGTTTGAAACTAATCTCCTTTGGAACCGAAGGAACATGCATGTGGTAATTATCCACCATCAACATATACATTTATATCCATAAATTATGTTGAGTGTTTTTGCTGAAGTTGTTGGAGAATAAGTCACTATTGATTATAGATTAAAAGATTCATTTACAAAATACCATTAAAGAGTATTTTTTTATATATTTTCATTAATTCCATGTACTATTCCCTACTGAAATTCTTTTTTTGGTGGAAATGTCATTATCTCACTGCAGGTTCTTATAATCCATGTCATGCACATATAGAGTGGTTTTTCTTTACTAATTATGTCTCTCTAATTTGCTTAAATTTGATTTTACTAGGTCATCTTGAATTTTGAAAGTTTCTTTGGAGCAGTATGGATGAAAGAAGGACATATGGGAAGAACAAATCCGGAAGTTTTAGAAAACGAACTTATGACCAATTTGATAATGGGAAAAGGAAGAAGCATAATTTCTGGTCGTGATCATGGTCTACAACCACTAAACCTATTGATACTATTTTATCGCATCCTTTGTCCTGTAAAGAAGATTGGTAGTGTTCTTGGGAAAGGAGGTGACATAGTTAATACCCTGAGAGATGAAACGGCATGCAAGATAAGGGTTGCAGATGCTATTCCTGGGCGGAGGAAAGGGTAATTATCATTTTTAGTTACCTGTCACAATCTGAAAAAAATGATTCTGATCAGGATTTGGCGATAGTGATGGAAATGAGCCAGAGGATATGCAGCCCCATTGTCTGCCCAGGATGCTTTACTTAAGATCCATGATAGGATTGCTGCAGATGAGATTCTACGTGGTGGTGTGGTACAATCAAAGACTGAACCCGATGATGTTGTTACTGCTCGAATTTTGGTGGGTCCCAAAAATCAAGTTGGATGTCTCCTTGGCAAGGGTGGAACAATATTCAGCATATGCGAAGTGACCTTCAGATCACCTTCCACCTTGTGCTATGGACAGTGATGAACTAGTACAGGTAATATAGTACTGTTTCGTATTCATGTATAATTTATTCTTGTGTACTTTCCAAGTGTCCAGTATCGCAAAACACCCAAATGAAACTTCTAGTTGGTAATACTTTTACTTCATGTTTCTTTTGTCACACCGTCAGGTTTTCCAATTTCCAACTGCTCCACATGGCAGTAGTGTTTGTATTCATAATTGTTCTACCAATTGTTCACTGAGATTTTGGAGGAGTTGTTATTTTCTCTTTGGTTTCATCTTATGTTTTTTTTTTTTTTTATATATTTTCATTAATTCCATGTACTATTCCCTACTGAAATTCTTTTTTTGGTGGAAATGTCATTATCTCACTGCAGGTTCTTATAATCCATGTCATGCACATATAGAGTGGTTTTTCTTTACTAATTATGTCTCTCTAATTTGCTTAAATTTGATTTTACTAGGTCATCTTGAATTTTGAAAGTTTCTTTGGAGCAGTATGGATGAAAGAAGGACATATGGGAAGAACAAATCCGGAAGTTTTAGAAAACGAACTTATGACCAATTTGATAATGGGAAAAGGAAGAAGCATAATTCTGGTCGTGATCATGGTTCTACAACCACTAAACCTATTGATACTATTTATCGCATCCTTTGTCCTGTAAAGAAGATTGGTAGTGTTCTTGGGAAAGGAGGTGACATAGTTAATACCCTGAGAGATGAAACGCATGCAAAGATAAGGGTTGCAGATGCTATTCCTGGGGCGGAGGAAAGGGTAATTATCATTTTTAGTTACCTGTCACAATCTGAAAAAAATGATTCTGATCAGGATTTGGACGATAGTGATGGAAATGAGCCAGAGGATATGCAGCCCCATTGTCCTGCCCAGGATGCTTTACTTAAGATCCATGATAGGATTGCTGCAGATGAGATTCTACGTGGTGGTGTGGTACAATCAAAGACTGAACCCGATGATGTTGTTACTGCTCGAATTTTGGTCCCAAAAAATCAAGTTGGATGTCTCCTTGGCAAGGGTGGAACAATTATTCAGCAACTGCGAAGTGAGACTGGTGCAAACATACGTGTATTGCCTTCAGATCACCTTCCACCTTGTGCTATGGACAGTGATGAACTAGTACAGGTAATATAGTACTGTTTCGTATTCATGTATAATTTATTCTTGTGTACTTTCCAAGTGTCCAGTATCGCAAAACACCCAAATGAAACTTCTAGTTGGTAATACCTTTTACTTCATGTTTCTTTTGTCACACCGTCAGGTTTTCCAATTTCCAACTGCTCCACATGGCAGTAGTGTTTGTATTCATAATTGTTCTACCAATTGTTCACTGAGATTTTGGAGGAGTTGTTATTTTCTCTTTGGTTTCATCTTATGTTTTTGATCTTGCATTTCATATATTTCAAGATCCTTTTGTCTGGGCATAATGAGTTTATGCAAGAATATTCTGGTTCTCATCAATACAATACTAATTTCTGGATACGCTTCCCCAGGTATCAGGAGTGCCACCTATTGTGAAGAAGGCTTTGTACAGAATTTCAACCTTGCTGCATCAGCATCCCCACAAGGAAAATCCTCCTCTAGAAGATCTTATATATGCCAGTACCCAAGGTTCATATCACTCTGAACCTTCCGCACCTCCCCCATTGCCTCAGGGAAATCGAGTGTGGTCCCAATATCACTCTGATGCCCATGTTCCACCAACAATACCACGGTTCAGTAGGTACCTAGATGAGCCATCTGGGTATCCTCCTAGTAATTTTGGCAGAAACAATTTTGGAAATGATGGTGAAACTGTAGAAGAATTTTCCATTAGAATTTTATGTGCCACAGTGAAGATCGGTGGGGTGATTGGTAAGGGTGGGGTCAATGTCAGACAATTAGAACAACAGACAGGTGCTCACATTCAAGTTGAGGACACTGCTCCTGAGGCTGAGGAACGTGTGATTAGTATTTCATGTAAGGAGGTAAGCTGCATGTAGCCAATAACATTGGATCTTGCGAAGCGTGCCATTTTAGATGATATAGATTTGTGCCTCTTAAGCCTTTGATGTTGAATACATAATAATACTGCCTTTAATTGATAAACTTTAGGTTCCTTGGGATACAATTTCTCCAACAATTGAAGCTGTTCTTCAACTTCAAAGCAGAACAAGTGCTAGCTCTGAAAATGGTGTTATCACAACACGATTGCTTGTTCCATCTAGTAAAGTTGGTTGCATTCTTGGACAAGGTGGCAACATAATAACAGAAATGAGAAGGCGAACTAAAGCAGATATTCGTGTTTACTCCAAGGATGACAAGCCAAAATATACATCTGCGAATGAAGAACTAGTGCAGGTGATGTCGCAATGCCACTTCTTATTCGTAGCTTCCTTTACAAAGTTATCTTTTTCGAACATGTTTTTGTATATTTGTTTATCTTGGTGTGCTTGTGTTTTGATCCGACTTGCTTGTCAGAATGTCCATCTTTTGGTTTCCTGCTCAGCGTAGTAATTGTTTCACTTTCATGTAGATTTCTGGAACTCGAGATGTTGCACGGGACGCACTTGCAGAGATTGCTTCTAGGCTCAGAGCAAGGACTTTCCGAGGCGGGAATGCTGCTGTTAATCCTGCACCTAGTGCACCTTTTCATGGAATTCCTCCTTTAGAAAGCAGGTCTGACCGAGGTGTACCATCATATGGAAATGCTGCTTTAGATTATGCACCACCGAGTCATTTTCGTGGTTACACTCCAGAAAGCTTTTCTGCTCGAGAAATACCAACATCTAGCATGGTTGGACCTGGGAAATCTGTCGGTTACAGTTACCCAAAGGTATCGTTTATGTCCTTTTTTACATTATTGTTCTGTTTCTGAATGATCATATATGTGTTTTATATTCTATCACCATGTGACTCGTAGAGGCTGGCACTTATTGTGAATTCCAGGATTTTGTGTATCTCCTAGCAAATTTTAAGTTTCCTTTTATGAATCTTCTGATGCATTAGATTTGTGAACATACAGTATGAAGGGTGCACTTGCATGTACTGCAGCAGTATGATGTCTTCTAATCCAACATGTTTCTCGGTGGCCAAGAATATGATTTTCCAAATTTTAAATAAAACCAAATATTCAGATCTTCCTACTCCAAAAGGAGGTTTCCCTTTGATGAATTAACCCTTTCTCACCTTTTAGCCTACTGTTTGGCACTTTTTAGTTTTTAGAGAGAAACTTATTAGGTCCTAATCACTGTAACATGGTAATGATGAAAAAGATGTTGCAAATTGTAGATCTAAAGCATAGTTTACGATGGTGATAGCCCTTTAAATGAGCCTTACGAGAGTTGTGTTGCTAGTGTTCACTGTACAACCGGTGTCTTCTATTCAAAATTTTGTTGGTTGCCATACATTACGTTTTCTGAATGGTTGCTCACCTTCACTCATTGGCATCGGCATGCACATTTTGTTCTTGTTGGTAGCCAGTTTTTGCAACCTTAGTTTAGGTTTATTGGTGGCATGGTTTGGTGAGCCATGGATGTCCTTACCATCCTGTTTCTATCCATGCTGACCTGAATCATTCCTGGATAATTTTAGCAATTAAAGTGGTTGGTTGATAGTTTCTTTGCTCAACCTTGTTAAGTTTGTTTGTTTGCTGATTCATGTTAATTCTGTATGTTCATCTGTTATGGAGACGGATGGTCTCCCTCTGTGTATAATCCGTCTACTTGATCTGCAGGGTTATGATCTGCAGGGTTATGGACAGGCACATGAAGCTCAATACTATTCTACACCATCAGCTGCTCCTGGGTATCATAATGACCTACTCTGTTGTTTGTTGTAGTCCCATTGACATCTTTCTTGGTCTCATACATGTTGCACAGTTTCTCTCATTTGTCCAGGTACTCTAATTTTAACAGTTCTATGGATGTCAAGATTCCTAATAGTGCAGTGGCACCGGTTATTGGAGCTGATGGTAGCAATATTTCTGATATACATCAGGTATAGTGAATACACTATGTTTCTTTAAATGGTTTATGATAAAAAGGGGATAAACAATATAAGATGGTAAAGTTACTTAATGGTAGTCAAATTCCCCTCTTACCTATTTGATGATTGTATACTATAATTTTTCACTACAATCTGGTCTTTTAATGGCAATGAAATATATATACATACATATATTTCATTGCTATATATGTATGTATAGATACACATGCATACATATACAAATGTTGCAGGATTTTCCATTATAGTGGACTTTTAAGTTGCTACGAGATGGTTAGTCCAGGATGATAATTTTTTTGCTATTACATAAAAATGACACTAAATCTGGCTCAAGTTCTTGTGATTTTTTACTCTTCTGCCCATCTAGGTTGGTGGACGGTTAAAATTACACGATCCACCTTTTGGTGCTCCGGAGCGTGTTGATATGCATGGTTCATCTGATCAGTTGAAGGTAGGACACGGCCCTCTTCCATCCTACATGACATCTGGGGGACAAAGTTTTCCACCATCTCAGGTACTTCGTCCATATTAGTCTGACTGGGAACCCGTGATTCTTTTGTTCCTTGTCAGTAAAAATGCTATTCTGCTGTTCTTTTATGGCTGAAGTGGCATAACTATGCCTTCAATGTGTGGGTAGGTGAGCTGCTAACTTGTACCTGTTACCGTAGACAATGCTATGTTTACAGACTAAAAGATGATAAATAGTTTTGTTATGAATTGTTGAATGATTTGATGATGCCATTTCCAGTTGCATATTGATGGAACAATATATGGGGCTTTTAAGCTTTGTAGCCGTGTGTTTCAGTACTTGGAATTCATGCCACAGACATTACCAGATTACATATTTTGCTTGGTTCTTTTCAGTCTTTAAGATTTGTACACTGAATCTTCCCAATATTTTCCTTTTTCCTTTCAAGCCTTCTGAGTTTTTGACTCATTTTTAAAGCAAGCGTGAATCTGTATATCAGAGATCATGTTTTGAGTGGCATTTGAACAATCAGTTGATTGTGGTTGTGATATAAGTTGTCATTATCACTGTCCTAAAAATTGGCATATGCTATTTGATATTCCTGTTCCTCATTGATTTAATCTATTCTAAAGCATCTTCCACTCGGTCACACACAGATGAAATCATCAGTCGAGGTAAATATTTAATTGGTTGGATCAAAAGAGTTTTGCTTTTTTTTCTATAGTTAGTATTTCAACAAAAGAAAAAAAAAATGTCGGATCTAATATGTATCTGGTTTGGATAATGTATTCAGGCATCAGGCATACAAAAAGCACGGCTTCCGGTTCGTCGTCAGTGTCCAATTAGTTCTGTATTCCCATACCGTCACTCGACCGTACAGAGAGAAAGGTCGGCTGCGATCTCGGCTAAGGGTTATATGTGGGCGTACCGAGTCGCCCTTGGAAATTTTCAGGGTGATATGGTCGCCACACCGGAGAGAGAGAAGCTTTTTCATCGAGGGAGTAGATTTAGTCGAAAGCAATTCCCCGATCAAACAGGGTGCACTATTTTGGGGGCGTTAGCATAGCAAGCTTTCTACCGGACAAAGATCTGATGATCCTGGCTGCTTTATACACAAATCGAAACTGCAGCAGCAAGCTCGGGCATATTGTCTTGCTTTTGGGTCAAGTCATTCGATCCTTGCACCAGTTTTTAGCTTCGGATCCATGGTGGAGTCAGGTCATCGCTCTTCTCAAGTCCCATATCAAATTGGGTCCCGCACGCACCCCCACGCCATCGCCATGCACAAGCATCGCCCCGATCTCCTTTTGTAGGAGATGCCAACCCTACCTTGAGCGTCGATGTCATCCTGCTTTCCTCAGATAAAAAGCAGTTGGTCGTCGTGCTCTTTAGCCAGCGTTCACGGCAAATGCACAACGGCAGCTGCCCTCCTCCCTTCCTCCAAGTTCTTGGCCCGGCAGCTCCCAGTGCACCGCCCTATCTCTCTTGCCATGGAGGCCACTCCACCAACGGCGAGGCTGTGATGTTTCTCCTCCATGTCTTCACCTTTCTCAGCTTCCTCCTCACTGTCCTCCATCTCGTTTCCTTCCTCCTCACCAAGCTGTTCACGTTTCTCCTTAAAAGAGCAGCCGCGACCGAGGAACAGATCAGGTAGGTACCTCGCCATTCGCCATCTCTCTCACTTTCGCTCTTACCGTCTCTCGAGTAACCTTCCATTGCAGGGATTCACATCTCATCTATCGAGATGAGATCCAGCCCGTAGACGATGACAGCTACTCCGGCATCGGAGACTTCGCTGCCGGTATCTTCAGCAGAGAAGACAGTCTCCTCTTTTTCTACAACCAAAGGGTGGTCAACGATACCCTGCTTGTCGAACAAGAAAAGGGTTCCAATCAGCAACAGCACCTCTTGGAAGTTGATGAAAGCTTTGTCGCGGAATCTTGGTACGGTTCCCCTCTCGATCATCCTGAGGAGCTCGGAGTTGATGGACCGGCGGACCATGTCACAGAACCATCGGATGTTGCGCATTCAATCATATATGATGGGACTGACAGAGGTACGTTTAGATGCAACGCCTCTTTGTCGTCATATATCATCAGCCTTCAATTCTGTCTCATGACTTGGTACGCTTACGCTGTGAACAGATGAAGATGTTCACGGAGACGCATACCAAAATAATGAGAACGAGGAGGAGGAGGAGGAGGATTTCTCGAGCAAAGAGTTACGGCTGGAAGAAGACATGGAATCGTCGGGTGGTTCTCTCACAGGTACTGACTTTTCATCCAAGAGCTCTACGGGGTGGAGAAACGTTGCACTCTTCAGGGACTCGGAGACGGAGTGTCTCTTCTCCTCTTCCTCACAGAGAAGTTCTTCCCACTGGGAAACCTATACGTCGTTCCGAAGGTACGATGAGGAGAGACTGTTGTTCGACAGATTCAGTGCACAAAAACTCACGGAAACAGGTCATTTCCTCTCGTATCTGTATATTTATTTACGTACTCCCTGCGTGTCTTACCCTCTCATTTCATGGATCGGCTGAGTCTACGTGTCCATTTCCAGAATCATTTAACTCCATAAAGTTCCAACCACGATCGATGTCGGAAAGGTTAGTTCACAGGCTTACCACACCGAAGAAGGAGGAGGGAGGCAGAGACCCATATCAAGAATTGGAGGCAGCTTATGTATCTCAGATTTGCTTGGCATGGGAAGCTCTAAACTGGAATTACAACAACATCCGGCAAAGGAGTGCCACCGGAGACGGTGAGCGCGCCTCTTGCACTGTATGCGTAGCTCAGCAATTCCAACAGTTTCAGGTCCTCTTGCAGCGGTTCATAGAAAATGAGCCCTGCGAGCGTGGTCGGAGGCCCGAAGTGTTTGCTCGAACGAGGATTTCCGCTCCCAAATTGCTCCAAGTTCCTGAGTTCCGTGGTAGGAACGCAGTACGGCCTTGTCGTTTGTCTGTTTGCTCGTCTTACAGCCTATCTCACTTGTGCTGATTGATTTCTCTGCATCAGAAGCTGATGAAGGTAAAGAAGACGTGATTTCGTCCACCGAGTTTTTGTCGATTCTGGTGGATGCGATTCGAACCTTCCTTAGCTTCCTTCAGGCAGACAAGGAGAATCCTTGCCAAATGCTTAAAGCATTCATCAAGAGGAAATCAAGCTCCGTGAATTCTACTCTTCTTCGTGTGCTCAGAAGGGCTAATAAGAAAGTGAGCACTCCGTCACCCACTCTGATGTCTGCTTTCTTTCTTACGAGGGATGGCATTATTTGCAGAAGAAGATAAGAGACCGATGTATTGATGGGCTTAATAGACATGAAGATCGTGTCCAGGATTCTGAGGATGCCTGAGATCAGCCAAGAGCAGTTGCGGTGGTGCGAGAAGAAGATGAGGCTCAAGGATATAATGAAGCGAAGGAGGTGCCTGCAAAGGAAGAGGTCGAATGGTGACGAAGAGACCGATGTATTGATGGGCTTAATAGACATGAAGATCGTGTCCAGGATTCTGAGGATGCCTGAGATCAGCCAAGAGCAGTTGCGGTGGTGCGAGAAGAAGATGAGGCTCAAGGATATAATGAAGCGAAGGAGGTGCCTGCAAAGGAAGAGGTCGAATGGTGACGAAGAGACCGATGTATTGATGGGCTTAATAGACATGAAGATCGTGTCCAGGATTCTGAGGATGCCTGAGATCAGCCAAGAGCAGTTGCGGTGGTGCGAGAAGAAGATGAGGCTCAAGGATATAATGAAGCGAAGGAGGTGCCTGCAAAGGAAGAGGTCGAATGGTGACGAAGAGACCGATGTATTGATGGGCTTAATAGACATGAAGATCGTGGCCAGGATTCTGAGGATGCCTGAGATCAGCCAAGAGCAGTTGCGGTGGTTGCGAGAAGAAGATGACCAGAGTAGAATATGGGATGGAAAGGTCCCAGAGATTCCTCCCCGTTGCCTTTCCCTGTTCACTGACTTGGACGTTAGTGTTGTATAGTCTACTGTGCCTTTAGGCTAGACGACGCCCATCAGAACATTCCACCTGACCTCTGTCACTGTAAAGATAGATCGAAAGAGATGACATTCTACATCAGACGTGCGTAGAATAAGGCGATAAGTTTAGCATCTCTTCATGAACACCAAAGTCTAGTGAATAAAAGTGAAAGTGAAGGTGGAAAGATAAAGAGTAGGGATAGAAACAACCACAACTTCAGCTCTCTTTTGCTTTACGTGGTTAAAGTCTAGTGTTGCTACTTGGGAGTACATATTACTTGATTACTATATCATAGTAGTGTGCTGATGCTTTTGGCTCTCATGCATGATGTGAATTGTGGCACTGATCCTACCGACTACCCTCAGCTAACCCTTAATAAATCGAAGCCTTCATTTAATACATTGAACGCAAAGGACAATTCTCTTAGACTCCGAAAATAAGAAGAGGGAAAACAATGTGAATGTAGATGCTACCTATTGGGCCGGTCCATTAGCACAATGCTTGATGGGCCGGTCCATTAGCACAATACTTGATGGGCCGGCCCGGACCGCACGGTCTGCACTGCACGGGATATGGTAGAAGACTATAGTTTGGGAGTCCAACTCATCCCCGTCGATCTATCACGATGCATGCAGCTCATCTTGTTTGCTCCACTGCTTGTGGTCTATTCAAAAACAGGTGTAAAGTTGAAGCTCTTCTTACTCCCTAATCAATCATACAGAGTTTGCAACACTCGATGCTCTCACGTCAGGGGCGATGCTAAACCATCATCCCTTAAATTATTGCACAAGTTATCATCATCATCGTCGCCATCTCGTAGGATTAGAGGAACCTCGAACGCAGGTTTGGATGTCTGCGTCAGAGAAGACAACCCGAGTCGGAGACACGTCGAGTGGTGTGGGCAGGACATGATCCTTTGATCGGCCTGTGCTAAAATGCCAATCGAGTGACTGTTGACGGTCCCCAAGCACCATATAATATTCGCCTATCGAAGCTACAGGGATCGTATTTTACTTGGTGTGTACCCGCAGAGTATTTCTAGTGGCATACACAAAGCATACAAGTGGGCAGCCGAGCGCTCTTCTGTAAGGGCAACTGCTGATCAACAGTCGAGAAATGGAGCAGTTCGATGAGGTTTGGTAGATATTGTCAGAGAACAAACACATTATTGCCTGGAACGTGATGTCATGCTTGCTGTCGTAAACTGACAGCACCATTGTCGTCCTCTCCAGTGCTTAGTGTCTCCTCTGAGCAGGGACAACGATCTAAGGCTTGTCCGATGGCTGCTGCTTGCTCACTCACTGTAGTATGTGATGGTTGGAAGGACGTGTGGGGTTTCGCAGAGCCTGTGAGGTTCTGGAAGGACGCGCGTTCGTACGGGTCGCCACACCGCATGTTGATGGATGCATATCCTGATCTATATATGGCTTGCAGCAACAAAGAAGCACATATCTGTCATTTTTGGGAACGAGCAATGTCAATGGAGCGCAATGCAAGGTCTCCGTCGAGCAATACACTCTGCACACGCTCGCTTGCATGACTTGTTGCCGACATCATTAACGAGGGCATTCCAGAAACACACACACAAGTGCAAACGAGCTCAACCTTCTGCATCGCAGAAAAAGAGGCTCTGATCATTCCGTGGGCTGTGGTTTCTTATGCTCGGCCTACCTCTTTTTCTTTCCCTGTTCACATTGACGATCGAGTCGTGTCATGCCCTTCGCTTCCTCCAAGAAAAGAAAAGAAAGATCAAACACTCATCGTCGTGTTCCTTTTTCTACTAGAAAGACGCCATTGACAGGTGATGCAGAAAAACAAAAATACGAAATGTTCCCTGTACTTTGTTGTAGGGAGCACCACCACTTGTTCGTATGCGCCAAAAGAATACTGTATGCTGGAATACTAAATCCTAAACTGCTGCAAAGATTTGCCCATTATTTGGATGTTACTTTGGTAAGGAAGAGTGTCGGTTTAATTATCTGCGCTCCTCTCGTTGGTTGCTTGCTTTACCCGTCACTGTCTGCTTTATTGTGGGGTCTCACGGACGGCCATCGAAGATTCGGTGGCTTTGTCGATTGATGTCGTCTAAAAGAAGGTTAGAAGAGGTATTAGAACTCCAATTTCTTCCAATCTTCGATTGTAATGGCATCATGAGGAGTAGATTGATATATGGCAGCTGCTTCCAACTTGGTAGACTCAAACTTTCTTGAGAAAACACTTGTATAATTAAATTTCGTTCATGCATTCTGCTGCGCCACAACAATGTATTCTCGTCTGTAGACTGCAGAGAACACCGAGAGATTATGTATGCATCTCTTCCTCCAGGGAGCACTACACATTGACCAAACCACTGCTTCTAGAACAGAGGCAATTAAGAGACGGTGGGCAATGATCGTATAACCCTATAGCCTGTATCGGATAAAGAAAACAATAGGGATAGTTGAAGGCGAAAGGGAAACATGCATGAAATGGACGCTGCAAGATCGTATCAAACTGCAGCCAGATTAGCAAACGTGATTATTTATGTCTAGAAATGCCGAGTCCAATGATAGATATCAACCACTCTGATGTCTTGAACAGTCAAACACGTCTCGTGTAGACAATAAATATAGACACGCCTCAAAAGCCTCCATCAAACTCATCTTCCTCATCTTTTCCTTTCTTTCGTTTTCTTTTTATGTCCTCTTTCCCTCCCACACGAACCTTAAAAGTCTATAACTACAAGTAGATCTTCTCCAAAATTTCCTTTATGATCGATACAAGTCATAAAGGGACCGCACCGTTGTTGGTAGATTATGAAGTAGGTCATCTTGGCATGGTCTATATAACATGGAAATGAACCGAGCCTTCTTCTCCGAGTGGCTTCTCCAAGGCGCGGCACTAACAATGTCGGACAAAAGGGGGCCATCAGGTAAACATGAGGAGATGGAGCTAAGGAGAGGCCCTTGGACTCTGGAGGAGGACACACTCCTCATGCACTATATTACTTGCCATGGCGAAGGCCGCTGGAATCTCCTGGCTAAGTGCTCAGGTGGCCATTCGTCTGACCTGAATAGCCGGCTGATGACTCCATTAAAAGGCTATTCTTTCTCTTGTTATCGATCTGTTCCTAATCTACCGGCCATCGTCTCACTTCTTTGATGATTCATCGTAGGCTTGAAGAGAACCGGGAAGAGTTGTCGGCTGAGGTGGTTGAATTACTTGAAGCCCGATGTGAAGCGAGGTAACCTCTCCCCCGAAGAACAGCTACTGATCCTCGAACTCCATTCCAAGTGGGGAAATAGGTAACATCACTGGCGATCACGATTGCATGCATGAGTCTCTTCATCGGTGATTGACACACATAAATATATATATGTAGGTGGTCTAGAATTGCACAACATCTTCCAGGGAGAACAGACAATGAGATAAAGAACTACTGGAGGACTCGAGTGCAGAAGCAGGCGAGGCAGCTCAAGGTTGATCCCAACAGCTCCATGTTTCGAGATGCCCTGCTGTGCTACTGGACGCCAAGGTTGCGTGAGCAGATCATAGGATCTTCTCAAACCCTGCGATCTGTCGATGCCAACGCCAACACTACAACAGCTACTTATCACGCTCAGCAAGTTCTTCAAAGTTGCGGGTCGTATGAGCTACCGGAACCGGAGAGTCGCAGCCTCAGCACCTCATCCTGCTCCGTCGTGCTCTCGCAACTCCCGGTAGACTTGTCCGAGTTCCCATCAGGACCATCAGACGAGCTCAGTGGCGTCACGTTCGATCCATTCTCCAGCGTCTGCTCCATGAACGATTTCTACAACCTTGACACCTGGGACATAGCTCCCGTGTCCGCATCAGCCCCTAGCCATTCGGCCTCTGATCACAGCAACAACGTCGGTGATAGCTTGTGGAGCATGGATGATCTATATGACATGTCCAAAACCTACGAGAGTGCAGCAGAAACTAAGGTTCCTTTTGCTGGTAACTCTCAGGTAACTACGTATATATCACCGTCGAAGTGAACCGTAAACTATAAGAAGACTGTAACGTGCAAGTTCGATGTATCTGTTTCCCCTTTTCTGCATGTGATTCCTGTTGGCAATCTGATAAGCTGCTCCTGAAATAGGCAGGCACGAATGTGCTTCTCGACTAGGATTCTCGTGCAAGTCAAGAGATCACTTCCACTTCGAGTCAAGTACTCGAGATGATCTTTTAATCGGTTGAACTTATGGTGGCTCCTCCATCTTGTAGCCTTTCCTCCTCCCCGTCTTCATCCACTGCACACGAAGTGAGCACGAAGAACCAAAAATCTTGTCGAAGTTCTCGGATTTATTGTAGAGAATGTAAGGCTTTCGAAAGATGTACCGATTGGGATGACGCGTGCTACAACCAGAAAAGTATGAACAAGGGTGTGATGGGATTCGACATCACATCGAACTGACGGATGAGATCTCTTCTCCTCACAACTTCAGTTGCGGACAGCTGTAGATTATTTGCTTCTTCCTCTCTCATGCAATGGAGAGTTTGCCACGTACACATCCTCAAGCCTATGTCGTTGGCTTCCATGGTTGCCATTTGCCGGTAAGTCCAAATCCTTGGCAAACTTGACTCGGTCGTGCGGCTTCCCACGATCTGTCGTAAGTGGAAGTGTCTTTCCCAAATGACGTAACATCGATAAATAAGTTGACTAATGATCTATGATATTTCCAAAGGAAAAGTACAATTAAGATAATTATATGAATTCTTCCACCAGCATTTCTTTTAGCAGATTGGTTCCCATGCAAACTTGAGCAGACTGTTTGCGGTGCAATCGATGTGAAAGCGTTGTCACAAAACCCCCACGGTCAAAAAAGAGATCATGACTGAATCATCTTGAAGAAACGAGAGGTAAAAAACAAATCCAGTGCTTGGAACCAATAGGCTTAATTCCACTTGTTTCGGAAGAAAAGGGATGCAGCCAGCTGCTTGCCCAACATAGCCATATTGCCTAAGGGTCATGAAGCATCGTTGACTATGGAGTCAGCTGGACCAATCAATCGTGGTTTTATCCTGGAAATCACACAAGAAGAATTTGTCACGCTCCGAGAATTCCAGATGAAAAAGACGAGACCGATGTGACCAAGGTCATTAGGTGCTTCTTCGGCCTTTTTTATGATGGTCGTCTACTCCCATTCTCCTAAACAAAGGAGTAGGTAGCAATGGAGGGTCTGCTTCATCGTCGTGTCACAATCCCTGAGCTTAGGGGTGAGTCTCTGATGATGTGAACGGTGAACCTTCCTTCGAACTTGCACCCGCTGCAGGAGCTCGACGTATGTTTCCGGAGGCTCTTGTCATGTGGCGTTGGAATCAATCCTATGCGTCAAATCCCATTCTATCATCGCTTCTGCACGTATGACTGCGAAACCCTACCCTAATCCTGGAACAAATAGCAGCGTGAGCTATCATCGCGCGGAGCGAAACCCACAGGAGGGAGGGCGGGCGGTTCTCAGGCTGCTTCGTCGACACGTCGATCGGCGGCCCTGCAAAAGATCCTTCGCTGAAAGATCAAAGAGAGAGGTGGGATGATGAATCGAGTGCAATCGTAATGCAGTGCATGTCTGTAACTCCAAAACAGATGAATCTTTCGTTGTCGGATAGACCCGTGAAGCGACTGAACTCCCGGGCCGGGTAGCATCATTTACGGATGTGTTCCCACTCGCTGCCAAGAGAGAATGACTCGACTCTAGCTAGATTTCAGCTTGTCCAGTCGAGCAAAACATGAGAGCAGAGATTTCCTACAGTGCCAGTACACACTGGTAATCATTTTTCGTGTTTGTTCTTAGGCTACTAAGCGTCAGAGTTGGGCCGATCTTTGACAGTCGAAAGCTTTACCTGAATCTCCATGCAAGATATGTGGCCGTGACAGCTGGATGCAGTCATCGAGATTCACTGGGAGGATATGCTTTTTCCAGCCACAAAAGATAGCACAGATAGCGATCAGAAGATTCCAACCCTTTGTCCCATCAATCTCACGCCAACTTTTGGTGGAGTCGAGCCTTAGCATCACATCACAATTGCTTTCCCAATACCTTATGATAATAATCTACATCATGTGTTAAATCTGTTGGAGACGGAGAGAAGTAAAACGAAAACTAAAAGATCATCACATGGATCAATAATCGCACCAAAAAATCAACATGTAAGATTTAATATATATATATATATATATATATATATTCAAAAAATTAAATTCTTTAATATATGAGATCAATTACAATACATTAAGATAGGCTCACCAAACTTGTAAACTCAAACTATTTCTCTCTGGATCCTCTCCATGATTGGATTACCTTCAAGAGTACCCAAGATATATTGTATCTCTCTTTCTCCTGTGAAAATCCTGAGACTCAAGATGTATTTATAGGAATAGATCTTAATTCATTAAGAAATTTTAATTTAATTATGACTCTATCAAATAATTTAAACATATTTAAGAATCCTAAGAATACTTACTAATGGTAATAATATTAACATTTTGCATATTGAAATAAATTGATTTCGACTCACTGAAAGATCATCATCGCACGCACGCTAAAGGAAAGACAGAAGAAAAAGAATGCTTGTGGAAACAAACAAAATAAGAGCCAACGAAAGAAAGGAAGATTAGAGAAGGAAGACAACCAAATGTCGTCGCACAAACTTATTAATCAGTGAGCATCAATCATGTCCGTTAGGCTCAGTTTCAACCATCTCAGTTGTTTGCATGTAACCTTTCTTACTCGTCGAGTGACGTCCTTGTGCGTTGACCAGTTTGCATCACGCAGCCAAATGGGACTTGAGCCCTTCTGATTCATGGACTGGCTCAGGTCAATTCACCAGGCTTAGTCCACTCGAGTTAAGCTCCGGTTAACTTTAGCTCGCATCTCAGTTGGGTTGGACCAGCTTGTGTCTCCTCGACTGGGTACAGTGTTGTCAAGTCCAACCCACCCAACCCTTCTGCAGATCCAAATTCCAAGCAATCTGGGCTCTCACTCCGCTTGAGATCCCAAGATCCAGTTGGGTTTGGACCACTTCGTTGTCGTTCTGCACGTCGAAAGATCCACGGCACCTACGAGAAAGTTGCTTGTGTCTCCTCGACTGGGTACAGTGTTGTCAAGTCCAACCCACCCAACCCTTCTGCAGATCCAAATTCCAAGCAATCTGGGCTCTCACTCCGCTTGAGATCCCAAGATCCAGTTGGGTTTGGACCACTTCGTTGTCGTTCTGCACGTCGAAAGATCCACGGCACCTACGAGAAAGTTGCTTGTGTCTCCTCGACTGGGTACAGTGTTGTCAAGTCCAACCCACCCAACCCTTCTGCAGATCCAAATTCCAAGCAATCTGGGCTCTCACTCCGCTTGAGATCCCAAGATCCAGTTGGGTTTGGACCACTTCGTTGTCGGTCGAAAGATCCACGGCACCTACGAGAAAGTTGCTTGTGTCTCCTCGACTGGGTACAGTGTTGTCAAGTCCAACCCACCCAACCCTTCTGCAGATCCAAATTCCAAGCAATCTGGGCTCTCACTCCGCTTGAGATCCCAAGATCCAGTTGGGTTGGGGTCCGAATAGCTTCCAATTCGAGAAAGCCATCTGATCTGATAGAATAAACTTGACCAAGGTCAGAAGAACCCAAACAACATGAGTAACTAAACCCAAATGCATATGGCTATTTATAATTGAATTATAATAAGTTAATATAACATGACTCTAATTTTGTTGTAATTAATTACTTTTGAGTTAGATGTTGCCTCATCGTAACACTCGAATAATGTGATGTCGCAACCATTGTGGTTTGGCAATCATGCAATCTCTCGTTCGGCGCTCAACCCACATTTGCATCACCACTCCTGTTTTCTTATTATATCTTTGTCAGATGTCATCTCTCGTGCCCATTCCGTCCTTTGGAAAACCTCGAACGATGAATGCTCATAGAGGAGTGTACACGTAACCTCTCTCGCTGTCGATGCTACTGCACATACGTGGAAGAGCCGTAGGAGCAGCCATATTAAATCACCATACAGCCAATAAGGATAAGGCTTGACAAGATGGATAAACTATATCTTAATGCCGGCAGATCTTTCCTCGCGGGGTTTCTTTATTATCGTGTATCTTAAGGACAGCGACCCACATTTGGTAGGAAGGAAATATGTTGGGTTGCTTGCAGTGATACCATAAGAAGGATATTGATTGCTACATTCTACCATTTATGCATTGTACAATTAATTCAACGACATCAGTGCGTGTACTTTAAGACTTGTCTCGTAATGATGATGAGAGGAAGAGAGTCGTCCCAAGGTCCAAACCTAGTTGTTCTCTCTGGGATGGATATTCTATCACCACCAAGCCAGACCAACTCGGATGGTATAAGCCACAGTGGCTAAAGTAGCTGATCATTGATGGAGAACAGTAATTGTTAGGCCAAGTGACATGTCTAAATCACGTCATGCAGCGGGTATTCAATTAGCCCTGCTCGGCCCGGCCATGATTCCAGAGGCAACTTTGAGTGGGTCACTACGCTTGAAATGTGGATTGATTGGGAGCAGGACAAGTAATAATGGACGGGGATTAGTTTAAGGGATACGAATCTGAGGACGATCTATCTTCACATGTTGACCACGTAATCTGTGGTCACCCGTTTGATTCCACTCTAAGCGTGGGTCGGGTTTGGGTACGTCGGGATGCTGACACGACATAGGGAGGCCCAAACGCTGGGCGAAACGTAGCAGCACGACCGTGCCGGTGAGTCGGAGCGTGTCACAAGACCCGCTCCCCGGCGCCAGACACGCTGACTCGGTCAGAAACCACGCGACCCGTTTGGTTGGATATCGGATTACAATACTCTAAAAAGCCCAGCGTTACGACATCCTCCATCAAATAATAGATATCTGAAACACGTGACTCAAGACATCCACTGGTGCGTCTTCCCGGTTCTCATCCACCTTTCGTAATATGATAATATATATATATATGTACGTTTATTTAGAATCATATAATGGTATATTTCTGCGTCAATTCAATGTTAAATTTATTATTTATTTTGTCTAAAATTGTGAAATGGCAAGTGTTGAAGCTAACATAACACAGTGGATGGAACTCATCGTCTTTTGATATCATATGATGGAAGGGAAATAGGAGATATATATATATGTACAACTCAGAACTCGGGAATGTTATCCCACATAGGAACATCACCTTGCGGGACCAGATGAGATCAAAAAAGAAGAAAATTAGGAACATGAAAAGGGAAGAAAAAGATTACAGGATTCGATACTCTTTTTTTCTTTTTTTTCCGTGAGCAGATCCATCATCCGGCAGGGAAACCGAGTTACGACCCGGCCGTGGCGAGGGTGAGCTTGAGGTCCAACCCGGCCGAGTCATCCTTGCCGGCCGAGTCATCCTTATTTGGAAAAGAAATCGGCCCGGCTGCCGCTCGACCCTCGTCATGGACCCGCATGCCACCGCCATCTATGTATCCGGCCGCGGCGTAAGAGACGATGCCAGGCCCTGGCGGGACCTTGGGATTGGTAGCTGATGGGGCGGGGAAGGCACACCCATGCGAAACGTGGAAGGGAGACGGCTGCGGCGCGGCCATCCGAGAGAAGTAGACCCAGTCGGGGTGGCCGGAAATAGGAGAAGCCGAACCAGCAGGGAGGAAACGAGGCGACGTCGTGAAGGCCGACGCCATCGGGCTCCGAGGGTACAGGAGACCGCCGAAGCCGACTCCTCCGTGGTGGAGCTGCTGTTGCATCTGCGCGCGCTTCGACTGCTGCCGCTCCTTCTTGTGCGCGTTCTGGTGGCCGCCCAGCGCCTGTGAGTTGGCGAACTCGCGGCAGCAGAACTGGCACTCGTACTTCTTCCCGTCTCCTCCTCCACCACCTCCGCCTCCGCCGCCGGAAGTGGTGGTGATCGTGGAGGAAGATGAGTCGGAGCCCAACCCGGCTTCCTCTCCCTCGGACATCTCGAACCCAAACAGCTTCAGCCTGAGGCTGCCGCTGTTTTTAGACCGGCAGTCGTCGATCTCCGACATCTTACTCTCTTTTCCTTAACCTGTAAAAGAGATATCTACAACAGGCAGAGAGGGTTTTAACCAAGAAGAAGAAGAAGAACAACAACAAGAAGAAGAAGAAGAAATGAGGAGGAGAAGAAAGAGAGAGAGAAGAAATGGAGTTGGTTTGGTTTGATTTGCGTGGGTTGAGCTGATGTCTCTATATATCCCTATATATAGTTCCGTCTGAGGTGTACTATAAGGTTGGACAAAGAAAAAGAGTCATTGCAACAGTAATGAATCAAGTGAATGAGATGAATACCAACTTATCCGAAAGAGAGAGAAATATCTACTATACATGTGGGGAACAGGAGTGACAGTAAGTAAGATGACCGTAGATTCCGCTTGTCTCGGGAGTATTATTGTATACACAGGTAATGCTAACTAAGTTCTTTTTCTTCTTTCCCCCTCTTTTTTCTGTCTGCATGTACGCCAACAGCGACATCTCATAAGAGCGGCAGGACAATAAGATCTCGATGGCGAAGGAATTAGCAACCATGTGGGGACTGTGCAGCCCAAGTTGTATTATAGGAATAAACATGCACAGGAATCTGATGAAGGAGATGGTACTAACGCAAAAAACAAATCCAACAAAAAGGCAACCTTGTATGATGTTCCAACTGAAGTTGGTGGGATTCATGATGTGTTAACCTACATATTCCTGCAGATGCGAGAGAGACCAGTGCTTCGATCAGTAGCTGAGACAATTACTTGATCCAGATAAAAATCAGGATACAAGGCATGTTTCATTGTCAAAAAACTCGGTGACAAATATGAGCTTTCGGCAGAGCCGTCGTCGTGAAAGCTCGATGTGTCCAGCCATCCGCATACATGCATATCTGATGACAAGGACATCGTTCTGGTCATTTAAGTTAGCTGCTTGCTTACGACTTCAACACTCGACGTTGCTTTCTCTCGATGTCCATAACGATATAAAAAGCAAGAAGAAGCCAATGGATCACTGTAAGAACACAGGCGTGTCAAAATAGGTTTGACCGATGTCATTTTTTGCTGGTCTCCTCGGAGTGATGGCTTGACGGCTACCTGTCATCGACTTTGTGGCGTTCGCATGTGGATCCTTATCAGATTCATGAATAATTTAATTCATGTAGCATATGAATGGCAATTATATTCATGAGGTTAGTCTTAGAAAAATATTTCTGCTCCACATGATCCAGTAAGCCAAATATTATTTAACCTTCATGGGTTGCTGAAGCGTGACGTGTTCTAATCTCGGAGAACCATGCATGAAGCACCCAACCTATCATCACCACCCGGCTTCCCTCGTCCAAAGTCTTCCTTCAGCTGCCACGAGATGGGCCTCCGGGTTGCTCCAACTTCATGAGTTTCTCATCCACTTCATAATAAAATAATATATATATATATATATATATATATTTTTTTTTTTTTTCATATTATAGAACATCAGCACTGTGGTATATTTACATGCCAATAATACATGTCTGAGGAGGATAACTCTCCAATGGAAGTTAAGATATGAGATGTGTATGGCCTTCACGTATGGATCTCCTTCCTGTTTACCTCCGAGACCCTTGTATCGCTCACCAGCTGTAGCCACTGTCCATGGACCTCCTCGTAGCACCGTCTACTTTCTTTAGCCTAGAGACGTGATCGAGCATGTTTAAAAGAAGACTATAAAGGCAGGGCAGAGTGGACCTCATGGCTTGGTAGATTGGTGGTAGGGGGACTATGATAGGAAAGGACATGGCCTCTCCCTTAATACGTGGAACGATTTAAGATGCTGAACAACACTGTTCGACATTATATTCGTGCATGATGAAGAACATCATGGTCTTAGATGTGATTCCCTGCTCGCAAACTCGGAGATGAATTTGAATCCGAAGAAGTATGTGAGAAGCATGAATTCCATGTGGTTTCTTTGAATTCAGTTTTCTCTTACTATTCTGAGACCGCCAATAACCCCTTCTTCCAAGCACCCGAGTTCCTCTCCTCAGGCAGCTTCTGCAGCGGTCTCCAACTTTCACTGCAGAACACTTCAGCCGGACTTATGCTTGTGCTAATTGAGAGGATACGAAAGAATCGCGACCCGAGGACTACCAAGTAGTGCTGACGAAGACGAAGATAAATATTGTAGTGGATGAGAACTTTATCAGATATTTTACGCAAAGTTCCTTCTCTCTTAAGTTGGTGTGATTGACTGACTTCACCTTAGCAACCATCTCTCTCTCTCTCTCTCTCTCTCTCTCTCTCTCTCTCTCTCTATATATATATATATATATATAGAGAGAGAGAGAGAGAGAGAGAGAGAGAGAGAGAGAGAGAGAGAGAGAGAGAGAGAGAGAGAGAGAGAGTTGAGTTTGTGTTAATAATTGAGCAGATATTGTATTAAAACAGGCTATAAGCACGTAAACCATACAAGTAGGTGGGCGAGGGCCTGAAGATATGCCCTTGGATGCAAAGTGAGAGTGCCTACTCTATAGAAAAATGTATATGGTGCTTGGGTGGATTTGACTTACCGGTCATGTCAAGGTGATTCTGCAGCCATACGTAATGGAGGGATGAGACCTAGAAACTAAAGCTAGACCAGAGTGCAGGATGGGCAAGACGCTCGAGTTCAGTTCGTGAGAGTTGAGGGCAAAAGGCTGCAGGTTAGGGCTACCATCTACAGAACCCGAACTGGAAGACGAAGGCATCCAATGACAAGTGGTGTACAGATGGATGCACGAGGAAATATATAGATTTGTGTATGAAGGGACGTGTGGAAGAAGTAAAGGAATGGTTAGATGCTTCGTTTGCAGCGTCCAAAAGCGTGGTTGGTTCCTTCGACTTAGCCCAATTCAAGTTCGTATGGATAGTTCGGGCCCATCACTGGTCTGCGAAGAAGCCCTAAAGACTTGATGAGGTTTGGAGTGGACCTCTGTGGCCCAGCATGCACGGAAAACCAGATGCTGGAGTCTCGAGGTGAAGTGGCAGTACGGCTTCAGAGGAGGTGCAATAGGTAGGCAAGCACTTGGGGCCCGCTGCTTTGATGACGGAACGATCCCGTATCTATGGCTTCGCTGTATCCATGTCCGAGTTTTCAGTAGTACCGGTCAGGTCGAAGCTCACCGAAACAAATGGAGGATTGGTTTCCGGAAAGGCAATCCAAATTAAGCTCAAATTTTGGTGAAAAAGAGAAGAACTAATGTCGAATCTTCCAACCTCTAACTTGCAACGAAAATGAAATGGATATCTATTATTGCAAATCAGGTATCTAACTATAAGTGCAACGGTTTAAGTTTGGAAGAAAAGAAAAGTTGAGTTGGTTTTTTATATGGATGTGATGATGCGTGAAACGTTCATATTGTGATAACACATTTTAACGTCAGTCGGATGAAACATCATCTCAATCGGATGATACGATGACTAACTTAGCATTATGAAAATTGATATATAGGATCCATTGTTATCTTACGTTTCCCAAATTTAACGCTATATGATTGTATTTATATTAAACAAATAAATAATTATTTGTTACTATATAATCATAATTTTGAGTACAACAATCTCATACTGTACTATAAAATAATCTCTCAAATAAATTCTCCCGATCCCCATAACTCTCTTAGTACATTTGCTCACTTAGTATTTAGTTGAATCATTTGAATCTAAACTATCAAAATTTTTTATCAAATATGTTCCAAACAAAATATTAGATTCGAAAATCTCATCGATCGACACTATGAGACGAATATGAAATACTCTGAATCAATATCTACATGAAATTTAGATGAGTTTAATTTTATTAATATATATTTAATTAATTTAAAATTAATAATTAAAAATATCAAACTAATAAAACAATTATTCCATTGGAACGGTTTTTTTGACGGTAAAAATTGATACTCCGATGAAGGGTAGAGTTTTCTTTAATATGAATGATGACACGTGGAGGGAATTTTCTTTTACCGCGAGGTAGAGTGCATAGAATTTACTGTTCTTTTTGACCCAAAACTATCATGGTCTCCATATGGCACATGCGTCAAGCATCCATGTGGATGCCACATGACATGTGAATTCCTCTAATTTCTAATGAAACCCATTCCATGTCACATCATCAACATAAAGGGTAACAAAAACCGCTTCCTTTCTTCTTTTTACCTCAATCATGTTTCTTTTGCGTCATAGATCGCACGATGACTAACTTTGTAGGTCAAGTAGGCCTCTCACCGCGTTTGGTGGCCATACGGAGACTTGATGTCTGAGGACTGCAGTGACAGATCCCTATCAGTATTATGTTGCCTGGTGTCATCTGTCCATTCCATTTCTTTCACCAATCAAAGAACGAATAGATATTCCATAACCAACCAAAAATAAATATATAAATATATATATATGTGTGACAAATGCTGCACTTGAGATTCCAAAATCCAAAATCATGTTGGGTAAGAAGTCATGCCTGTTAGATTGTGCGCAGCTCTTTGAAGAACGTGGAGAGAGGGAAGTCAACCGTCCATCCCACTCCTTTGACACGCACACAGACTTGGACTTGCTATGCATTGTCGTCGTCTTCGGCTGTTCTATCTTCTTCCCAATATTGCCAGTGATTGGCGCAGATCAGACCAGCCTTCGCCGCCTACTTTGGTCCAACAATTCTTACTTTTTCTACACGATACGTTTTGCATGCACCGAACTCTAAAGTGGGTTTCTGCCCGACACTGAACGACGAGGAGTGAATGGGTGCGAGCTTAGCAGACCATGACAGATGAAAGGTTGGTAGACTTCCACAGTCCACACTTAGTGAGTTGAAACTGGAGAGATGGAAGGTCTTGTGGGGGGAAGGAAATGTGACGAGCAGCAGAATCCTCAAACCTATCATGTTTCTCAGAGAATCGATAGAACACACCGATACATGGATGATGAGATAGAAGATTGGGATGCTTTGTCCGCTTGTCACCCAAAAAACCAGAGCTTGAGCCCACCCATCATCACATGCGATGCAGAAGAGGGCGAGAAGGAAGCAGGCCATTAATGTCCTTCCCCAAACGACAAGAGCCCCCACCGAACTCCGTTCCACGTTGTAAGTTTTTGTGTGATGCTTTACCCAACAAGTGACACACAAGCACATACTCTCTCTCTTCTCTCTCTCTCTTAAGTACTCGGTGGTTCCTTCCCAACCTCTCTCGCTCTCTGATTCCTTTCTCCATCCTCCCTTCTCAATCAGTGTAGAAACCACTCCTAATCTTGCCAAGCTGCTTTTCCAGCATCTTGTTTTCCATTACTTTCTTCTGACCACTTGAATCCTGAGCTTGTTTAGACAAGGCACAGGAGGAAGACCATTGTTCTCTTCATTCATGGAGTTGCAGGTCACACAAGCTCCTCTCTGGGTTCTTCTTCTTCTTCTTCTTCTTCTCTCTGGCGCCTGGTTTGCACCTTCAGATGCCTTAAACGAGGAGGGCCTTGCGCTTCTCTCTTTCAAGTCATGCATGCAAGAGGATCCGGGTGCTTCCCTGGCAAACTGGAACTCCTCCGGTGACGACCCGTGCTCTTGGAATGGGATCTCTTGTAAAGAAGGGAAGGTCGTTTCGATCAGCCTCCCAAAGAACAGGCTTTTGGGTTCTCTTCCTTCTTTTCTCGGCTCCCTCTCTTCTCTCAGGCACATCAACCTCAGGAGCAACAGGCTTCAGGGGAGCCTGCCTTCCGGTCTCTTCGCCGCTGCCGGCGGTCTCCAAAGCTTGGTTCTTTATGGGAACTCCTTCTCTGGTCCTATTCCTCCGGAGGTTGGCAATCTCTCCTTCCTTCAAATTCTAGACCTTTCACAGAACTTGCTCAGTGGGGCAATCCCTGCCTCTATGCTCCGCTGTAAGAGGTTGAAGGCTCTTGATCTGAGCCACAACAACTTGACGAGCTCCCTTCCGGTTGGTTTCGGCACCAATCTGACTGCCTTGGAGAAGCTCAGTCTTTCTTACAACGGACTGAATGGTTCGATTCCTAGTGATCTCGGCAATCTTTCTAGCCTTCGGGGCACGGTCGATCTCTCACACAACCTTTTCTCCGGTCCTGTTCCGGCGAGTCTTGGGGACTTGCCGGAAAGGGTCTACATCGATCTTGGATTCAACAACCTGAGTGGCTCCATACCGCAGAACGGAGCTCTAGTGAACAGAGGGCCAACTGCATTTATCGGAAACCCCGGTCTTTGTGGTCCGCCATTGAAGAACCCCTGTTCTTCGTCGGGTACAGCGTCCAGCGGTGCATCCACGTTTCCATCTCTGCCGAGTGATCATTCACCTCAGGCTTCCGAAGCTGACAGTAGCAAGAGCAGAAATGGTCCAAGTAAAAATGTGGTGATCGCTATCGTTGTGAGCGATGTGGTTGCGATTGGTCTTATGGCACTGTTCTTCTTCTTCTGTTACAGGAGAGCGGTTTCTTCTAAGAGCAAGGCAGAGGCCGAGAACTCGAGCAGAGATGCCAAGGGTGGGAAGAAGTATCTGTGTTGGGGTAAAGATGGAACCGAGAGCCCGGCAGAGGATGCTGAGCAATTTGACCTGATACCATTGGATAAGCAGGTCCATTTCGACTTGGATGAGCTTCTGAAGGGCTCTGCCTTTGTGCTGGGGAAGAGTGGGATTGGGATCGTCTACAAGGTGGTGTTGGAGAATGGCCTGACGCTGGCCGTGAGAAGGTTAGGCGACGGCGGGTCGCAGCGGTTCAAAGATTTCCAAACAGAGGTGGAAGCTATCGGAAAAGTGAGGCATCCTAATATTGTTCTTCTAAGAGCTTATTACTGGTCGGTCGATGAGAAACTTCTTATATACGATTACATTCCTAATGGCAATCTCTCCAATGCAATTCACGGTAAGCACTGAGCTTTTAATTGCTAAATTGCAATGCATTATTAGCTTGTGAACTGTGGTGGTCTTTTTTTCTTGCAATTCATAAACTGCTAGTTTTCCCAATATGACTCGATTCCGAAGATTCGCGAAAGCTGCAAAGACAAATCTACTTGTTTGTGTGTTTCATGTTTAACAATCATCCATAGCTATTTTCAATCCATGACTATTTTCAAACTCTTCATGTTTCAAGTTGATGATCTAATTGAGTAGAGAATGAATTTGCCTTTGCATGTTGCTTTTGGTGGCTCTGTTTCTTGATTCGAATGATTGGACTAAGACATGATCACTGCAATCCATAGCTTATTTTTTTCCTCGAGCAGCTAATGGTCATTTCTGACATGCATCTGAACTCAGGGAATGCTGGAATTTCGCCATTGTCATGGGATGTTAGACTTAAGATCATGAAGGGGGTTGCCAAAGGTTTAGCCTTCTTGCATGAGTTCAGCCCAAAGAAGTATGTCCACGGCGATATTAAACCGAGCAACATACTCCTCGGACCCGACATGGAACCGTACATATCTGACTTTGGACTCGGGCATCTGGCCAATATGGAAACGGGAACACCATCGATCTATTCGGATGGAAAGGCTACTGAGAAGCAACAGAGCCCAATCTCCAATGTTTCAGTTAGTCCTGTCTGGAGCAATGCATTGTTCTATCAAGCTCCCGAAGCCTTAAAATCTCTCAGACCATCGCAAAAATGGGATATATATTCGTACGGGGTGATCCTACTAGAATTAATTTGTGGAAGATCCCCGGTTGCTCTGATGGAAACTTCGGACATGGATTTGGTTCGCTGGGTTCAGATCTCTATCGAAGAGAAGAAGACCCTATTGGATGTCGTCGACCCTTATCTAACCCGAGAACTAGAGAGAGAAGATGAGGTTACCGCCGTGCTGAAAATAGCATTAGCTTGCGTCCAGTTCAACCCGGAAAGCCGACCCTCATTGAGGCATGTCGTGGACTCGTTGGAGAGGTTAACAAAGCTAAGCAACGCCTGACAATCGAAGATCTTGTAGAGGTATCGTCATCTCTGTCACCTTTCTTTTAGCTGAAGCTGTGGTTGTTGAAGGAGAGGTGCCAATGTGGCTGCAGGCACATCTAAAATGGTGAGAATGGTAAACCATTAGTCTCCTAATTTGAGGGTCTCTATGGTTTCCCTTCCAATTGATGATCAAAGGCTGAGTTCTTGTGGTGTTCCACTTTTATCTGCATGTTGTTAAATGTGTAATTCTTGTGCAGTATGGACATTATCTTCCTTTTAATAGAACAAGTTATGTGTATATATGACTGGTGATTCCCATAATTCAGAGTGTTAATACATAAAGGCAACCTATGAAAAGAATGACTCAATTTCTTTTCGCTTTGATCTGATACTTCATTTGTATGTGTTCCTACTATTAGTGTTTGTGTTTGATTACAGCAAAACTTCATACAGATTGCTTGTGTGGTGGATGATGACATTTGGTGCAACAGCTAGCACATACCATAAGCTTTTTGTTTAGGTTGAGGTAAGGTTTTGCCAACACAATAATTAATGGGTTAGCTAATCATGATCGGCAACTGTGCTTGATCTGTAAAGCAAAGAGTCCAAGTAGAGAGTAGATGGAGGGTGAGAATTTGGACCACACTGGTCATGTGGAGGAGGAATGAGAAAAAGTGTTTGAGAAGTGAACCCATTTGCTGTAAACTGATTCTTTAAAGTCTGCTTGCAGGACAGTCATTTTGTCTGTTCCATTCCGTAGGAACTGACAGCATTTAAGAATGTTGCATCCTATTATCCAAGTGAAAGATGAGGTCAGTAACTTTGCAGGTCAGGGATGATGGTGTTGCATTTACTCTCTGTCTTGGATTCACATGTCCTCCTCCCACCGGAACCATCTCTTTCTCTCTCATCACTGTGATAGAGGAGGATTCCAAAGGAGCAATTAGTGGTGGTGTTTTTCTACTCCATGGTAATATGATGTCAGTCACTTGGTTATGGAACAATTAGGTCTTCTCTTTTGTGAAGAACACTGCTGCCTAATGCTTATCATCATGTGATGCTGAAAGCTGCAGCAGGAGAGCATTGATTCATGGGAGTACCAAGCAATGGTTCACTGTGGCATAGCAGTACACCAACTTGGATGGCTGGTACTGAGTCCTGCCAACAGCTGCCACAGTAGCCATGATTCTCTCAGGTTGAGCTCGTGAATGAAGATTCTGGAGATTGTATTTACTGTGTGGCCACGTCCTTTTTGTATTGGATTGAATTACTCCATCTTGGGTGGGTGAAGCAAGGACACGGATATATCCAACATATAGACATATATTAAAGATTAATTTATATGAATAAGATAATATGTATTGGATTTGATCCACGATTTAACTTCTTTTTGTGTATATATATATATATATATATATATATATATATATATATATATATATGATACATTTTAAAAAAACTCATAAATTTAAGAATTTATTATTAAGGTTCACCGTATCGTACCATACCGACGTTTCGATCCGGGCTCGGTACGGTATGGTACCGATGTACCGAGCGGTACACCCTGGTGTATCAAATAATTTTATATTTTTTTTCATACTGTAGCAGTACTACAGTATAACACTGTAGCAGTACCGGGCGATCCGTGTAGCGGTAACCTGTCGAATCGGTACGTATCGCCCTGTACCGGACGGTACACCTCGATATGACAGACCTTCTTTATTATATAGTATCTCATGAAATTTTTTTGTAAAATAATCTTTTTTTCATAAATGAATATTTTGTCCTTAAACCTTGTCGAACCTGTCATCAACTCCGTCCAACATTACCACGTTGGTTGCGCCTGTACCACTCTTACGTGGACGGAGGTGATAACGAGTTCGATAAGAGCTAAGTGTGGGATGAGAAGAGTGGGGGGAGGAGATGTGCAATAGCACTCGTGCCCCTTCCTTCCTCACACGAGTGAGATGTGCAAGGGTAAGATTACCAAATGCGATCGTGGCGAGGACTCTCGCATAAGGGTTACGAGAAACAATATATGACAAAGATAACGATGAGTCTAAAAATAGATAAAATTATCTTTTCACATAGTCGATGCTTTGTTTAAAATTTTTATAGTTAAATTTTTTTATAACAAATTCTTTAATTTACGAGTTATATATATACATATACACATATACATGTACATATACGTATACATATATATGATTAACGATATTCGTTAAATTATGAATACTTCAGTAATTAAATGGTGTAGGGTGGCGATCACCTGTCGGCGTCGCCGAGGCAACACCATTCCCTGCCTATAAACGTGGTGGATCACGCACGTGCGGCGGAGTTGTGGGTCCCAATAGGACTCTTATGATTGGAAGAGGCGATAGCACGTGACTCTTCTCGAACCGTTTGTTTGTTTTGCTTCTATTTCTCCTGCACGACATTTAAAGCCCAGATGTTCCATCCCGTAAACCGATAGCCGTGTTAGTTAAAGAGAAGGTTCAAGAACCGAACCAGTTCCATTGCTTTGAAGTGGTGGCAGCGCTGTTCGCTCGCTCCGTACCGTCTCCAGTCATCCCTTCTTGGATGTCCTCCTGAGGTAGGAAGCGATTTCTTCCTCGTTAGGTCGCTTCTTTTTCTTGATCTTCTCCCTCTTCTCTTAACTATGTCTTCGATGGGTTTCTTTCTGAAGTCTGCTCGAGTTTCTTGAGCGCGAGGGAAGCGTTTGGTTTCATCTCAGCTGATTCTTTGCGTTGTGTTCGTGGTCTCAATCTAAATTCGCGGTGACTGCATCGTTTACTCTGAGATACTCGGATTTGGATTCGTAGGAGGAGAGTTCTTGAAGGGGTTCCCGTAGCCTTGTGGAGGTTCGGCTGAAATATGACCTGATCGGAAGTGATTTCTTCCTCGCTGGAGTTGTTGTCTCGCTTTCATCTCTCTCATCGGCTTTTCTTTTTTTCTTCTTTTTCTATTGATCTTATCCTTCTTGTCTCGTGATGTTTTCTAATGGATTTCTTTCTTGAATTGCCAAGAATTCTGAATCTTAATCTCAATCTGTTCCGCGTGGTGATGTGATCTGTTTCGCGTTCTTTCTTTGTGATGCGAGACGTCTCTCTCTTCTTGATCCGCTCCTTTGTTTTGCTTCTGTTTCTCTTGCACGATCTTTGAAGCCCATATGTTCCATCCCTTACCACTTCCAGGCTAAGAATCGAAAGCCGAGCGCCCTCTTTACGTTGAAGAAGACCCAAAAGAGAAGGTTCCAGAACCAGACCCGCTCCGTATTGCTCTCTAGTGATGGCAGAGCTCTTCGCTCGTTCGCTCGCTCCTCCACCATCTACGTGACCCCTTCTTGGAGGCCCTCCTCAGGTTGGAATCGATTTCCTTCTCGCTCAATTTGTTAGGTCGCCTTCTTTTTCTCGATCTTCCCCCTCTTCTCTTGCGATGTCGTTGGTGGGTTTCTGTTCGAAGTTTGTTGTTCGAGTTTCTCGAGCGTGAGGGAAGAATTTGGTTTCATCTCAGTTGAATCATTGTGTTGTGTTCATAGTTTATAAATCCGTGGTGATTGCATCGTTTGCTTCGAGACACTGAAATTTGGTTTCGTAAGAAGGTTCTTGAAGGGGCTTTTGGAGTCCTCTAGTGATTCGGCTGAAAGATGACTTGGTTGGAAGTGATTTCTTTCTCGCTGGAGTTGTTACGTTGCTTTCATCTCTCTCATCCGCTTTCATACTCTGATCTTATCGTTCTCGTCTTTCTTTCTTGAATTGATCTTAATGTGTTCGCGTGGTGACGTGGTCTGTTTCGATTTATTTTCTTTTCGAGAAGAGAACGCGATGCAATTTGTTTTCATCCGACTCGAATCGAATCGAATCGAATCCTTTCAAGTTGGTAGTTTGTTGAGCCCTGATAATGTGATGCTTGAACTCTGTTTTGTAGGAAGGTTCTTGGAAGGACTACGGAGATTCGGCTGAGACGAAGACATCGATGGTTTATTTAATTCAGATGAAGAAGATTATTCTCAATTTCTCGTGTCGAGGTAATTCATCTTTGTCTTAGTTCTGCTTTCACATAGCAAAATGTATATGACTGATACATCTTGGTTGACATCAACGTGCACTGTTCTGGAAATACACTTTGCTTATTGATCATCTATGATTCTTCCATTTCGACCCTGTCTGTATCGTACAAGTCATATTTAGTGATGTAGAACCATTTCATCGATTTGTAGGGAAGAGGACTGCAGTATGAATTTGGATTGTTCCAGTATGTTGTTGCTTCTAATCATTTGAATTAGGTTCTTTTTACATGATTTGCTGATTGATGCATGACCCAGTCAGGCCACGTTTTCTATATGATTGCAATTGTCTTCTTGCCTCCTTGTGTAATCTAATTCAGGATGGTAGCGATGCATGTTGGGTACATCTACTTTTCTTTATATATTTTTGTTGGGCGAATTGCTAGAATTTTTTTTCTTCTTTTATTTTCCCTCTTTACATATTTCTCAAACTGTGGCATTCTGACATGGCTCTTCTTTCTAGTGGACCGATCCATAGAGTGGATCAGTTTTGGATTGAACCGATCCATATGAACGAATCGATTTAATTCCTCCTAACTAACATGCAAATCTTCCTATTTGGTTGTTGTTGTTCCTAGACCAATAAAAGTATAAGTGGGTTTCTTTTATGTTTCGAGTTGATTGGTCTCTCAGTTTTTGAATATTTCGAGTTAATTTTTTTTTTATATAGTTGTAACGTTTTTAAATAAATTTATAATATTTTAATAGAAGTGTAAAAAATATTGTAAGTATTATAACCGATAATGTCAATAACCGGTTATAATGTCAAAATATTACACGAAGGATTGATTGGTTGGATTTGATACGGTGAGAGCGTCTTGAAAAATTTGAGGTTGGATATATTTAGCACTCTACTGGAAACACGTTGTGCTCATAACGGAGGTGACAACAGATGTCATTCAGGATAAACAGTAGCCAACATTGCAAAAGCCATTTTATACTTTTTTTTTGCCTAATAATTAGTGTGACTCCTCCATCTTTTTGCCTAATAATATGTATACAAAAATTTGAACGGTACGGAACCACCACATTAACGCCAACAATGAAAATGTGGGTGGCCTCGTGATTAAATTGTTAGGACTATTGTCTCTCTAACTTCCTCTGGGTTCTTGTTTTCTCGATTAAACAATGTTGCGTATGATTAGAATAGGTTGAACTTAATAAGGCCACGTCTTAATAATAATATTCGTGTATTAAGATTCAATAATAATAACATTCGTGGATTGTTCAACTTATTCATGTAATTAAGATTCAATAATAATAATATTACTAAACAACGTCCATCTAATTAATGTAATTAAGATTCGATAGTAATAATAATGATATTCCTGTAATTAAGATTCAATAATAATATTCATAAACAATTAATGAATAAAACGCAGGATTAAAATTATAATAAATTTCCGTGGTTAAAAATCTTTTGCAAAATTTACAAAGGACAATAAGCCATTTCAGATCAAGTTTAACAGTTAGTTAAAAACTTTACTAGTTTAAAATCTACATAGAACACCAGTCAATGCACGAAGGATTTTGATGTTTTAAGAGTTATGATATTATTTTGAAACATGAAACCTCAAAGCATATCCCAATTTCTATATCCCGGACCAGTTCAGTTAACAAGGCAGACTCAAGATTGCATGAAAATATTAAACCTACCTCCAATCAACGATGACCAAAAACTTGAATTGCAAAATAAAAATGACAAACACACTTAAATCAATCATAATTAGTCACATACGGAGGAGGCTACTTCATGCAACCAACTCCAAAGAGAGAGAGAGAAAAAAAAAATCATAATTAATGATACTAGAGAACTAGTTATTTTTGGCACTTAATTCAGCCTCCACCCAACCATTATCACCAATCCAGAATACAAAAACCACAACAGCCTCACAATTTCCTATGATTACAACAAATCCGAGGGTAAAGTTAGAAACTAAACATACTTTCATGGTCCGAAGAACTACAACTCTGGCAGCAGGTTCTACACTTCAAAGAAAGACTACTTCCCAACACAATTTCTTGGGTCAAAGCACTACTACCCTGACAGGCTCAAAGCTCTACTAGACTTCAAGAAAATATAGCACGATTAAGAATAAGAATTTGATATCTAGTAACCACCACCTCTCAATGTGCCCAAACTAAAAATCAACCCATCCAACTTTGCAGAAACAGCAACGATGCTTATTTCTTTTTTAACAATCTAAAATAATAATAAAAATACAGCACAACTAAGAACAAGAATTTGATTACCAATCCGAAGATAAAGCTGAAACTAAACATCAAGACTGCACGCAACACAATTTACAAATACAGCACAATTAGGAATAAGAATTTATTAGGTATCTAGTAACCCTCCATTATGACCAAACAAAAATATGAAAGATATGGGCGGCAACAACTCAAATTTCACAGAACTGATCTTCAAAGATTGACCAGTCTGAAGATACAGCTAAAAACTACTCTCAAGAAAATTTCTTGGGACAGAGCACTATTCTGGCAGGCTCTAGATTTCAAGAAAGACCATCTGTTTATTCTTTTACCCATTTAAAAAACACAACACAATTAAGAACAGGAATTTGATAACCAGTATCTAATATCTTCCCATTTCGACCAACATAAAAACAACCCCAACAAAATCTGAACAACTGGTAACGACTCGACATCAGAATTCAACAAAGCTGAATCTCCCATGACCACCGATCGGAAGATAAAGCTGAAACTAAAGACTTTCACGGAAGACCACTCCCGACACAATTTCTTCGGTCGAAGCACTACCCTGACAGGCTCTAGACTTCAAGAAAGACTATCTCTGCTTATTCCATTGACCAATCTAAAACGCACAGCACAATTGGGAATAAGAATTTCATTATGACCAAACTACATGATGACCGGTCTAAAGATCTAGCCAAAACAAAACATCAAGAATAACTACTCTCAAGATAATTTCATTCTTTTACCATCCTGAAAAATACAACACAAATAGGTAAGGAATTAATTATCTAGTATCCTCCCAACATGACCGACCAATTCTAAAAGCAGCCCAACAAAATCTGAAGAAACAGCAACGACTAAACATTGGAATTCAACAAAGCCCATACCCGATGACTACCGATCAGAAGATAAAGCAAAGACTACTCTCAACATAATTTATTGGGTCAAAGCACTACTCTGATAGGCTCTATCTAGGATTCAAGAGAGACTATCTGCATATCAATTAATTTCAACCAAAATATACTAACCCTAATACGTTTCATAAATGGTCAAGAATAAACTTACACAGCCTTATGATACCCGATTGTCTACGTAGGAACCAAAAACCTGAGGAGGAAAAAACAAGCACAGAGAACGCAAAAAGAGAAGAAACATCATACCCAATTGTCTACGTAGAAAGACTCGAGAACGTATGAAAAAAATCTACAGAGAAAAAGTTCGAGACTTCTTTTCAACACTTGAACATCAAGAACATCTCACCGATATCAAAAAATAGGAACCAAGAACCTAAGAAGGGAAAAAACAAGCACAGAGAACATAAAAAGAGAAGAAACATCACACCCAATTGTCTACGTAGAAAGACTCAAAAACGTACGAAATAAATCTACAAAGAAAAAGTTCAAGGCTTCTTTTCAAGATCTCAACATCAAGAACATCTCATCGATATCAAAAAAATTGGAATCAAGAACCTAAAAAGGGGGAAAAAAAAAAGCACATAAAACATAAAAGAGAAGAAACATCATACCCAACTTGTCTCTCGAGAACGTGCGAAATAAATCTACAAAGAAAAAGTTCAAGACTTCTTTTCAAGATCTCAACATCAAGAACATCTCATCGATATCAGAAAAGCAACGCTAGTGCATAACGACATAAATCTAGTAGGTGGGTGAAGAGGGACGGACCGATCGGGACGATCACTGATCGGATCGATGAGATCAGTCGATCTCTTGGATCGATGGTGCACCGGCAGCGGCGGCGGCGGCGGGGACCTCCTCGGCCGAGAACTTGCCCTTGGCCTTGTCAAGCTTAAGCTTCGTGAAGACGACCTTGGAGGGGTTGATGCCGACGTCGACGGTGGCGCCGTTCACCTTCTCCCGGATGATGCGCTCGACGTGGATGTCCCACTTGTAGGTGCCCCGCACCACCTGCACCTCGTCGTCCTTGCGCACCGGGACCGACCGCACGTTGTACTTGTTGCGGAGGTCAGCCGAGAGGGGCGCGCTCATCAGCACGCGCCGGACGCTCGATGGCGCAGTGAAGTGCGGCTTTCGGCATTTCCGCCGGGAGCTTGAGACGCGCGGGTTGTACTTCATCGTGGCCGGCGGCGGAGGCAAAAGAAGAAAGAAACGGGACGAGGGTGTATATCGAAGGTGGAGGAGGAGCCCTAGGGGTGTTTGGAGAGAGGAAATCCTAAATGACCTCAACACCCTTCCTTGTTCCTGAAACAAAAACACCATGATGTTTGTATACGCACGTGCAATAAACGTGTTGTTGCTCTACTTATCGACATCCAATTGACATGCATTGGTACGGGCTGTCAACATGATCCGCCATGGCTAACATAAACCCTAATCAAACATGCCCAAGTCATGGATTTTTCACATATTACTCTTAAAAAAAATTAAATAAGTTATGGTGCTTAAACATGAAATGAGAACAGGCAGGCAGGCATGCAGGCATGCATGCATTGATGATACTACAAGAAAGAACATTCTGAAAGCCACACGAGCAAAAGGAGGTGCATTAAAGGATAACTTATTCTCTGATTCCACCATGTACATCTCTTGCTATGCTTTGGATTCAATTTGTTAATCTAGTTCACGCACTAAATAAATCATCCTAGCACAGGTTATGCATGTTTTTTTAATGTCATAATAAGTATTTGTCTCATAGTTTCTAAGAGATACACACTAATTTAGACACATTAGCCGAGTGGGTTAAGACTTGCATTGATTTATAAAAATTGAACTTAAGTATTGTGGGCAAATTAAGTATTGTGTGTATTTAAGTTAGCAGATTAGATATCCCATCATATTTAAGTTACTCATGGACGGAGTCACGACATATTCTACATCTTAATGAGGAGAACAGTACTGATGGAGAAGTCATGATCACAATAATAAAAACAAAGGGCTTTAGAACTGCTAAAGATCACTAATGACGATTTAAAAGTTACTTCCAGAGCATATCTATCAAGGTACTACACTACTACTACTACTTTTACCTAAGCTATCAAACTCTACGACAGATCCTGAATAGAATATAAACACAGTTTAGTGAAAAATTAGGAGAAAATGAACCATAAATCTATCATGCAATCTTGAGACATCATCATTATTTTCTTTTTTTGACTCCAAAAAGAAAAAAAAAAAACTATCCCCATAGACAATATAAAGATATCAAAAGCCAGTTAAACGTTTTTTCACAGATAAAGGATTTGAGTGGAAGCAAAATACTCAATTTATCTTCATAAATGAATATGAAAAATCAACTCACAAGTTTACAAGAGACCCTTGACCTAGACCTGATGGCAAACTTCCTCCCAAAGAATTGGAACCAGATTGTTAACTGCAAGCACATAAGATAGGAGACATGATGAACACGTGCCACATGTGTAAGTTCAAAAAAAATACTAAACCAGTGAATGTAGTTTACCTGAAAGTGGATGTAATCATTCAAATCTTGACAGACGAAAGGTGTTAAGAATATGGTCTTGTGAGGAACAGATCTGCTTCCCAAGTTGGCAGATACATAGAATATAGTCACTGTGAAGCGTCCAAAGAAAATTTACTATATGACTTATCTACATTAACAAGTTTTGTTTTATCTTCTACACAACGATTTATGTTAACCTTATTGTCAAATAATTAATATTTTCATCTGTTATTACAGTCTCCCGAGTACAGGGCTACAGGCAATTGGCACCATCAACTCCATAAAGCTGAATTCCGACTGTTCAGTTGAAGAGAACATGAATGATAGGTATGGTACACAAAGCAGACTTTTGTAACATTTTTTCAGGAGGGATTATCTCTATTAATACATGCACGATAAAAGATCACTTTTATAAAGCATTGGCAATCAGGAAGTGGTGTGGACCAATGACCTGATACTACTTACAAGCTTGCTTATACAGCTAATATAACCTTTCAAGCCTTGACTTCCCAAGTCCTTGTAAGTTAGAAATATGAGAAGATAAAACAGACTAGATGCAACCACACCTAATTTCAGGGAGAAAAAACAAAGCTGAATGTCCAGAATTTAATGTAGGCTAATCCAATTTGACAAAAGTAACACTAACAAGGACATGTACAGAATCTACATAGGCCATGATCCATAATATCCGAACAGTGAATATAGTCTTAGAAAATATCTTTTTGCAAGTTATATAAGGAACAATAACCTACAAAAGCTCCATGCAATATTTTCTCACTTTAAGAATGAACTGTAAACAAGAATAGACAAATCTGTCTCATTTCTCCATGGTGAAATAGAAGAGGGCATTTAGCAATAGGAAAGGTCATAAACATAGTGAAATATGAATAGAGAAAATTATAAGTCACATAAATGCATCACATGATAACTAAGCCAGTTGATATATATATATATATATACGCATATATATACACATTTACATATATACACATACACATATACATATAAATATACATATATATATATACATATAAATATACATATATATATACACATACACATATACATATAAATACACACACACACACACACACACACACACACACACACACACACACACACACACACATATATATATATATATATATATATATATATATATATATATATATATATATATATATATTCAGTAAGAAATATTGGTGAGTTGTAACTAAAGAAATATATGGCTAAGAACACTGCATCATTTACAATTATCACTCTTACCAACTGCACAGTGGCATGCAAAACCCACAGAAAGATGGATTCTCGAGAACATTAGTGGAATATGATATTATCGAAGGATGGGTGTATACTGGAAAAGACTACCAAATTGTAGCATGTTCTGAAACAAGCAATAGAAGCATGAGAAAGAAGTCCTTTTGAAAAATAATATACATATAATGAAAACTTTACTTGCAGACATTGGCATGCAAATCATACTCTGCCATTGCAGCTATATCATTTACTACGATGAAGTGTTGACTACAAGAATAAGGTATACACATTCTTAGAGTTTGTGCAAATGGCATCAATACAAATTTGTATTAGTATAGTTTTTGAGCTTCTTGCCAAGTTACTATCTACCTTTGGCCTAGCATATAACTCTATTTGTCACATTTAAGAAAATTCATTAATAGGTATCCCCAATAGACCAGATTGATGTCTGGTCACTAGGCAATAACTCTGAACTCATAGTATCTTGAGCCAGAAATACCATCCCTGATATCTAAATAAGAGGTCCTAAACAATTCCAGATCATTTCATTCAAGGAAGCTACATGTGCTACCCACTCACTGTTCATCACCATTCACCTGCCGGTCAAGCCAACAGGAAGCATCACCAGCAGGTAAACAGCCATAGCTTCCTCCACACACTTTCTATTTATAAGTCAATCAGGTGAATCAATTTACAGTAATTTTCTTGGTCATAATTTTTCTTCTTCTAAGCATTCATGGTAAACCTTCTGAAATTTACTACCAAGGATTACAATTTGCCCTCACAATAAAGCTAAAGAAAAAAAAGAAAAAGAAAATCACGTCTCAAATAATCATTAAAGATGCATGACATCAAAATTTTCTCTGCTGTGGGAAGAAACCAATATAAGGACGAAAGAGATTGCAAGCATTGGAGACCAATTAAGAAAACTACTACCAAAATCTGCTACCTGATTAAAGGAGTGTGAATCAAGAACAACCAAGAAGGGCGCTTCTCACAATTGGGCGACAACCAGATTACGTCCATTATCACTCTGATCATAAGTGACGCCCGTAGAAGCGTCTAACCCATGTTTGGGAAGAGGCCCATTCCAACCTTGGGAAGAGGCAGACGGTGCTCTCTTGCGGCTGCGGGAAGCGGTGGGGCTCGGCCATCGGCCCGCTGAAACTCCGCCGTCCCAAATCAAGAAAAGCGCTCAGTCGATTTATAGGAAGAAACGATCGGAACGTCGGTGAGTGGGGGTGAGCTTACCGGCCGTGAAGGGAGGGATCGGATTGCGAGGCAGGTCTGGTGCCACGGGAAGAGGGAGAGAGGAGGAGGAAAAGAAGGTCGAGGTGAGACATCGCTACTTTTCGGCGGGCTCCGATCTGGGGAGAGAGAGAGAGAGAGGAGGAAAGGGGAAGGGGTGGTGGAGAAGACGAAGGAGAGTGGATCACAACCGTTCATCGCGATGAGTCACCTCTCAGGATCGGGCGAGACCGCCGAGCAGCAACCAGCGAATCTGCCAGCTCGCCTCGGCCGTTTCATTGCGGGGCCGATTTGTGGGGTATAGTAAAATTTAAAGGATTATAATTGGTTGATATGATCTGGTGTCATGCCTATAATAATAATAATAATAATAATAATAAATAAACTTACTGCCTAAAAGCCACGGGACACAGAGATCTTCCTGAGAAAAGCTTATTGGGCCAGTTGGGCCCAACCAAGAAGAAACTCCGAATCTTTTTCCCAATATATGTCAATAAGTAAATGTCACGACCAAATGTTACTTCATGGTGTCAAATATTATCTTCCAGCAACGAGTTACATTTGAATGAGTTACAAGCCACCGAATGATATTTCTTACCCTGTATTAATATGGCCATTTTTTTTATTTCTTTTAATTTCATGATCATGGCAACATGTGGTTCCAAACCACAACGGCATCGACAAGAGAGCAGCATCCACATGGAAGAGTACAAGGTATATACCATTTCAAGGAATATACTCTTGGAATCTCCAGGAGACCAATTCGTCCACCTGCATTAATTAGTTGCAGATTCCTATCGCGTCTTATGGCAGCCCAAGCTGTGTCCAACCGGCACCGCAATTAATTGGCAAACGCCTCTTGGACACGGCGAAGGACAAACCCTTATCCAACGCAGCGTGTAATAATAAACGGCCCAAAACATGCCGCCTCCATGTTAAGACGCATCGGAACCCTCCAGAATCTCTCACCCCCCCCCCGCCCACGCGGCGCGGCTGCAGCGGCCAGAAGAGGAAGATTCCGTGGCTACACCTTTTCGCCGAAACGGATCTCGACCGTCCGTTGGCTCCCGCAGCGAGATCCGCACGTCGGGTTCGGTCTGAGAGAGAGAGAGAGAGAGAGAGAGAGAGAGAGAGAGAGAGAGAGAGAGAGAGAGAGAGAGAGAGAGAGAGAGAGAGAGAGAGAGAGAGAGAGAGAGAGAGAGAGAGAGAGAGAGAGAGAGAGAGAGAGAGAGAGAGAGAGAGAGAGAGAGAGAGAGAGAGAGAGAGAGAGAGAGAGAGAGAGAGAGAGAGAGAGAGAGAGAGAGAGAGAGAGAGAGAGAGAGAGAGAGAGAGAGAGAGAGAGAGAGAGAGAGAGAGAGAGAGAGAGAGAGAGAGAGAGAGAGAGAGAGAGAGAGAGAGAGAGAGAGAGAGAGAGAGAGAGAGAGAGAGAGAGAGAGAGAGAGAGAGAGAGAGAGAGAGAGAGAGAGAGAGAGAGAGAGAGAGAGAGAGAGAGAGAGAGAGAGAGAGAGAGAGAGAGAGAGAGAGAGAGAGAGAGAGAGAGAGAGAGAGAGAGAGAGAGAGAGAGAGAGAGAGAGAGAGAGAGAGAGAGAGAGAGAGAGAGAGAGAGAGAGAGAGAGAGAGAGAGAGAGAGAGAGAGAGAGAGAGAGAGAGAGAGAGAGAGAGAGAGAGAGAGAGAGAGAGAGAGAGAGAGAGAGAGAGAGAGAGAGAGAGAGAGAGAGAGAGAGAGAGAGAGAGAGAGAGAGAGAGAGAGAGAGAGAGAGAGAGAGAGAGAGAGAGAGAGAGAGAGAGAGAGAGAGAGAGAGAGAGAGAGAGAGAGAGAGAGAGAGAGAGAGAGAGAGAGAGAGAGAGAGAGAGAGAGAGAGAGAGAGAGAGAGAGAGAGAGAGAGAGAGAGAGAGAGAGAGAGAGAGAGAGAGAGAGAGAGAGAGAGAGAGAGAGAGAGAGAGAGAGAGAGAGAGAGAGAGAGAGAGAGAGAGAGAGAGAGAGAGAGAGAGAGAGAGAGAGAGAGAGAGAGAGAGAGAGAGAGAGAGAGAGAGAGAGAGAGAGAGAGAGAGAGAGAGAGAGAGAGAGAGAGAGAGAGAGAGAGAGAGAGAGAGAGAGAGAGAGAGAGAGAGAGAGAGAGAGAGAGAGAGAGAGAGAGAGAGAGAGAGAGAGAGAGAGAGAGAGAGAGAGAGAGAGAGAGAGAGAGAGAGAGAGAGAGAGAGAGAGAGAGAGAGAGAGAGAGAGAGAGAGAGAGAGAGAGAGAGAGAGAGAGAGAGAGAGAGAGAGAGAGAGAGAGAGAGAGAGAGAGAGAGAGAGAGAGAGAGAGAGAGAGAGAGAGAGAGAGAGAGAGAGAGAGAGAGAGAGAGAGAGAGAGAGAGAGAGAGAGAGAGAGAGAGAGAGAGAGAGAGAGAGAGAGAGAGAGAGAGAGAGAGAGAGAGAGAGAGAGAGAGAGAGAGAGAGAGAGAGAGAGAGAGAGAGAGAGAGAGAGAGAGAGAGAGAGAGAGAGAGAGAGAGAGAGAGAGAGAGAGAGAGAGAGAGAGAGAGAGAGAGAGAGAGAGAGAGAGAGAGAGAGAGAGAGAGAGAGAGAGAGAGAGAGAGAGAGAGAGAGAGAGAGAGAGAGAGAGAGAGAGAGAGAGAGAGAGAGAGAGAGAGAGAGAGAGAGAGAGAGAGAGAGAGAGAGAGAGAGAGAGAGAGAGAGAGAGAGAGAGAGAGAGAGAGAGAGAGAGAGAGAGAGAGAGAGAGAGAGAGAGAGAGAGAGAGAGAGAGAGAGAGAGAGAGAGAGAGAGAGAGAGAGAGAGAGAGAGAGAGAGAGAGAGAGAGAGAGAGAGAGAGAGAGAGAGAGAGAGAGAGAGAGAGAGAGAGAGAGAGAGAGAGAGAGAGAGAGAGAGAGAGAGAGAGAGAGAGAGAGAGAGAGAGAGAGAGAGAGAGAGAGAGAGAGAGAGAGAGAGAGAGAGAGAGAGAGAGAGAGAGAGAGAGAGAGAGAGAGAGAGAGAGAGAGAGAGAGAGAGAGAGAGAGAGAGAGAGAGAGAGAGAGAGAGAGAGAGAGAGAGAGAGAGAGAGAGAGAGAGAGAGAGAGAGAGAGAGAGAGAGAGAGAGAGAGAGAGAGAGAGAGAGAGAGATCCCACGTCAGCGCGAGCGCATCGAAGCGGAATCCCACCGCGGAACGATTCAAACCCCGACCTTCTCTTTATGTATTTAAAGTTGGGTCCCGCCGCCGACCCCACCTTCCCCCTCCAATCCCTCGCCGCCCTCCATCGGAAGGACTTGGATTTTTATACGCGACGCCCCGACCCTGATTCCCTTCTCATCTTCAGCTCCTCTTCTCCTGCACTTCTCCTTGGATTCCAAGTTTGTTCCTTGCGTCTTCTCATTTCTTATTTGTACCCCCACCCCCCGGCGACCAAAATCTCTCTCTTGAGCACGGCAGATCCCGGCACGCGGCGATGGACCTCTTGGATCGAGTGCAGAGTTGCCATGACTACATCAGAGCGCTCGAGGAGGAGCGCAAGAAGATCGAGGTCTTCCAGCGGGAGCTGCCCCTTTGCCTTAAACTTGTTACGCATGGTATGTATCCATCAGTGGATCGATCGATCTATTCTCTCTTCTTTTTATGGTTGGCGACGTTGGGTTGATGGTGGTGCAGCGATCGAGAGCGTGAGACAGCAGATGAGCGACGGTGAGAGGGTGAGCAATGGGCCTGTTTTGGAGGAGTTCATCCCTCTAAAGCCGAGCTTCAAGTCGCCGTCATCAGGGGCAGTGGCGACGGCGATCGGGTCGGATAGGAAGCCCGACTGGCTTAGATCCGTCCAGCTCTGGAATCAGGAGCCGGACACGTCTCTTAAAGTGGTGAGCTTTTCTCTTTCTCCCTAATTTAAGTGATGGATTTGGAGTAGTTTCTTGTGATTTTTGTGCATTTGATGCTGATGCCTTTTGATTTGTTGATGGATTGCAGGAGCCACCGAAGAAGCCGATCGCAGTGAGCGCGAAGAGGATCGGCGGCGCATTCCAGCCTTTCGAGAGGGAAAAGCACGTCGTGCCACCGCCGGCTTCCAGGGCGGTGGCTGCGAGCTCCACTAACAGTGCTGGTGGTAGAGGAGAGGGTGGGGGATGCGGTGATAGCGATGGTAGTAGCAGCGGAGGAGAAAAGGAGGAGAAGGAGAAGGAAGGGCAGTCTGAGTCCCATCGGAAGACAAGACGCTGCTGGTCGCCGGATCTCCACCGCCGCTTCCTGAACGCCCTTCAGCAGCTCGGCGGCTCCCACGGTATGCCCAACAACAACATCATCATCTCTGTTGCTCATCACATGTTGTGCATCTAAACTGTGTGCCGTTGATCGCAGCTGCAACGCCGAAGCAGATCAGGGAGCTGATGAAGGTCGACGGGCTCACCAACGACGAGATCAAGAGCCATTTGCAGGTTAATTTCAACTTCACCATTTCACTCTTCCCTGTAAATTATCATGCTTCTGCACGAACACTGCGCCACCGCGTACCGTAATGCCTCCGCAAAGAATCGGATTCGTTTCGACCGATTCTCTCGTTGTGTTCCGTCGTCTCCTCCATGAATTCCCCATGGCCATCTGACGCTACATGTTCTGTAGTTCTTTTGTCTTCTACCAAGGATCCGGAAGGGATCTTTCTTCGAATCGGCACTTCATGTGGCGAGATCAACATCCCAATGTTGGATCCGCACGGACCACGCTGTCAACCCTCGCTGCTGTAATAATCCTGGTGGGCCCAGTGATTTGCCCAACCCACTCGTGTCTTGATGGGGTAGAGATTCCCTGTAACCACGCATGTGATTTGGGTTCCACCAGATCCATATCGATCTGCCATCATTTGACCACAGTCCTCACCATTCCCCGTCATGCCTGCTGATAAGGTTGCTTCTGTGTAGAAATATCGGCTGCACACCAGACGACCGAGCCCTGCAGTTCAGAGCAGCAGCCACCCGGCACCGCAGTTTGTGTTGTTGGTTCCGCCGCCGGATTACGCTGCGGCCGCCGCGGTTGCAGCTGCAGCGCAACCTGGAAATGGTGCTTGTGCTCCGACGAACGGAATCTACGCCCCTGTGGCATCGCTCCCGTCAGACCCGAGATTTCAGCAGCAGCTGCAGACGAAGAAGCAATACCAAAGATCGTGCAGTGGAGGAGAAGAAAGCATGGGTGGTGACGACGATGATGCCACTAACACGGAGTCCCTTGCAACCTCGGCGTCCTCCCAAACTACGACGGCATCACCTCCCTTCTGACATCCCACATCCGTTTTGACTGAGAGCAGCTTCACGACATGTGTCGTCGAAAATAATTACACAGAAGATATACATGATGCATGGTTTAGTCTCACCGAGGTGTTGTAAACGAAGATACTGAGTTCATACTATTGATGCAGAGTTTTGCCGAACCTTCTGCTCCTTTATTCTTCACTGTTTGACTATTTCTTAGCTGTAAATTGAGATCAGAAACAGATTGTGTTGAGCAAGTTCTCTCACGATCTCGATTCAGAATATGATATTGGTGGTCGAATGTCATTATTGATATCAGAAAGGCATTGAAATGGCTTTAATGCTCCGAATTATTGGTCGATGACATTGTCGACGTCCTCTCGACAACCCTTGGGATATGTTGACTCTTTGCATGCAGCAAGGCACATGCGGCCACTGGCATTCTTTTATATCCATTATACCTTTGAAGGCCTTCATCGAGCTTCTGACTTTTGTACCATCCAGCAGTTGCCATAGTTTGAAGTTTGATTCTCGAGCATCTTTTGCGATACCAATGAGAATTGCAAATGCTAAGCGCACAAAGTTAACTCTTCGTCGAGTGGAATCTTAATCATACGCACGTCATCAGCCAAACCACCGACTTAAGACTTCCACCAACCCAGTAAACTATTCAGTGGATAGAACCAAACTTCCATCAGATAAGAAACAAATCTACTTTGGATACCCGCCGAATATTCCAACCACCCCACGCCTCGTCGGAGGGAATCCAGCGAGCGACGGTGCGATGCATCTTTCGTGGCGTGGGGCCCTAGCAATTGGATATTCTTGGAACATTGAAACAACAACGAAAAAGAGTTGATGGAGATGTCGTGATTCTAATAATTGCTGGAACAGCAGCACGTTTTCTGAAGTCTCTTTCACGAATGCGTTTCGAATAATTTAATGGGGGGGAAAAAGATCGTCCGGCGATCTGCGGTTCTCTGTAGCCAGAAGTAATGGGATCCAATGTGTCTGCCACGTATGTATCGCTAAGGTATTGACCGTGAGTTGGTGAGATGTTGACAGTCTGTCATGTGTCATCTCCCCGTTTCAAGATCGACCAAATATTATTATTAATTATTTCAATAATTAAAAAAGTATTATAATTTAGGATTCATTCATGGATGGATCGATCATCTAATTCATTTCTAATTACACGGGCTGGGCCTATTTCTCACCTCTGTGCAAGCTTACTGATCCTTACGGGCTGAGACCTATGTGTTGGGTCTCAATTCTCGCCTTCCTCATTTCTCTCTCATCGGCTGATCCATAAAAGAAAAATACATGAACCGAGCTCCTCGCAGCTTCCTCAGGATCATCCATCCTCGAGCGCTTGCGTATGGTAGGAGAACTGCTTCCTGGACAAGACGACGCTACAGGGGATAGCCATGGCGTGGTCCAAGTTCCAGGCAGAACGGTGCAACTCCATTGAGTTACAGCGGGTAGAACGCAACTGGAAAGCTTGACGTCCCGTCCCACCGCTTACCGGATTGCTCATCACCGTTGTTTCCGGCGTCGGAGTCAAAGCGAAGCGCGACGTGCTGATCGTGAGAGCTGCTCCTGTTCTTGCGTCGGCCAGCTCCGACGTCAACGTTTCGCATGGCGCCGTCGGCGGTCCCGTACCTTTGGTAGTTCCTGCATAAGTGTCGTGGCTGGTCAACGTTGTAGTTGTAGTTATTGTTATTGAGAATTAATTTATAGTAATTATCTAGGTAGTTATCATGTTCTAGGTAGTTATAGGCATGTTTTAAGAAGTGACCCATGATCTAGAAATTATAGGGTAGTTCCTACCCCTAACTCAATCATGAATAGTATGGTAGAGTGAGATAGTTACCACCAGGTCCTATAAATAGGATTATAGTTCATGAAGTAAGATAAGAAGTATACATTTGGGAATATCTTATAAGTGTTATATGTCTATTTTCTTGTTCAATTATTACATCGGTTTTTTTGATCGAAATGATTCATTTTAATTACATCGTAGTATTATGTTTTTATCGTTTTCTTGCTCCTTCATCCCTAACATTTGTGGTATCAGATCTAAGTTTCAATCTGAACTGGATATTATGGCTTTCAATGGCAATTCTATATCTTAACTCCTTATTCCCATCTTCTCGGATAAATACTATGAATTTTGGAGTATCAAGATGAAGACTCTATTCAAGTCTCAAGATCTTTGAGACTTAATATAGAATGACTATGCAGATCTAGATGAAGAAATTAGGCCGAGGGATAATAGAAAGAATAACTCAAAGGCATTATTCTTCATTCAACAAGTTGTACATGAGATAATTTTCTTAAGAATTGCGACAACGACAACCTCAAAGCTAGCTTAGTTGATACTTCAAAATAAATTTCAAGGCTCATCAAGGGTGATTACGGTAAAACTTCAAACCTTTTGTTGTGAGTTTGAAATTTTATTCATGAAAAATAATGAATTGGTGCAAGATTTTCTTTCTCGAGTGATTGAAATTGTTAGTCAAATAAAATCTTATGGTGAACATCTTCCTAATCATATAATTGTTGCAAAAGTTTTGAGAATTTTAACTCCGAAATTTGATCATATTATTACAGCAATTGAGGAGTCCAAAGATTTATCTACATTTTTATTTGATGAACTAATGAGTTCCTTAAAAGAACATGAAGCAATGTTGAACAAGTCACCTGAAAAAAGTAAAGAAAAAACATTTCAAGTTAAGGGGGAGTCTTCTACTTCAAAAGAAGATAAAAAATCAACAGGAAGATTTCGTGGTAGAGGAAATTGAAAAGAAAGAGGAAGAGAATACTTTGATGGGCATGATGAACAAAAGTAATTAAATTATGATCAAAAAAATTACAAGAGTGGAATTCAATGTCACTATCGTAAAAAGTTTGATTACATAAAGATAAATTGTTGGAAAAAAGAAAAACAAGCAAGCTATATGGAGGAAAATAAAAAAAATAGTAAGTTGTTTATGACTCATTCACAAGTTAATGATATATCAAATGATATTTGGTTTCTGAATAGTCGATGTTCTAATCATATGTTAGGCATAAAATCAATGTTTAGAGATATTGATAAAACTCATAAGTTGAAAGTTAGATTTAGATATAATAAGCAAATCCAAGTGGAAGGAAAAGGAACAATTGAGGTGAAGACAAATCAAGGGAAGGTAAAGTACCTTGATAATATTTTCTTTGTTCATACTTTATCACATAACTTGTTGAGTGTTGAACAATTGATAGATGATGTATATTAAATTCTATTTGATGATAGTTCATGCACTATTAAAGATAAAAAATCTGATTTGATTACGATAAATATTTGCATGATACAAAACAAGATGTTTCAAATATTGAAAAGCATGCTCTTGTCGTAACTCAAAAGAATGAGTCTAATTTATGATATTTAAGATATAGACACCTTAATATTAAGGGTTTAATATTATTAAATAAAAAATAGTTTTTGAATTGCCCAAAATTAATACACTTGATGAATGTGAAGGATACATTTATGACAAACGAAGTAAAAAAATCATTTCCTATAGTTCATGAAGTAAGATAAGGAGTATACGCTTGGGAATATCTTATAAGTGTTATATGTCTATTCTCTTGTTCAATTATTACATCGGTTTTCTTGATTGAAATGATTCATTTTAATTACATCGTAGTATTATGTTTTTATCGTTTTCTTGCTCCTCCATCCCTAACATTTGTGGTATCAAAACTAAGTTTCAATCTGAACTGGATATTATGGCTTTCAATGGCAATTCCATATCTCAACCTCTTATTTCCATCTTCTCGGACAAATGTTATGAATTTTAGAGTATCAAGATAGATTATTATTTTCTTCAAAATGGATTTAAGAGAATCAATAATGAACTTACTTTTTATCTAAAGAAGGAAGGTGAACATAATATTCTAATGGTTTACCTCTATGTTGATGATATTATATATATGGGTTCATCTAACTCTTCTGTAACAGAATTTAAAAAATGTATGATGAATAATTTTGAAATGTCAGATCTAGGTCTACTGTACTATTTTCTTGGGTTGAAAGTGAAGCAAGGATCAGATGGAATTTTTATTTCACAAAGAAAGTATACAATGGATCTACTCAAAAAATCTAACATGATTAATTGTAGAACTGTAGTAACACCCATGAATATAAATGAGAAATTAAAACTTGAAGATGATGCAAGTCTGACAAACGTAAAATACCCTCGTGTAAAGGAGTTGAGACATGGAATTGTCATTGAAAGTCATAATACCCAGTTCAAATTGAAACTAGGCTTTGATATCACAAATGTTGGGGATGGAAGAGCAAGGAAAAACACAGAGTACTATGATGCAAGTAAAAGAATCCTTTCGATTCAAGAAAAGTGATATAGTATTTAAAACAAGAAAATTGACAAAAATATTTACAAGATATTCCCAAATGTACACACTCTTTAAATACCTTGCTTCATGAACTATGATCCTATTTATAAGACTTAGTGGTAACTACCACACTCCCCATATCATCTATGATTAAGATAGTTATTGAAATTATCTTATAACTACTAGATCATGATTGAGATAGTTATTGAAACCACTCTATAACTACTATATTATGATAACTACCTAGATAACTATAAATCAAATCTCAACAAGTAGTTACCATGTTCATAGACATGTTTTAAGGAGTGACCCACAATCTAAAAATTATAAGATAGTTCTTACTTCTAACTTAATTTCTATAAATAAGATCATAGTTCATAAAGTAATATAAAGAATATACACGAATATACACTTGGGAATATCTTATAAGTGTTGTATATCTATCCTTTTGTTTAAATACTACATCATTTTTTTTTATCGAAATGATTCTTTTTAATTATAACAGTATACTGTTTTTGTTTTTATAGTTTACTTGTTTTTTCATCCCGTTTTAATAGCAGAATTTGGTGTCGGGGCTTCCGCACCGAAGACAAGGAACGATCTTCTCGGGCTTCTTCGCCGCCTTCTTCTTCCAACTGCCTGCTTCACTTCGTCGTTCGTCGGGCGTCGAGTTCCTCGTCGATTCGTGCTCGTTAGTTTCCTGTGAGTCGGGTGATTCAGGAGCAGTCTCCTCCTCTCGAAAATCCTGAGATTGGAAAGAGGTGAAAAGATCATCTCTGTTCTTGAGAGAGAGAGAGAGAGAGACGAAGGCATACCCATATATGTATGTAGCTGATTCAAAGAGAAGACCTTCGATCGCAGTGCCTTCTCCTCGTCTCCGCCGCACTGCAGAGTGATGCAGTTGCCGAAGAGCTTGATTGCGGCGTCTCCGCGCTCGGACATCTCCCTCTGTCCTGTTCGAATACTCTGCTAAAATAATTGGTCTCGAATCCATAATGGACAAGTATGGGACAGAGAGGGAGGGAGAGTTTTGTCAAGCTATTGGAATCTAACATGATTGGAAGCTATTTTAAGTTCAGATGAACTCCTCAACTTCTTATCAGATGGTGGTACACAATGCCAACATGTTTCCACATGAAGCTGTTGAATAGAGAGAGAGAGAGAGAGAGAGAGAGATAGAGAGAGGATTAATGAGATATAATCTCAGGGATACACAAGATCACTTGAGCATGAGAAGAAAGACCGCTATGTTTCTCTCAGTCTCGGAACATCAGGAAAAGGAAGAACACAAGTATATTCATTCATGTCTCTTCCTTCTTCAAGCTTCTCTCGAGCACACAGCTTTGTGTGCCCATGTAAAACAAGGATTCCCGTCTTTGGCTTGTCTACATGGATAGAGAGAGACTGAGAGAGAGAGAGACTGGCACAAAGCCATCAGCTAGTGAATGAAGTGTGGTATCCTCCAAGCTTCATCAACTACTTTCATACTACGCCAATAGCTTGGGATGTGTGACTGCACCAAACTCGATTGGATTTTAGTGCCATGCAACAGATCCATTGGACCAGTAGGGCATGAGAGTGGCATACAACTAAGTGGAAATTCTTCTCTCTGTCTCTCTCTCTCTATGATGATTTCTTCTGCTGTGTTCTTTTCTGCCTTGTCAAACTCATCTGCCTCTTCCCAGCCAGGTTCAGAGAATTCTACGATCTATATATCCAAATGTAAAATATGCCTGCTATATAGTATTAAAAATAGGAAGATTCATTAAAACACTTACATGATTTTTTCAAATACATACACTCTCTATAACTATGATCCTATTTATAAGATCTAGTGATAACCATCCTATAACTACTAGATTGAGATAGTTATTGAATCTTGAAATCATTCTATAACTATTAGAACATGATTAAGGTAGTTATTGAAATCATCCTGTAACCATTAAATCATGATAACTATCTACATAGATAATTATGAATCAAATCTCAACACAATCCATATTACTCGAGCTTCATTCTTCATTAGCCGTGCTCCTGCACTATTCCCTAAATCGAACCCTTGTTTCAGAGGACATTTACCTAAACAACATGTCTGAATCGCCTCCTCATTTACCACCCTTCTCACCGGATCAAGCAAGTCTCGGGTTTCCTCCTCTCATGTGCTACAGGCGGAGCTTATCCACTTCAAAGAGAGACACAGCAGACAAGCAAGAGGAAGACTGACCGAGCTCATGGTTTCTGCAAGTTGAAGATGGAAAACCAGACGACAGTGCAAGTTGGTACGTATTGTCACGTCACGTAATTCGCACGTCTCACCCTCCTCTCTGCCCTCAGGTTGACACCACCGTCAAAGAAACACATGATTGGAGATCGATGACGGTGATGCTAACTTGTCATGAATTTTTATGTAATATTTAGTATGTCTGTGGTGTGGAGTTACCACTGCCATATAGCTTAGATAATAATCTCAAAGGGCTATAAATTATAACATCTTATTTTTATTTTCATTCGTATTCTACATGATTAAAATAAAATATTATATTTTTTTATTTAAATATATTATCAAGCAATAACAATAAAAAAAATTTGACTAATTATTATATCTATACACTTCCACATCACATCTGTGCATCATAATATATTGATGCACTCACAAATCATATACCATAATCTTTATACATAAAGTAATACATTTTTATTATAATTTATATATTTTTATAACTATATAATATATACATTAATATTGAGCTTATACCTAGCTCATGGTCATTTTATCGTTCAAGACATTGTCTTCAATCTCATTTATGTAATACTTCTTTATTTTTCATCTTTTATTTAATTATTTATTATTTCATCCATGCATAAGTAATTTATTATTATAATATAAAAATCTTTTTTGTCAATATTGTTGAGTGAACCTTTATGCCGTGGCCGAGGAGTCAGCATGACTTGATCTGATCTCGGATGTGCAAGGTCGCTCACGCAGAGACTAGGGCAGCGAAAGTGTGTAACAGATTGGGTTGAGCTACGGGTTTTGTTGTATGCTTCTTCATCGCTAGCCCCTGTACACGAGTTGAGGTTGAGAAAACGATTTTTCGACTCGACCCCTTGGAAACTTAAGTTAGCTTTTGGTAAAATGAGAGAGAGTCGAGTGTTCGAAGTCCCCCTGGTGCTGCTGACTAAGTAACAGGCTTTTATACCTGTACACGGGGATCATCGACCCCTTAAGTGGTCGGCCTATGCCTCTGTGCTCAACAGGGCCATTCTGATCAACGTGTACGGATCGTCCCCAAGCGACATCGTCCTAATCATTCCGAGGCGGCTCTGTACTCGATGACGCCATTTTAGTCGACGTGTGCGGATCGTCCCCGAGCGATGCCATCCCGATCATTCCGATGTGGCTCTGTACTCGACGGTGCTATTCCGGACCTTTCGGGATAGTTTCGTACCTGACGACGTCGCTTATACGATCCTGCATAGGCTGGGGGGACGGTCGCATCGTCTGATTTGTTGATGTGGTTTGTCATATCGGTGCTATTGTGGCTATGGTATGCTGTCAAATGACAGTCTATCAAATTGTACTCTATCAAATGTGTATATGTTTATTGTCATATCTTAAGCTCATATTAAAATCTATTAGTACACTCATATGCTATTATTTTTGATTCATGAACAACTAACTAATAACTTGATGTATCAACCACTAACTAATAACTGATCGTTAAAAATAACATATCAGTCAACCACAAACCGGAAACCTTGTCTCAAATGCCATGGTTAATTGCACCCTCATCCCCCCGTTGCTTTCAGCCATAGTGTTATTGATGTGATGCGAGTTCTGTGGCAAAAAAAACTTCACTCAACTCCATAGTGTTTACAAGTCAATTCTTGGTCATACGCGATCGTATTAAATAGTTGTAGTACGGATAGCAGGCGGAAGTGGACTTTGTCACTCGGTAACTAAGAACGATGCATCCCATCGCATCTTCTTCTTCTTCAAACCTACTGTGAATATGGAGATGAATCACATCAGATACGTTGGCCATCTGACTTCGCCCATTGCCATGCTCGTGTGGTTTGACGGTACCACCAATTCTTGTGTCAAGATGGACATATTTTTTTGGTCAACCCGACTCCACCTAGTCGTCCACTTGACCTTTCGTATCCTCATCGATCTCTAATCTCGTTCATGAACTTCTCACCACATCCAGTACTAGATCCGTTCTTACTATATTTGTAGTTATCCTACCACTTCTACCGAGGGTGTCCGGAGGCAGCAAGCCCATACAACTTTCCATGTCATGATGTACCTTCGAGTGTATCCATCGACCTTTTTCCATATCCAGTCTTATCTAATATGAGATCGGCTTCGAGATAACTGGCATATTAATGTGTCTAAATCAAGTGATCCAAGATGTCAACTACATGTTAACAACAATGCATGCATCTATCTCTCACAATTCAACTCTCATGTGGAACTAAACGGAGGTTGGTATGTGATGTCGTTATATTTAGATTCTGATTTTGACCTTTTTCTCCTCCTCAGTGTTTCTGCTTTGATTCTTCATAAAGTTTTAGGTAAGGGGGGGGAATGTAATATCTTATATCAAGAAGAAGGGTCTTTTGGCTGCATTGTGAATCGGCCAGGAAGGGACATTTTTTTGGTCATGTCTTCTTCATAATCAAAATATAAGACCCATTGTGCTTCTTCTGAACATAAGAGGCTGCAGTCTTAAGACTTGTAGACTGGATTTGTAGTTCCTCGAAACAAAGAAAACTTGCCTTTGAATATTGAACGAGGACAGGAAATATTTGAGTTATGTCTGTGTGTGTTTTTTGTATGTCATGAAACAAATGCTAAAGGGAGATCAGAACATGTAGAGCTTAGAAAGATATGAAGACACTACAAAGCCTCAAAGAATTGCTGCTCGAAGAACTGTGATGGTGGAAACAACTCCGTCTCTCTTCCTCTCTTCCTGTCGCCACCATTAACAGGCAGCAATCCTGAGATGTCCACACCGAACAGCTTCACAACCCGAAGCGGGTTAACAATAGGCGGCGGGGTCATCGTGCGAAAGCTTGCGATCACGTCCGTCCTCCACTCGATGAACAGCTGCTTCTCCGGCCCGGTGGATCGCCAGAAGGTGACCACGTCCCCGGCCTTGAGGTTCTTCTCCCTGACAAACCGGCTCCAGCCTTTTGTCAGCACGAAGCTCTGGCTACTGCTCCAGTACGAGTACCTAAACCTCCACACCCTGCCGCCGGCGTCCTCAAAGTTGAGCAGCACACCCTTCGATGCCACGCTGCTGCCGCTCTCCAACGGGAAATACTTCTCAGCGTGCTGCTTCGGTATCACTAGCCTATTCAGCTTCCCGACGTCGCTCGGGGTGACCACCTTGTCGAACAACATCAGGCGAGCCGAGAGTCGGTAGCTGGGCGTCGTCCTCCTGCTAACGACCCGGCCGCCCCCCTGGGCTCGCTTGCTCTGCTGGAGCTCGTCGTGGTACGTGTGCTTGCGCAGCATGTCCACGATCTCCGCCTTGGAGTGCGCCACGAGGAAGGAGAACTCGTAGGCCTCGTCGTCGTCGGACTCGGAGAGAGGCTTGAAGTTGGTGATCGCGTCGCGGCCGCGGAACCGCTGCGCTGCCACGTCGTAGACGCGCGCGGCCTCGACTTCGTCGCCGAAGGTGCCGAGCCACACCCGACGGTGCTTTTCGTAGATCTGGGCGCCCCACCGGCCGTTGGGCTGGGGGACGACGCCTTTGTACTGAGACGACGACAACTTCCTGGACACGGCCTCCATCCCGCTCTCCGGGGTCGGGTCGAGCACCGCGCTGACGCCGCTGCCCATGCGCTGCAGGGCCTCGCCCGCAAGCGGCGGCGTCTGCTGCCACCTCGCCGAGTGACTCGGTGCCTCATCGACGCAGCAACCTTCCATGGCCGAGTCAATTAACAGGAGAGACGAGCGCAGAAGATTGTCGGCAAGCCTGGAAGGAGAGGATGGGTCGTATTCCTCACAAGAGGGCTCAAAGGGCTTATATAGACTTACAGGTGAACTTGTTGCGGTTTACGGCGGACACTTGTTGGCAGGTCTATGGGGACGAAGATTCAAGGGAGGTGCAGGAGAGGTTGGATAGGTGTGGGTGATGTGAGAGTGGGTCCCTCGAAGAGGCAAGTTGGATTCAGTGGGGCTGACACCATGGTTGGACCACGCGGCCAGATGCATCCCCTGAGGCCGGGTTGCTGCTGCCGATTGGGTTGATCATGATACTTGCTCTCTCTCTCTCTCTCTCTCTCTCTCTCTCTGGAGATGTATGCGGAAATGTATAGTACCGACGGCAGAGGCGAGGTTTCTGATCCATGGTGCCGTTTGACAACTACTCGATGCATGCCAGTCTCCACATAATTTGGCTGCTTGCACCGCATACATATCATCATCATCATCATCAACGACAACAACAACAAAAAAAAATTCTTTCGCCTATTATTTGTGATTGTGATCCCAAATATATTTAACGACTTGAGACTTACCCTATCTCATGATGTGGCCTTAAAATTTTCATATCGCGCATGGTCAGATTTTATTTTATTTTATTTCCATCTTATCGAAAAAAGAATAACACATATGCTTTATAAATAAAATGCATGTGGAATGACAGATCATGACTGGTCGAATTAAGTCACCTCGAAATAAAGATCGTAACATTCAGTTCAGCAATCAAATAGAAGGAATAAGACAATCGCATGTATCAGAAGCAACTAAAGAACATGATGATAGTACGAGTGGTACCTAAATAATGGAAGATCTTGGGAATAACTGAAGAGAATTTCAAATTGGCCTTGTGATACTCGCCACGATCATCTGCCGACACAAAGAAATGATGTGGATGAATTCCAGAATTGGTATCATTTTTAATTATTAGTTTCTACCTCTGAAAAAAACGTAAGCAGCTAAGTATGATTTATCTGAATTTGATGCGGAAAAGGAAAGAAAATAAATCACCTCCACACATAAAACAATTTCTTGGTGAGTTGGTATGTGATCCAACGATTCAGTGCATCGTTCCACAGTGCTACCCTTCAGCCTCAGGTTGGAAGGTCTTCAGGAACATGAATCAGGAGACCACAAGGAGCAGTGGCCTGGATATACCTGAAAGATGCAGACATCCAAGTGGCTGCGCTGCCTTCTCAGCCACTGAGACTTCTAACATCCGGTCTTATCCACATTATGATAAGCACGTGTTGCGAGAGGAGGAGATATTTGTCTGCAGGAAGTACATGAGCTGCAACTTGCAAGAAATGGAAGAGAACAAAAAGGAGTGGATGCTCAACAAAAGCTAAATCCATCACAGAGCTGGCTATCCTAGTGCAATGTATTTGGGTCGCCTATGAACAATCCATTAACACTATATATTTAGCCTTGGCACAAGAAAAGCATCCATTTATCAGATTATGTATGTATGTATGTATATTGACTGACACAAGAAATTTATCAGATGTCCTTGTCCAGTAAAAAATGCAAAAGAGATGTTAAATAACACCACCACAGAGAGGATGCTAATTCTTAGCAAATGTGGGGGCCCCTTTTGTCATGTCGTTTTGATTAATAAATGTGTTGTGAAAGTCAACTACTCGGTTTCGGTTTCTTCAAACCAGAAACCAAAAACAAATGAAGAACGCAAACAAGATTAAATGTATGTTATCTTCGTTTCAATCAGCTTGCGCTTCTGCAACGGAGTTCAAGTAATCAATTCAGTCAACCCAAACCCAAAAAGGATCCAAATTCTGACTATCCAAAGTTTTGCCAAGTCATGCAATGGCCTCTCTTGAGTATACCCATAGAATGTTTCCTCTCTACCCCTCTCCCTCTCACAGTTCATTTTCGAGTTTTTCCTCCTCAAATATTTGTACCTTAGGATGCTTCATTTTCGATCTTTGCACTCACTCTTTGGGTTTCAGTTTAGATAAATATACAAACCCAAAGGTTGGTTTGTACCTTAGATAAATAAACAAACCCGAACGTTCCGGTTCAGTTCGGAAACCAGATTCTACCTGAGCAGACAACAGCAAATACACACCCAACAGCATATGCCTTAATCATAATGCAGAAAAATATAGTGAAAATATGCAATTACAAAGAAAAAAGAGGAGGATCCTGGTAATAGTGATTAATGATATATCATGCAATTTTTTTGAAGGCAAACATAAAGAATCTGCAAGCAATTTCATTAAATTAAATAAGTGAACAGAGCATCATCATATTGGTGCAATTAGCTAACTAAAATCACTCTAGAATCTAGTTGCTTTACATCCAAACATGTGACCACCTCCTAAGCCCATTTCATGTTCCCAATCTTTCAAAACGCACTTCAAACCAATACAACTCTTCAATGTTTTGCCTAACATTTACTCTCATGTTCGACCTATTTGTACTTCATCATTGTGGAACATGCTGTGACCAACATGAAGGGCTATTTTTCAATGCACATATACAGAAGATTACTCCAACAAGCTTTTCTGGCCAGATGGAGTTCTATTCATAGCACTATGACAGATTATGTTACTAGCCAGAGAAACATCACCCTCTACCATTTGCATAATGCTTCCTCTTTGTCATGCAAGTAATAATCTATGTAATCAAGCTTCAAGAACCCTAATCCATACAACTAAAAAGGAGACATTTATGACCAATTGTTGGATCACAGAGGTGAAATGCCACAAAATGTCTTAAATGCAGCAATAAAAGGATCTTGGATGTATTACCAGATTAAGGGCACAGGCATAATTACTCTCATCGGCTCCAGCGAATGCACAATGAACAAGCATGTCCATTTATGACAAGAATGACGGTCCTCAAGAAGAATCTCGACTGCATTTGGAAGCCGATGCCGCCTATTCTTCTACCCCAATCCATATTCCTGCTCTTTGAAATGTAAAACAGAATTGCTTGGGTGAATTCCTCCATGGCACGATCAACATATCTCCGTGCCCAAGAAACGATGAGATCGAGAAGGGAACCGGTAACCCCCGCTCTGTCGGAGATCAGCCAAGAAAGCGTTAGGGTTTGGACCTGGAAAATGACGAAGCCGTCGGGCCACTGCCGGAAGCGCGCGAGGCGCCACCTGAGGAGGGCGGCGAGAGGGCGAGGAGGAGAGAGAGTTGGCGCAGGCGAGAAGGGTAGGGGATTGCCTCGCATCACGATCTTGTGCCGAACACCACCCCAGTCTCCAACGCCTCTCCTCATAGGCTCGCTATCTATCGTACGATTTGCGTCACACCGTGCCAGGAGCGGGAATGGCTTCCAATGGGATTCGGACCACGACTTACTATATATCCTTCTAATTGGATTCGGATCTTTCAGTTACACGGACCCGAATCTGTATGGCCGATAGTAATCGGACTCGGACGTCTCGCTTTTATAGACTCCGATCACAACTCGTTTCCCACGTTCTGGGCCAAAGGGTTACGAACCGCTTCCTAATGGGGTCAGCCATTAGCCCAATGGGCTGAACCACATATATATATATATATATATATATATATATATATATAGCTGTTTGCAGGTGAACAAAAGTGATGCAACCTCACAGAAACCAAATAATTCCTCAATCAACAGAAGGCCATGCATGTCCAAGCTTGTGAGTTTGGTCTCATGGTGGTACGGCTGTAAGCGGGGGAGACTATGCCTCTTCCGTGAATGGATGATCACCAGTCTCGGTCGCTCCCATTCGGACTCTCAGTTCTAGGCAGCGGGCAGTCATAACCACGTGCAATAAGAACAAAAGACGGTGATGAAATCAAACTCAATGTGGTGGAGGATGCTCTCCCAGCTTGCAGCATCTGCAAATGCGTTGAGGTGACGTCTTTCGAGCCATCAACATTACGTGGTGATCACGGCCATGGTGTGGTGACGTCTCGGTCTGCACAGAGCTCAGCAGAGACACACTGGAACACACTATATATATATATATATATATATATATATATATATATATATATATATATATATATATATATATATATATATATATATATATATATATATATATATATATATATATATATATATATATATATATATATATATATATATATATATATATATATATATATATATATATATATATATATATATATATATATATATATATATATATATATATATATATATATATATATATATATATATATATATATATATATATATATATATATATATATATATATATATATATATATATATATATATATATATATATATATATATATATATATATATATATATATATATATATATATATATATATATATATATATATATATATATATATATATATATATATATATATATATATATATATATATATATATATATATATATATATATATATATATATATATATATATATATATATATATATATATATATATATATATATATATATATATATATATATACATTCCTCAATCAACAGAAGGCCATGCATGTCCAAGCTTGTGAGTTTGGTCTCATGGTGGTACGGCTGTAAGCGGGGGAGACTATGCCTCTTCCGTGAATGGATGATCACCAGTCTCGGTCGCTCCCATTCGGACTCTCAGTTCTAGGCAGCGGGCAGTCATAACCACGTGCAATAAGAACAAAAGACGGTGATGAAATCAAACTCAATGTGGTGGAGGATGCTCTCCCAGCTTGCAGCATCTGCAAATGCGTTGAGGTGAACGTCTTTCGAGCCATCAACATTACGTGGTGATCACGGCCATGGTGTGGTGACGTCTCGGTCTGCACAGAGCTCAGCAGAGACACACTGGAACACAAGCTAGCTATGAAATCTTTAATTCCACCACACTCTCTGAAAAGTGTCATATCGATTCAAGCTTTTGGGGGAAAGAGCAGAGCTGAGCATGAGAGGAGATGATGGGAGGTTGAGGGGGGCAAAAGGCATTAGGTTCTCCTTCTTCTTCATGTCCATGGCCATCATACGAGTAGCAGGTCAACGTCCATGTGTCCCAGCACTTTCCTTTCCCCCAGTCATACCAAACATGGAAATCGCTTCGGATTCACGCAATCCTGCCGTGTACTCTCGCCGCAATAGCCATTAATGTGCGAATCTCAAAGCATCCAGTGGGATTTCAATGGTTAAACAAGTGTGCGTCCGCAGACGGAACAGATGCTGATGGAGTTGCATCCAACTAAGAAACCAGCATCGATTGACATCAAAACCACATGCTTAGTATTTCATTACACTAGAAGACAACAAGACGTGTGGCCGGATTCCAAAAGTTCCTCTCTGATTCCAACACCAAACTAGGAACGATATCAAAGCAGTCTAATCGTAATGATATCAAATAGGATAGTATCAGATTCAATCACCGGCTGGAAAATGAAGACAATGGTGTGGCTAGAAAAAAGAAGAGACAGCAGAAGACAAACCACGATATCGGAGAAACCAAACAGTGAGAGCCTACCGGGCTTGTAGTATCGATATCTTATAGCTTATGTGTAATCACTAGTCGTCGTCGTCTTGGATGACAGCGGGAAGCATCCGTTGAGACTCCGAGCATTTGCGTGAACACCTCTCAAGTGGAGGTGACAGCGCAACACGGCTCCCTAATGAACAATGGCCTGCGCAGCTGGCTGCACCTTCTCATGTTGTGGAGCAACTCCCCGCGGTTCCGCCGCTTGGAAGTGAACAGCAGCTTGTTGTCGAGCGGTGGGTGGTGGCCGCCGAGCGGCGCCCACAGCCCGCTGTAGCCGTAGTCGTTGTAACCTTCTGTGGTGACGCTGAGCGTGGACGCCGCCGCCGCCGCAGTGGTGGTCGTCGGCGATGCCCGCCTGGGTGCCACGGTTGATGGAACAGGTTGCTCGCATTTGGTCATGCTGGTTAGGGGAGCGCCGCCCACGAACTTGTTGATGACGAGCGAGGACCGGTGCACCTTCATGGCGCCGCTCTGTTGCTGGGGCTGCGTGCTTACCTTCACCTCCACGATCGTTCCCCTGTCCACCACTTCCACTTCCTCTTCTTCTTCCTCTTCCTCATATCGGTTAGTTTCCTCTAATTCCTCTTCTTCCTCCTCCTCCTCCTCCTGCTCCTCCAATTGTGTTATTTCCATCGTTTCGTTCCCTACAGTATATTCGTTATCTTGCTCGACGTCTTCTGGCATTTGTGGTTGTGTAATTTCAGTGGCATCGGATGCGTGACCAGGTTTGTCTCCGGAAGTGGTGTCGGTGAAGGACAGGACGAGTCGGCCGTCCACGCGCTGGGCGTGAAAGTAGTTCTTTGAAGGGACGGCGACGGCTTCCATGACGAGGCGCCCGTCTAGGCGGTGAGGCCTCATGTGTAGGCAAGGCACGTTGCGCTGGGAGATCGACGGCAGCGGTGGGGGGAACGACCTCGGTGGCGACCGTCGGCCAACTGAACAATGGGAACTCACCGACGCTAGCTCCCTGGCGCCTCCTCCTGCTGCTTGCTTCTCGAAGGGCACATCTTTCTTCTCTTCCTCTGTCTCTTCTCCATCGAGCTTAGATGGATGGTGGAAGTCGAGGTCGTCCACGAAGGAGGAAAAGCCATCAGAGCCGGTCTCGGATCCGAGGCTTTCCGTGCAGATCTCGAGGCTCTTCTGGCTCAACAGGCTCGAAGACCGCCTAGCGAGAGGATGAACGTAAGGAGCCACCGGCTGGTCAGTGGCGGCGGCCGCCGCCTCCCGCGATTGGATCGCGCTCCATATGTCGAATTGTCCGGGCCGCTCCTGGGCGTGGCTCTCCTCGACCGCCAGAGGAGGATCGTCCTGCCGTCTGCTTCGATCCACCGGCGCCGGCCGGCTGCACTTGTCCGAGTCGAAGACAGCTGCGGACGAGTTTTGCATCACAGCAACCGACATCTATACCGCAGCGTTTGAACGCAGATTTACTTTAGTACGGGCTTCACTGAGAAAAGGCAAAACCGATAATCAAGCATCCAAAGGATATACGAGACAGCCCCACGGACATTTAGGAAGCATGCTGTAATTACCTCAAACAAGAGTCCAACAAAGGTTTCTTTTTCTTTGGAAGGCAGAGATCACAAAGGGAGGAGAGATGGAATGGTGGAGTTTGTGCTTCCGGGGAGTGGCAGTAAGGCCGGCTGATAAGAAGCGAAGTGGGGGGGAGGGATGGTATTTGTAGGCTGGAGGAAGGCTTTTCCCTCGGGACCTTTCAGCTTCTTTAGGGCCCTCACCACCACTCCCTTTGCCATCACACCTTCCTGCTTTCCAGCTTTATATTGTCGATTTCCCCACCTTCGTTCCCCTCTGAATCACACCCTCTGCTTTCTGGTTTGTCATTTCCACCCCCCTCCACCCCTAAAATATTCCCCTATTTTACAAGAAATAGTTTTTTTAAATAATCCAAGTGTTTAATCCCCCATATTTGAGATTAGCTTTTCATAAGGCATTTAGCTGTAATCTTAGGTCATTAGTACAACTGTCTCATCTCTACTCGGTTATTCTGTATTCTGCATTGACTGACCCCATAACCAAGTCCCTTAATCACCCGCGTCCAGTCGTCTACTATCCATAATCTCTCCGTCCTCAATTGCCTTCTTGTATTAGTTGTTATTTATCAGTATAGCTTCTTCTTTCTAATTCTGTCATCCATCACCACTTGTTTGTCCCGATCTCGCCCAATCGCTTTGCTGTAGTCAGGCTGTAAGTTTACTTAAGACACTTTAACCAAATAGATGCCACTCTTTTGAAGAAACCTGACACATTTGGGATCAAAGCATGCATGCGTTCATGTTGGAATGTCACATTTTTCTATAGTTAGATCCTTTGCAGAATGCTTAAAATATTACCAACGAACTGCATCGAGCCACGTCGGCAGGGAGACTTGATCCCTTATGACGACACTCTGGAATCCCACTGTGGGATCGTCCTTTGGTGCTTGGTTATCACCACCGAGGACGATTCGTTTACGGATAAGAGAGCGATGATATTGGTGATGGGACAAAGGAAACTGATACGCATCCTTCCGGTGGTGGTACGTGGTCAAGCTTTGGCCTGTGACTTGTCAAAGGCGTCTCCGGAGTTACGACCTTTCTCCTCCTCTTTTCCTCCACATTCGAACAAGGGTGGGACATGGGAACCATGCACGATAACATGAAGAGACCAAGGAATAAAAAGAAATCGAGAAGAAAGTATGGAATGGCCCCATCGCTTTCAAAACTTGAGCAGCCCAAGAAACTTAGATTCCAAACTATCAAAGTGAAATCAAATAAGCTGAGAACAAGTGACGGACGATAAACCAATTTCGGATGGAATTACTCTGATATGTTTAATTTTAAGACAGAATGTAAATGGATTATCGCACCTAATCCCTCCTAAATCTTATTTGGCATCACTTCCGTAACTTACCAAAGAAATTAAAATGATCGACCCAGAGAAGGAGAAAATTCCAGATGCAAAAAAATCTGCAAGTTCTGAAACGTGCGGAATTTATGCTCCCATCAGGATTAGCACGCGAGCCGAAAATGATACGGTGGACGCACGGCCAACGGTCGATCTCTAATTGAGAATGACGCTGTGCGGCAAAATCCATGCTCGCTACCGGCGACATGTTAAGAATGGAAAGCCAAATTAAGGTCTCAAACCGTCTTTGGTCCAAAGCTAGCAAAGCTAATTTGGTAGCCCATTCTTAACAATCGAAGACCACGGCATACACGAGGTTGTGTGGGCCCAATCCAAGGATGTGACCACGATTTCTGTGAATCGCTGTGGTGCAATACACGAGGAGATGTGGCTAGTGGCTATGTGGGCCCAATTGAAGGATGTGACCACGGTTGTTGTGATCGCTGTGGTGCATGAGGCTCCTGAAATCTGGCCAGAGGTCGATGATAAGAAAGTGTGGTCGATGAGGACCATATGATGTCGCCTATGGCATCCAACCAAGGAAATGGATAATACATGTGCTCTGAGAGAAAGAAGAGGGTCCGCATCAAACAAGTGTAAGGTGCACTCGGCCGCATGATTAATTGTGCATGCGTCCCCTACCCTTCTCCAAAAGACTCCTCTAAACTTTGTGCAATCTAGCACAGAATCCATCACCACAGACAAGGACTCCAGATCGAAGGGAAGATCTCCTGCTCCCCTTTTAACTGGGACCATTGGTGCTAAGAGAGAAAAAGAGGCGGCTTTCTTTTGCAAATCGATGACAAAAGAAAAGGGAGAGCTAACCTTTGGGGTAATGGTTGGGCAGTGGCTGATGCAGGCACGTTGCATCGATGTTGTCGAGCACCGGGGTCGGAGATGAAGGTGGTACGCAGCATCGAGAGAGAAGTCCTCTTTGCATGGGCCGGAGCTGAGGATCTTTGGAGAACTTTACACCTGTGTGTCGGCGATGTAGCATTAGTGCAAATCGGATGACGATCTCCGAGTGTATCAGCAGTCTTTAGTGCTTTATTGTCACCTGTGTGTTGCAATGTAAAGCAAAAAAAAAAAAGAAACAGCCAGAGGCATAATTTGGAGATTGCAATCTGAAAAGACCATATAGGAAGAAGTGGTCCTTCGATTGTTTGGTGCTTCATAAGCTTCACCAAGAAGCCTATCCTTCGGTGGTACTCAAGCTTGCATTAACCAAATCTTCTCATATCGGGACCGCACCCCTAAAAATGGCCCAGACAAGCATATGCAGCGCCAAGTCCGTACGTACATCTATCATACTGCGAAGACTAACGAGGGGGCGAATCCCATCTGCAGCATATCCAAAAGTCAAAGACTCGGGCACCACTTGCACCGGTACTCGGACCTATAAACTTGGCCAAGAGAATAATTTGTACTAGGCCGAAGCTCTATTGAGACGTTGGTACACCGTGTAATTGGGCCGTAAATAAAATACTCAGGCTTATTTGGGTGTTAACGTAAACCCCCCAGCCCGTAGGCGACTTGTTAAATGGACCAGTACCATCTCTTTGGAATTTCTTAAATAATCCTCAATTCTATGACAATTACAAATAATTTACCCACATGTTAAATCTCGTGTATATGGAACCTCATAGAACTTTTTAAAGAAATCGGATCGAAAAATCTCTCTTGATCTTGATCTTCGTACATAACATTTTTATCTCGAGAATACAATATTTTCATCTCGATCAGACATTCTGCACACATGAGTCTGAACCATATACTAAAATATTAATGATATTTTCCTCTAATATTATTTATATTCATCGTAACAATAATTTCTTTTAGCACAAAATGTATCCGCTTGCTCTATATTCCACTCATCAATCCCTCCCCCTCCCCTCCTTACGAGGCTTTAGAAATAAAAAGGTTACTTTAAAATTTGTCTGTAGAACGTGATAATAGGAAAGCCGAGCTAGTTTTCACCTCAGTCCAAGGACATAGCACCATGATCAAGCCAAATTGATCAGATTGGACATTCACTAAAAAGTGAAATCAATAAAGAAAAATCCGATTTGCCAACTAAGTAGAACCAACCAAGAATCAAGCAGGACCAGTGAAAACTGATGCAGTTGCGAAAACTCGGTCAGCTGAGCCTTTAGAAACTCGGTTGAACCAGCTAGGGTCGATCAGTATCAGAAGAAAGAAGCCAATCAAAACCTAGTTAATTGGAAGGATGGTTCAGGAACTGGCGAGATCCAGTAGAATCAATCAGAACTAGCCCAGAATCAGAAAAATAATCGGAATCTAGTTGTTGTAGCGGGTAAAAATAATTAAGAGGTTTCACAATTGATCACTATCAATCAATCTCAATAAACTTTTCAGCAATTGTATTTGCAGTCTAACAGTTAGCGTAATTACCTATCAAGCAATAGACTCAGATTCGGCTCTCGAAAAACACATTATGCAATAATTTTTGGTACTTACCTCTTAAACCAATCATTGAAATCAGATATGAAAAATGACTGCATGAAACCCCAACTCTATTATTACTAATTTTTTGTCAAAAGTACTAACAAGAAATTGAAGTTTATAAAGAAGTAAACAAAAAAAAGACTATCACTCGTGTAACATTATATTAATCGATTCAAATATCTTAGCAAAGATAAATCCATGCTTCACAAATAACATACATTACTTCACAAACAATGTCTTAAATCCATGTTTATCAACATATTCCACACTATCATACTATCTCGCATGCAAGAAAACTTACAAAAATTTGTTGCTTTACAAGCTTACACCAATGACTTCAAGTTATTGATAGTTAATCCCTTGGCGAACATATTTTGCGTTAAGATGATTGTATAAACTAGAATCCAATCGACTTATTCTGCTGCAGTCTTGGGTTAACATATCTAACACCATAATTCAACTTGCCATATAAGCGAGCATTTAACATGATGATTCAAGTTGCCACATAAACAAGCATTTCCCATGTCTATCAACCATAAGCATCGATTCTTACCAAGATTCAAAAAATTGAAGAGAAGCGTCAATCATGGAAATAAATTAAAGAATTTTCAAGGGATGGCTGGGTTAATGCTTCTTCACCTTTCATGTCCAATTGCAAGGAAAAAGTGAAGCACCATTCAGCTGGTTAGTCCAGTGTAGCACACTTTCTTGGTCAACTGCACCAGAAATCCATCCTACCAAACATCATTGGGAAATCCTTCAAGTCACTCTTGTAGACATCGCATTGGTATCAACTAATCAAAGCCCAGTTACAACTCCAATTTAAGCGAGAACCAAACCTCGAGTTTAGATGTCTCTGCGATACCTTCTCGGTCTCAACTCTTGCCCAAATCATCTTTTCCTAAAATAAGCACTTGTAGTTCCAAGAATCTGTCAACAGATAAACATCAAGTTCTTAGAAGACGAACAACTGCATATGATCGTCACAAATCATGATAATCATAAGAATCCCCCATCTTAATCGGAAAACGATTACTTCTCACCCCTCAATCCAAGGTGCAACCCGTATCTCCTCTTTCAATCATTTATCAGCATGAACCCAACAATTATTTCACCTCGGTACCTCAAAATTCAGATCAAGAACATCAAAACAAAAATAACCATAACAACAATCAAATATTGGGGAGGAAGAACAGTACTGGTGCGTAAAGGCGGGAGAGATCAACGAAAAGATCGACGATCTTCTCGATCAGGAGAGACAACGCACGTTGGTGCGAAAGTGACGGATGAGGTGCTTATCCACAAGCATCGTCATCTCCCCCGCCTCCTCGTCTTCAGACGATCGCCATCCATGGATCTCTTATGAAAACCCTCTTTCTCGCGAGGGAACAACACAATATATTTCCTCCAAATTCCTGGGTCGGTGCTCAACATTCTGGAACCTTCTGATTCCCAAGCAAACCGAAAAAAATAAAAAGAAAAAAAGAAAACATATTTCCTCATAATTTCTGAACATTTTAATTTTCGACACAAAATTTAAATCAATTAAACTAATTATCACTTTTAAAATATACGATGTCAATTTCCAATTCCCTAATAATTGTGATCGTGTGTTACAACTCCCGAGTTTGATTCTCTCCAACCTTCCAATCATTTCCAATTGTCCTCACCAAATCAAAATGAATCACTACCCACCCCTAAACCAACGCAGCAATAAAACACATAGTACCAAAGTTTATGCACAAATCGATGTACTCTAAGAAAAAGATAATTATGAAGGAAATCCCTCTCACAATCGTAATCCTCTCATCTTCCCATTAATAATACAACCCATTGTCCTCTCAATTATATGCCTAACATCTTTCTCGACGCGGACAACCCTGTGGAATACGCGGACAAATCTTGCTAATCATATCGTTCATTAAAATGACTATAATGCGCAACATTCAACCATTTACATTTCCTTTTATTTACATTGCGATTTTACATGTCTATCCTCGTTACATTTGAAAATAGCATATTTTTCCTATAAATTTTACTATAACAAATATATTCCTTCAAATATTTTGTTCCTTTCTAAAAATCTCTGTTTTATTATAAAAAAGGTTAACTGATACTAACCATGATTATCTATTATTATGTCGATTTTTATAATAATATAATATTTAATACATCTTTATAAGAAAATCTTTAAATTATATATATAGAGATATAAAAAAAATATTATTTAAGGATATATATAGATTTATTACATTGCCTACTTCCAAAGGATATAAATGTAAATAAAATAATAAAAAATAATTATTACATAGAACATTTAACCATGGTATTTGACAGTGATTTCCTTTTATTTACATTGCGATTTTACATGTCTATCCTCGTTACATTTGAAAATAGCATATTTTTCCTATAAATTTTACTATTCCTTTTATTTACATTGCGATTTTACATGTCTATCCTCGTTACATTTGAAAATAGCATATTTTCTTCAAATTATACATTCTTTTTATTATTCACAATAGCATGATTATATCTTATTATTTTGCCTTTTTTTAAAAATAATATCAAGGTTAACTGATACTAACCATGATTATCTATTATTATGTCGATTTTTATAATAATATAATATTTAACATGCTTTTAGTAGTCTTATCATCATAAGAAAACTCAAGTAAAATTAAATTTATAAGAATTTTTTGGGTTTTATTGAAACATTCATTATATATATATATATATATATATATATATCCACTTCCAGAGGATATAAATGTAAATAAAATCGTATTTATTGGACATCGCTGCCCAACAGAGATGACGGCGACGGGACCCACACGTCACGAGGGGGCAATTTCGAAGTATTATCGGACGGCTTCCGTTATGCCTTTGGAAACGGGGATCGTTGCAGTAACAGTTTGGAATCATCGGACATATCCCGTCCTTTGCTAATATATTTGAGGGCTTTATAGTCATTTCGAGTTTAGCAGTATTACTCCCTCCCCCCTCTCCTCCCACTTCTTCGAAGCCAAAGCGGAGGCACCGCAGCACAGCAAAACACAAAAACACAGAAGGCCAAGAGACGGCCTGCGTCTCCTCCTCTACCTTTTAGAGTCTCTCTTTGCTCTCCCTCTCTCTCTCATATCGTTGGGGTTTATTGTTCTTGATTTGCTTGAGTTATTGGATTCGAACCGTATCTCCCTTTCCCCGGTGGATCGTAGCTTGGAGGGGGGAAGGGGAGGGTGGGGGGAGGAGAGGTGCTTCCTGTCCGAAGAGGAATCCGGGGAATGATCGGAGGAGTTTAGGTTTTTCGATCGGAGAATGCGGCGGCTAGGATTCGACGACGAGGCCATAGGGGCCACCGGACGAGGCGGGGACGCGGTGGCGGAGGATGGAGGCAAGCCGGCTGGAGTGGCGGTTCCCCCGGCGGCGGACCAACATGCCAGGAGTAGGTCTCAGGGAGGCGGCCCCGGCGGCCGGAGAGTCGCCCCTGCCGCTGGTCCCTCGGACGAGGCGATGGTGGTGGAGAAGGTGCTCCTGAGCGGCGACATGTGCACCGGTGAGTTCGTCCGGAGCTCCCCCCATCGACGGGGGAAGTGCCTTCGGCCCGACTGGTGCATGCACGAGGGGGAGTGGCGGCGGGGCAAGGCTTCCGGGAAGGGGAAGTTCTCGTGGCCCTCCGCCGTGACCTTCAGGGGCGAGCTCCGTTCCGGCCGGATGGATGGCGTCGGGGTCTTCACCGAGTCGGAGGGCAACGCCTGCCCCGGCTCCTGTGTCGCCGACCGAGAGCACGGATACGGATGCAAATGGTACTCCAACGGCGACTATTACGAGGGCGGCTGGTGGCGCAACCTACAGGAGGGCCGCGGCCGGTACGTGTGGCGGAGCGGGAACCAGTACGTCGGCGAGTGGCAGAACGGCGTAATATCCGGCCATGGGGCTCTCATCTGGGCCAATGGCAACCGCTACGACGGCCACTGGGAGAATGGCGTGCCGAAGGGGAGCGGCGTGTTCACTTGGCCCGACGGCAGCTGCTATGTCGGTAGCTGGAGCAAAGGCGACCCGAAGAGCCTCGACGGAACCTTCTACCCTGCCGTTTCCACTGTCCGGAAGGAGATCGCCGGAAAAAGAAGCCTATTCTCGCCTTTTGATGAAGCATTCGTGCTGCCGTCGGTGTCAGCGTCAAGGAAGAGATTGTCGGTGGACGGAGGAGCACTGGGGCGGAGGAGCTCCACTGCAGAGAAGAACTTCCCCAGGATCTGTGTCTGGGAGTCAGAAGGCGAGGCCGGTGACATTACATGTGATATTATTGATACAATCGAGGCTGCAATGCTTTACAAGAACAGGGTTTCCATCCATCGGGGTGATCGAACTCCCATTGGTACGGTGCACCAGCGGCCGAGTCCGCCTTGCTTGTCGATGAGAGAGGGAAAGAAGCTGGGGCAGACAATACTGAAGGGTCACAAGAACTACGATCTGATGTTAAACCTTCAATTAGGCATCAGGTAGATGGATATATGTCTTGCTGGTTACGTGTTATCTGTTATAGCCTTTGAAATAATATTTGAATTTTTGGTTTCAGATACTCTGTTGGGAAGCCAGGTTCAATGAGAGAGCTCAGAGCAGCAGATTTTGATCCCAGGGAGAAGTTCTGGACGAGGTTTCCTCCTGAGGGGTCAAAGATTACTCCCCCACATCACTCCATTGAGTTCCGCTGGAAGGATTATTGCCCCATGGTTTTCAGGTGGTATTCCTATTAGCAGTTGGACCAATTCAATTCATTTTGCTTTCCCTTCTTATATATAAAAGGATCCATAGAGCCAACCCTAAATAATTGAAATTTATGAATTATTGTTGTTGTCGTCTTGTTGATGACAATGATGATATGATTTGGATTTTAATTTTGGGTTTGTGTGAGTAATTTGTGGTGGTTTTGGCTTGCAGACACTTGAGGAAGTTGTTTAATGTGGATCTGGCAGATTACATGCTAGCTATATGTGGCAATGATGCTTTGAGAGAACTGTCTTCACCCGGGAAGAGTGGGAGTGCCTTCTACCTAACTCAAGATGATCAGTTTATAATTAAGACCGTAAAGAAATCCGAAGGGAAGGTTGGATTGATAGCCCAGTGTCATAATTTTCATTGAATATTCCAATATTTGGTTTAAAGTTCTGCATGTTTCTCAGTTATTGAGTTTGTCAAATCATTCTAGAAGATGAATACAAGTTTACAAATTTTTTAAGGTATGATATGGATGTACTCTTGTATTCAGTCAACTAGGATCAGGAAAATTGGATCTGTCCTTTGTTTGGCTATTGATATTGCTGTGATTGGTAGAAGGGCATAATTTATTTTGCTGATATCAGTGGGATGTTATTGTATACTGTTGTATATCATGTAATGCAACCTAACTTTGATTCAATTGATTATATTTCTTGATGAACTTGGTGAGATATAATGCCCTTGATCCTGCATGCCCATTATCCACATTTCAGGTTTAATGAATAGCTACATGTGTCTTAGTAAATATAAAAACTAGATAGTTCCCTAGTACTTTGAGAAAGCATTCCTCTTAGCGAATATTCATGATACATTATTTTTTGGTAATGAAGCCTAATTCGCTTTTACATTGGTTTTTAGGTACTTATTAGGATGTTACCCAATTACTACCGACATGTACGACGGTACAAGAACTCATTGGTCACGAAGTTTTATGGTGTGCATTGCGTGAAGCCAATTGGTGGGCCGAAGGTAAGCAAACATCCATATAAGTTCCTATACCATCTTTGGTTGTCCACAAGTTTCCTTTATTAGGCAATTGGGTGACCATAGTTAATATCACATTGGTTGACCATAGTTTCCTTTATGTGGCTGGAGAACAGTTGCGTTTCATTGTAATGGGCAATTTATTTTGTTCCAAATATCACATTCATAGAAGATTCGACTTGAAAGGTTCATCCCATGGCCGAACTACTGACAAGGTCGAGGAAGAGATTGATGAGATGACAACCCTCAAGGATCTTGACCTCAACTATGTATTTCGCTTGCAAAAATCTTGGTACCTAGAGCTTCTGGAGTAAGTTCAAGATCTAATCTTAACATGTCTGATGGATTTTTGTTTATGATTACCATTTATGGTTTGATGATATTTTTTTACCTAAAGGCAAATAAAGCGGGATTGTGAATTCTTGGAAGCAGAGGGGATTATGGATTATAGTCTTCTGTTGGGTCTTCACTTCCATTATGATGTTTCAGCATCTTGGACAGGCTTATCACCATGTTCGGCTTCTCCAAGTAAGTTGACAAATCTCAATATGTTTGGTACTTATATAAACTGTTTATGGAGCATTCACAGGTCAGTCTGAACTTAGTAATTGTACTTGATCAGAATATCAAAGGGCTTGGTCTGACTTGCGGTTCTCAAAGTCAACCCGTCAAGATAGGGATCTGACAGTGGATGGCCGGTATGTTTCAAGAATTGACCCCTCTTTCAGTTTAAAGAATTTCACTTAACTGAAATAAGCAAATTATTTTGAAGTCTCTCTCCTTTAGTATGATGAGCAGAAGCAACTATGTGCTTTTCTTGTTCTTTATGATTTTAGTCTTTCTTTTTCTTGTATATGCACCCTCGTCGGCAAAGATAATGGTGCCTTAAAAGGACACTTTGACAGGGTTCTCATATTTAAGTTTCATTTTTGTCTACAAGGAAACCAGCTTCCATATACTTTCTTTCCATGGAGTTTGATGCCAGTTTGACCTAGATGCCTTGCTAACTTTGACCATTCTTAAGGAAGGTGCTGGGTGATTAACATTAGGAATCATCATATGGTGGTTTGCTTTCCAGGTATTTGTAGTTGCTTCTAAAAATTGTGTCTAGGATTGGGCACAATGAAGTGTCAAGTCATTGGTTACACCTTAAATTAGCTGGCTAAACTCAATACTTTTTTACAAATACTTTAGTTGGGTCGCTGATGATGTTGCATTTGAATTACTAGCTTCTCCAATGGACTGCTGCTTCATCGATAAGAGTAAATGGTTCCTAGAGGGCATTAGGTGATCTATGTTCCTCTTATAGCTTCTTCATAACCCACAGGTCAATTTTTAACAGGAAAAAAATTATTTGTCGTTCTTATGTTTCTTCATTTGTGCCCTTCCTGTAGTGTGAAAATGCTACCTGATTAGTTAATTTCTTACGCCAGACCGTGCCGTCGTTCAAATCGAGCTAATTCTCATGCCTCAGACATTCTAATTTGAAGTGTTGGTATCTGATGTGTCAACATAACTTTCTGTTTAGGAAACCGTTGATTCGACTAGGCTTAAACATGCCAGCGAGGGCAGAGCACACAGCAAGAAGCGAGTCTGATGCATTACTTGCTAGTGGAACCCAAAGCGAGAAGATCCATGATGTGATTCTCTACTTTGGAATAATAGATATCCTCCAGGACTATGATGTCACTAAGAAGCTGGAGCATGCCTACAAATCCTTGAAGGTGGATTCCAATTCCATCTCAGCAGTTGATCCAAAGCTCTACTCGAGGAGGTTCCAAGATTTCATCAGGAGAATATTCATGGAAGATGACTAATTTAAAGAGAGAAAAAGGGAGATGCCAGGACAAAGTTCAAAAGCCCTGAAGGAAGAGTCTGGCAAGAATGGGAGGAATTTCTGCTATTGGTTCATCTTCAGGCAACACATATGTTGCTTCCAAACTCCTAAACTTGGAAAATGCCATACGAAGGAAAGTCTGCCTCTCACCGGGAAGCAAATTAAAGGTTACTACAGGAGGCAGAGGAGGAACAAAATGTTATGAAGTTCCGTTCAGCTGTAAAAATGTGCCGCGATCGACAAGTTGAATCTAAGAGGTTCAAGTTGCGCCACTGCATGAAGTTAAATGTTAAAGCTCAGCAATGGACACTCAGGTCTTGGGAAATCTGAATCCATCAGATTCCAGAAGGTTGCTGAAGCTCAGAGATTTACATATGCAGATTTCAGTAGCATGAATTCGCGAGCTTCAAGTGACCAAGCTACAGGTGGTTGGTTGGCTGAATTTTGAATGCTCAGCCATGGGGAAGTTTGGGACAAGTTAATTAGGGTGAGCAGTGCTGGATTCCATTAGTTTTCTTCTCTTTCTTTTGTGTTCGATACAGAGAAAACATCATCAGTTTTGCTTCCTGGATAAAAGAGAAGGTTGATAAAGGCATCGAATAAGACAGGTACATATAGTATAGGATGATGATGACCATGGTTAAATCAAACTAAAAAAAGTCTCCCTCATAATGCTGTGTTCTGTGGCTACTCTCCTCTTTATCTGCTTTCTTTGCTGCTAATGCCTGTTGTTTATCTTTTCTTTTTCCAGTACTGGATGTCTCCCTCCCAACCAAGCTTTGCTCCCTCGTCTCACAGCTTATGACAAGGTGGGGGGGGGGAGAGCATTGGAAGTGGAAAAAAGAGGTGGTGGGAGAAATGGGCATCAAAAGCAGAGAAAAAGTGCAACGACGAAGATGCGGTAGCCGATCACCTCTCTCTACTTTCTCCTTCCTCTTCTCTCTCTCTCTCTCTCTCTCTCTTTCACTCGCTGTCATTCAGTATCTCCTATGAATTCTTTTTCTTTTCTTATCCTTTTGGTCCTTCAGCTTTCCCTGTGTTTGACCGGACTGAACTTTGGAGAGAAGGAACAGAGCCGTAATATATCATCCTTGAATCTTTGGTGAATCAAAAGAGTCATTATTTAGCAGACTGTCTTCCTCCTCTCTCACCTACGCTTCTCTGTAGAGCCATTATCGAGGTCAAAGGCCGTGTCAGGTCTCAAGCTTTGCCGTACTTCCTTTTTCATGTCTCTTTTCCACTGTTAAACCCAGTACTGGGTTGCAAGCTAAAAAAATGTTTTGTTTATAGGTTGCTTGTGAACTCCACCTCTGTAAACTCTGTGACCTGATGGCACGTCTCCTCCCAGCTTACGCCATTACAGTATCCACAGCCCGCTTGCGTTCCTGCTTCCAACCCTCTCGCTGCTATTTCTCGAGATTCTTCACATAAATAAGCGCCAGGTAATAGTACTAACTGGTATTAATTACTGTTCATCCCATCCTCTCGACGAGGGAAGAGGACCGCCTTGTGATTGGCCATGCATGCAAAATGCAAAGACTAGCTTTGAGGGGGAAGATAGCGGGACAGGCTTTTCATTAGTGAGGGCTGTTATGAGACGAGGACAAAGGAAATGATGTGATGCTCTCCTACTTTATCTTAACCATCGATGTATGGCTCTTACTATTGACATTTCGTGGTTCCATTTCTGGTATAGACTACTATTATAGCATTAATTAGTCGATGAATCCGATACCATTTAAGAGAACATTCAAATATTGCTCGGGGAATACAAATATGGATAAAGAGTAGGAAAAGCAGAAAGAATGGGACATAAATCACTGATATATATATATATATATATATATATATATATATATATATATATATATATATATATATATATATATATATATATATATATATATATATATATATATATATATTGAAATTGTTTTCGTTTTGTCGATGCATAAACCCCGAAGCTAACAACTGGATTTTGTCGGCTCATGGACTTGTGCGGCAAGATGTCAACCTTTTTGTGCGTTTGTTCGTTTGCTGCCGCCCAAGTTCCGACAGCGCCGGGCCGTCGACCGACTCCTTCCTCGCCCCGCGGCGGTTGGTCGGACGCGTCATCTCGAGACGATGGCGTCGCCACCGGACCACGTCCACGATGCAACACTAGCAGTCCACCAATAAGAGGCCTCGCTCGCATGGGGCCCACGGCACCGAGAAGCTTGCCTGACCATAAATGTGAGAGTTCAAGATGCTGAAGCCTGACGGCGCTCAGACAGGAACCCGACCTTCCGAATCCACTTAGTGGGTGTCGCCGTTAAAGAGTCGTCCTCACGCGTTATTGCGAGTCGACAATATACTAAGAAGCCACCAATAAATATGCTTTATTTTAAATATTAAAAAAACAAAAAATGGTTATCCATAATACTTTGATGGAAAAAAGCATTCGATTGAAACTAATATTTCATTCTAGTATTTTTTTTTTCAAAATTTTTTTTATTTAAATATTATATGACTGTGGAAAATAAAATCAAGTATCCATCCCAAATATTTGAGACAATATGATTTTTTTATTATCGTATTTTCGAATAAATGAAGAAAAAATATTAAATTATTATTCTGACTATAAAATAATTAGTTTTGATATATAGTTGTTTCTATGTGGAAAAATGATTCGTGCATCTAATCTGGAAGAGACGAGAGACAGTACGACTTTCGTCGATTATTGCATTCGTAGAACAAGTGGGAAGAAAATGATTATTACATTTGTAGCTTTTCATAACGACGAACGGTTTCTTATTAGAGAGAGAGAGAGAGAGAGAGAGAGAGAGAGTACAAGGAATAGAGTGATGGACTACAACAGCCCCACGTTGCTGGTTGCTATCACTTCCCAAGTTGTCACCTTTTATTGGCCCATCGAAGATAAAATGACTGCTGAATTGTAGCTTTCGGCTTGCTTTATGTGTCCCCCTCCCCTTAACTTTGCTGCCCTTTTACGCTCATCCCTTCTTTCTTTATATTTCTCGTTCCTTCTACGGAAAACATGTGCCAAATTTTCCTTTTCCCATGTAAATGATAGGCCGAGGAATTACATCAACAAGTCTTTCCATATATGTGCACTCCGAATCGGGGCAGATTTGGATGGGTTTGTCGTAACTCAGCTACTTTTGGTACCCTTCTTTTCTAATTAATTTTTAGTGTTTTCTGAATTCTTTATTGATATTTAATTAAATCTTATGTAATTTGATTTCCTCATCCTAACACATTATGGCTGGTGAGAAACGATAACCGCAACACACTCCTCTCTCTCTCTCTCATTCATTACCGGACACAGCTGCCGCCTGACTGCCGCTCCTTCTGAGGACCGTTCGGTAGATGGATAGAACGAAAGAGTCGTGCGTTCGCTCCTCCTTTTGTGGCAGTCGATGCCGGCTGCCATCTTCTTTTGGACGTCCCGCCAATTAATTAACACTGCTGTGGCGATGCTTAGACTCGCCTCGTCGTCGCCACCAAGAGAGCACCCATCCTTTGGGGTTGCTTCAGATTTGGCAGTCCCGGATTCGTTGTCGAGCCCCGGTTGGCGGATTCGAAGTGACAAGACCTGTGAATGCTACACGAGCAGTGAGAAGATGGGCAAAAGAGTTGCAGCTGTATCATACAATTAGGATCTATATCTATTCTCGCATCACTACCTTTACAGTGAGCAAAGGTAAGGAGGAGAGTAATGAGAACGCCAAAAGATTTACGAGTGTGAGAGAAAGCATACCAGACCGCAGGGAAAAATTGCAGGATGTTTGCTCTGCAACACATGCATGAACAAAGAGCACGAGTGAAGTTGAATGACATAAACACATAAATTACTGCAGCACCAAATAACTGACAATTCTTCGTGATTTTTACAATCGATAGCAGATACAAAATTGCATTTTGATGAACTTTCTACCCGATTCAAGTTTTCATAGAATTGGTAAAAATATTAGGAAGAATATATAATAACTCGGCTCATTTTTTTTCTTATTATTAAAAGCAGCAGTATAGTTTACCATTTCCATGTTTACACTAACTAAGTATGGAATTTTGGTTGCTCGAAAATGTGAAGTATAACCCACCAAGAAGAAAAGAGAGAGAGAGTGAGAGAGAGAGAGAAAGAAAAAGGAAAATAAAAGGTATTTAAAAGGAAAAAAAAATGGAAGAGAAGAGACTGTTTGCTTTCTGAACAGCTAGTCAATCTATTGTGGGATCAACATGGACTTGACCAAAGATATCAGGACATCCATCCCACTTGCCATCTTCCCTGGCTTCCCAGTAACCACCTAAGTACCGGTATGTATCGCTTTCTTTGTCTTTTGCAAACCACTGAGGTTTCCAACCGCTTTCCTGCATCTTTCTTGCCTGCATCACATAGTTACGGTTCCATCAAAGAAAGCTTATAAGAGAGTGAGTTCAATATACCACTTAAAAAGTTTGTGAGCACTGAAGGCATCCAAACATAAGGACATGAACTGGTCCTTATTTTCAAGGTTAGCAAAGACAAATTGCAATTCAACGGAACATCCCAGAGATGCCCTTTTTTGCGGAAAATGGCTTCTGAAAGTTTCAGGGCTGAACTAAATTGAGTGTTAGTATAGGGCAGATTTGTGAAGGAAATCATCAAGCAATCAATGCAAGAAACCTTAATACCAAAGAATCCCTAAGACTTAAAATATTGCACCAAGCAATTAGTTTCTAATATAAAAAAAAACAATTGAGCAGATTTGTGAAGGAAATCATCCAGCAATCAATGCAAGAACCCTTATAACGAAGAATCCCTAAGACTTAAAATATTGCACCAAGCAATTAGTTTCTAATAAAAAAAAAAAACAATTGAGCAGATTTTCACAAACAAGGTCTAGCAACCAATGACTTCCCAAAAGCAATCATTCCAACGTTTACTGCAAACACAGAGAGAGCAGTCTAGTGCCCATAAAGGATCCAACCACTGTGGGGTATGTCCATGGTTAATGTATTAAAGCTTGCCCTTGTAAGCAAAGAGGTTGTTTATGTGACAAAGTCATTTTAGTTGCAAAAGAGGAACTTTGCCATGGAACTGAGGCTTCATACTATTTTAGTCGCGAAGATATTTCATGGTTGAATTGATCTATTAAAGATTAAACAAAAGAGAAAAGAAGAAAAAAGAAGATATTCCAAGCTTAACCTGACGTTGTCGCTGTTCCAGTCTCAACTTCTCAGCATTTGCCATTTCATACTCCCCGTTCTCCAAGCACCTCTGATCTGGCCTTAACCTTGAATCAGTCAACGGAAGTTTTTCCTGTCACACAATTGAGACAAAATACATAAATAAATAAAAAGGTTTTAACATGTAAAACAATATTCTCACCTTTAACCCAGGGGTGAGTTCATTCATTGTTATTGCAAAGCGTGTCAGATTATATCTGGTGGGACACTTAGGTGGTTTGCTACGTTTCCACAGTAAATGTGCTTCCGACAATAGTTCAGATCCTTTGCCTTTTCCAGAGCAATCTCCGTACACATAGTGCATACTCTCATCCCATTTTCCAATGAGTGTTGCTACAGTTTTCCCATTGCGATCCTGAACTATACCTTGCACCTACAATTAGTTTACATTTAGCAATTACTATGTCACTAAACGAAAAGCAAATGATGGCATTAGAAAATAAGAATCTATGAATCCACTAGAATGAGTGCAACCATAATACTAGGCATCCTCCAATAAACCTATGAACCACCGACACTTTCATAAGCTACAAATCCATGTCTGGCACTTGTCTGACACTAAAATGTGTGTGACACATGCAAAACATGTAATAGACAGCCAATTAATGTCATACTCCTACAACTTTGTTGTAGTTGGACAGCTCAGACACCGAGTTGACATGGTTCAACGGTTGGCACAATCATTTCATGCTCCAATCTATTTCACATGCATATAATTTGTTTTTTTGATGAATATGTATATACAAGTTCATACTAATTCGATATAATTGAATAATTACTACTTCTTAATATGTTTTATGATTTAGTGTGTAGAATCCTTATCAATCAATATGTTAACTGGTGTAGAGGTAAGCTTTGTTTTATTTAATTGCTAGCTTTGGTTTGTAAATGTAATGTTTTACTTATTATTTTGTAGGTGCATAGAAAATATATTTTTTAGCCATATTCATGCCACATCATATACTACCCTTTTTTATTTTAAGGGTGTTGTCTTATAATGCCTGCATTCTGTTGTATCCACATGTCCATATCGGTATCCGTGCTTCCTAGACTTCTACCAGTATAAACACTGCTCAGCCTGCCTGAATTTATTTGCTCAAGAACCCTTAATAACCTATGGGACAATAAAACAAACATTGGAATAAAAAGGAAAAAAAGACAATCCAGAATAAAGGAAAAAGGAAGATAGATACATATGGATGAAATAGTTGAAAAAAGTTGGAGAAGGATAAAAACACACAAGCCATTCTTTTCAAATGAAAATTTGTGAGGTCCAAAATTTTTCAACATAGAGAAAATTCCTAAATTGATGCTTAATTTATTCAAATGTGATATAATTCAAACAATCAATAATATTCTAGAAACCAACATAACCATATTTGAAGTCGAACAATTAAACTCTGGTTGGGATCATAAACAATAAATGATCATTTTCTTCAGTAAATTAACCAAGAAACCAAAAATATAGACCAATACAATCATTAAATTTGATATCCATAGAAAAAATGACAAACACTCGGTGAAAAGAACCATGCTCCCTATTATATAATACAACAGTAGAAGAAACATATGCCAAAATTTTTGCAGGAACAATTAAAATCTGGTTGGGATCATAAACAATAAATGATCATCTTTCTTCAGTAAATTAACCAAGAAACCAAAACTATAGACCAATACAATCATTAAATTTGATATCCATAGAAAAAATGACAAACACTTGGGGAAAAGAACCATGCTCCCTAATATATAATACAACAGTAGAAGAAACATATGCCAAAATTTTTGCAGGCTATGCATAAGACATTGAATGAAGGCCAACTGCTGATGTACTTTCCTCTCAAGTTATGATTTTCTTGACCAACATGTTGCATAAAACCAGGGTTTTTAATTTTGAATGATACCACCCGTAATGATCCGCCAGCATATCGGCACGCGGATCACCCGCTACCGGGTGGTACCATCAATTGAGGCTGTTTCCGCCCTGTTACCACCTGAAATCGATCGGTGACAGTTGATTTCGATTGTCGCCGCCCTCCCTTTTCGGACGTTGCAGATGAGATGTCACCTCCTCATCTGAGGTGATAAGGCCTTGGCGTCGTCGACGACTTCTCCTAATACGTGCGGGGAGAAGAAGACTCGATATGGGCAGAAGAAACCTCGATGATGTTGCCGAGGCTTCGAGGCTTTTTTCTCCCCACGCAGGGAGAAGAAACGATGCGATGTTACCCCTTTTTTATTTTTTAACTTTTATTATATATATTATATATATATATACCGAGGTGTACCGCTCAGTATACTCGTACCATACCGAGCTGAACTTGAAACTCCGGTACAATACGAAATTATAAACCTTGCATAAAACAAATACAAATATAAAACTTAAGCCAAAAACATAAAATATTCTAATTGTAGATACATTAAAGAAAACAAAAATGAACAACTAGCACTAGAACTGAAGAAAACAACATTGAAGGTATGCTAATCATTAAATGATACCCAAAATTGTTGCAACAGAGAAAAAAGACACGCAAGATACCATGTTCACCATCATAAAAGAAAACGAGAGGAAAATCTAATTACCTGATGAGGATTACGGTCTATTATTGACTGCTCCTTAAATTTTAGTTTGCATGAATATTCATGATTTCCTTGTATGCGCATAGTACCATAATGATCACAATAAAGTTTTCCCAGTATGAGGTTGTAAATGGAAGTTGTCACCTGAAATAGCATATTTTAAAGTTCTATATGCAAAACCAAAATCAGATTTCAAATATTTCATGCAAAGACCAATACCTTGTTCCATTGAAAAACTTCACCATCTTCAAATTCAAGGGTCAGTACACCAACAGGATCAAGCTGAATTGAACGACCCCAAAACTTGCTTTTCAAATTGCTATCTGCCCAGAACTTCCATCCCTTTCCCTCACAATGACATGCAACAATCATAGGGTGATGACTGACCTATAAGTGGTAAATAAAATAATAGTATTAACAGTTTATCTTACATAACAAAGAAAAAGTGCTTTATATAAATGTAGTGAAAGAACAATTCAGAAGGGGAAAACATGAGAACATAACAATTGAGAGCAAGTATGATAAGTTATTAACTTCTGATGGTAACAAGCATGAAGAAACATGCATCCAATGAACATATTGATTTGAGATACCAATAAAATCTGAAGAGCAATATTATCTTTGATTAATGGGCTTTAAAACTGTAGTTACAAAAGATCCGACTAGATTGAAGCATTACAAGGGCCACAAAAGCAGAAGGGCAGAGACCAAAATACTTAATTTGATTATCCATCAATGCTCAGTACATGCTGGCTTCCATGTCTTTATCTATTTTATGCCTTGTTCACAAATATTATAATCAATTCAACCGTGCAGTATCATCTGGCTTGTTTGATCAACCTTACAGGTTTTGCATATCAGCAGGACAGACGTGTTAAAAAATTTGGAAACTTATTTATCTCTGGTTAGAGGGTTTTATCAATTTATTGGATGTTGGTTGCTTCAAAAAAAAAAAGAAACCTATCATGACACTGACAAAAAAAGGAACTTATCCTTTACTGGAGCTTGTTACTAATTTAACTTCTAAAGATACACAATACAACAATCCTTCTGTCATATGAGTTTTTGAGCATCTATCTTACGCCCCCAAAAATGAACATACACACAGAAAAAGAGAAGAGGGTTTCGATTTGTCTTTAGATGCTCCCATATGGACCAACTACAATCACTAACAAGGTCAACAACCCATTCAAATTCTCAATGAATAAGAAAATGCAGAAATATGACAGGTTGGCTTATTATGAGAATCACATATGCTATTACTAGCAGACAATTATTTCTCACCTTTTTTACATTGATGCATCCCTTGACCCACTATACCGTTTTCTAAACTCCAACTGTTTCAAATCTTAATGAAATAAACCTTGGCGCTCTCTGGCATGTGAGATGAATCTCAGTAAACACACATAAAAAATCTATTAGCGTTAATCCATACTAAGAGTAAACTTGATGACATTCTTTTCATTCTAAATTTGCACCTTTATAATACAATTACTTTGGAATGACCATACTTTTTCTTACAATGATAAATAGCTATTAATAAACTCTGCCTTATCGGATGCTATTTGTCAATATCCACAAAATTCAACAACAATATTGTATTCAGCCATAAATCAACAGTTCAATGACCTTTAAGAAGTTCTATGTCCCTTTCAAAAGCCACCATATATCAGACAAACATGACGCAAAACAGGAGACAAAAGGATGAAAACACGCCCATCCATGAGAACAAACTAAAGTTTAAGAGCTAAATATAACATATGAAACTAGAAAAATGAGATCAATTGCAATTCATCACTCTAAACATATAGTCATGAGATCCACACATGAATCTGCATGTTAACCTGCCTTCTCAGAGAAGAATCTAAGGCCTTTGTCCGGATAGTCAGCCTCGTATGTTTCCCCGAGAAGTGGATTAAAGGGCTTGCAGGTTCTGCCGTCAGTTGAAGCATATCCAGAAACAGCAAATGCAGCAACATTGAGTATCCTCATAAGACCATTCCCCTAACATTATATTAGAGACCAAATATCAAGCTAAATACGAGTGCGAATTGAGGCCTTGCAGGAAAAACCACACCATAAATACTTTCATGTATTCTATTGCATCTGAAAAACCTAAAGGAAAGACTGCTGCAAGTTATTTCAATTTCAAGAATATGTAAGACCTTAAGTGTTTGTCCAACACATAATAAAACAAGGCAACATTTCTGTTCTTTCATTGTGTATGGAATTCTGTCCAGGTGTTCTCCCTCCATAGTAACTAACATGTCCTCATTAAAATTCTATATATTGTTGTAGAGCATGCCTCTTTCAATTTGCAACATGGTTGTTTGTCTAGAACTGGAAAAGTGTGAAATATGTCAGATGATAGACCACGTCACTGCTTAGGCATAAATTTCACTGTGGTAAAAATAACTAAATGGTTCAACCTATACCAAATGGTACATTAAATAAAGGCATCTATTCGTCAGATAAAATTTACTTAACAAGTTTCATATGTCTGGTGTGCTGATGCAAAACATGTACAATTATGTGACACAGGGCAAGGTGCTAATGAAAAGCACATATTTAAGTCATGAAGTTGTAAAAGAATGGTCACAAAAAGACAATATTTAGCAAGATAATACCAGACTCCACATGATTACATAATAGTGGAGCCTAGTTGATTTAGTAATTTAATTTGAAACTCAACATCCAAGTGGTGCAGGAAAATTTCTAGTTTCTCCTATCAAAGTCAACCTGGCAATGCAAATTAAATATTAGAGTAAACATACAGCTATTAGATTGAGATGTACAAACTCACAGTAATGCAGAAATATAATTAAGCTTGACAGAAAAGAAAAGAAAAAGGAAATAAATTCTTCCTTTTGGAATTTACAAACATCAAAATGGAAACAAATTCCTGACAGTCTAATTTGTCCATTAACCATTTAGCTCCCAGAAGGAACTGAAAACTGTGGGAACAGGTATTGAAGACAAAATGCACATACAAGTCTAAGCAGGCTGTTAATATTGAGACACGAAGAGCGGGCAGGCCATACACAAAGTTAATTTACTTCACAAATAAACTTGTCCATCATAAAACATATGTTGATATAAATTGGTCTAACATCAGCGTTCCAGTTTAGACTAGAAATAGTTAAACAATAACTAATGCAAATTTATGCCAACAAAAGAACTTTGCTTCAACATGTATCTCGTTGAAAATCTATTGACAAAACATATGAAATTATAAACAAATAAATTGATGATAAATGCAACTAAAGCTGAAATTTCTCAAGTAACCAAAGTCTACAAATAATCAATATCTCCTTTGTGAATCAATAAATTTCAAGACATACCTTTTTGCCCCACTCATATGCTCGGTCAATTAGGTACGAATATTCCAAATCCTCAAAACATTTCTGCAGCGATGACAATGGTTCGTTAAAATAAACAGGAAGGCAAACTTTTGTAAGATCCTTTCCGATGTTGTCCTTGATCATCGACCAGAGGCTCACTCCTTTTTCCTTTTCAATTGGATCAGGCAATTTTTCACGTCTCCTAACATTGGGATAGTTGGGTTCCACAGATTTCATAGAAGAGTCACTAGCACCCACAGAACCAACACCATAATCATTCTCATCATCAGAATCGAATTCAGATCTGTGGAAGTCAGATTCCGTACTCTTAAAAGAACTTGATGAAAGAAAATCTCTCGTATCGAAGAAAGTATTGTCTTCTTCATCAGTCTCCTCTTCAGCAGCATCTGGCCTTTCATTGTCATAATCAGATTCACTTGCACTCCCGTCTGGAGAAATAATTAATGGGTGAATATGACTGAACTACATATCTCCAAGAAATTGACATCAAATGAAGAAAAGAAGACAATGCTATATTACCAACATAAACCAAGTAAACAACTCGGGGACCAAGCGAAGAAGCTATAGAAGTTAAAAAGTCTACCTGTCTTAAGCCAAGAGTGATTTTGTAAAAGACCAGAAAATAAATTATGACTTCAGTGCAGAAAGATTTCTTATTGAAATTAATCTAAAATTTGCAATGCCAGTCAGCAAAAGTGAAAAGATTCACAATATAGGTAGCAAGTCTAAAAATGAAAAATTAATGAAGGAGAACTAGCTGTTAAAGTAATCCAACTGGAAACTACCCTGTCAAGGTTTCTGTTGTTGTAAGCATTTGCACTTGTAGGGCACAGATAAGAATATAGGCAAACGGTTGAAAAGTGAACAAATTCATGGTGTCCTTTCAGGAATGTGGACAAAAAAGTTGCTTCCTGGAGAAACTAATATAACAAGCAAAAGAATGTTACCAAATTGTAATGTGCCAGTACTTATAGTGAGGAAGCATGATAATGTTGCCAAAGCCAAACATTGCAAGTATGCAAAATTATTCTTGATGATATCTAGCAGACTGCAGAGTACATTCCTAAATACCAGTGTAATAATACATTAACAGACACTGCAAGATAGATAACAGATCATACAGAAATAATACAATCAACTTGAGATCAAACTCCTGAATGTCAATGACCAACAAGATGGCATTGTATTGGTCAGCAAGTCCTGGTGGGGAACTTTAAGAATGAAGTTCTCCTGCCAACAAAATTAGCCATCTCCCCATCTACAAAATTTTACCAAGATCATTCTATAATCTCAACGAATCTACATGTTCAGCCATTCACAGAGTATAGGAACTTGTTACTAGTTAATAGCTACAAAAATGATCATTTTTTAGCAAAATAAGTAATCTGTGATTTAAACTCTAACAACAACTATCAGCAGCTAACAAGGAAAATAAAAAAGAACTCTGTCACTTAAATAGTAACATTAGATATCAGCACTGAAAGATAAACACTCTAGTGAATTTACAAGTCGAGACCTCATCAAAAACTTGCAAATAATGAGCCATTTGAAGTGGACTCAAGCAAATGGAGGCAAATGCTAATCAACAAATCCAGAACATAGCATCACCACAAATGATGCAGGTAGCAAGTAGGAAGAACGAGATCTAAAATAAACAAAACTATGAAGTTATTTTAAAAAGGCAATAAGTCTAACAGTGCAGGACATGTCTGTTCATTCAGAGAGCAAGAATATTGAGATAAGAAGAGCTTTGAATCATGTTGGACCTTGCAACAGAAAAACATAGATGAGGTTCAAATTTCAAAATTGAACTAAGAAATAAACCCTGCAGAAATCAACTAATAACAATTAGAGTGAATAACATTAACATGGTATTACAAGTCGGCATACTGTACATCATACCACTATATTTCTCATATCTTGATCTAGACACTGGCCCATGCTCTTTTAATTGTCTTTGGCTCTCATCAACGAGGGTATTCTCCAAGTCAACCTTTTCTGTCTACATGATAAGAAAGAAGGAACATTTTTTAAGTAGAAATTCATGGCAATAGAAAACACAATTCAGAAAACTAAAACCATTCAGAATGACTGTAACAAACATTATGTGTCATTCAATGGTAATTTAACAATTGCGAAATAATTAGTAGGGTATGAATAGTCATCAGGACTAAAGATCCATGCAGTAAAGTTTCAAAGCTAATAGGTTCCAGGATGAAGCAAGCTTCAGCATGTCATTGGTGTAGATTACAGAGATCACAAAACCACAATGTTAATGCACAAAGTGGATGCAATGCTGTTAAAATACTGATCTAGATCATAAAATAGTAAGATGAAGAGTGAACAGCTTGTTCATCTGCCAAATGAGAAATCACATATAAAAACTATTTAATAAATGATGTTCTGTTTCAATTTTCAGATATGGTTCTTTTGATTTTCATGAACAATACCTTGTTATATTCTTCTCTTGAAATTTTTTATTCACTGAGGATTTTTTTTCTACGATCTCAAAAATCTTTTCCCTTCATCTTAATAAGATAAACTGTTGCACTGATTTCTACTTTTGCTTTTCTTTCCAACTTCAGGCCATAATATTAGGAAATTAGATATAAATTCATTAAGAAAGTGACTGTAGGAAAAATATATGATGTATTATTACCTAAATGCAGTTCTACTGTGTAATAAAGCAGTTTCATATGAAAAGGGACATAAAGGTCACTAAAAAGATGAAAGTGATACAAAAGTCTGTTTTCTCATTTCCCCCCCTAAAGCTCTTTAGTTCTTTAGAAGGGAGGATATTAAGTTCAACAACACATCTGTATCACCATGAGTCATCTGGATGCCATGGAACCAGATTTACTTCACATGTTAAAGCATGGGTAATAACTTGCATCAGGAACTTCGTAATATTCTGATCTAGACTCCATATATGGTCTGACTTGGTTAGTTCGATGATAAAATTGACCTGCCAATTCTGACCAACCACAATCAATCACGACTAGCCCTGACAAACTTTTAAGCATAAAAAAACCCTTCATAATATTTCAGCTGTATGTGTCAATTTTTTATACTGTTTTCTTTGTTCTTTTTATTTGTGTGTGTGTGTGTTTTTCTATTTTGCAAGGGGATCTTTCAACTTCATAATGAGGACACAAAGCATGCAATTTTCATTGTTTACATGAGTAAAATGGTCAGCCATTTTCTGAGCCCCCACCTCCACTTTAATTATAACATGCAGAGACAATTGCATCCATAGATGAATAGACCATGAAATGCTTATATGTGAAATATCCATTGATAAAGAAGCAGCAACTAGAAAGTAGAAAGTAATCTCCATTAAGCTGCAAAGTTAGAGAAAAAATTTTCATCTACTTGTGGATGTGGATGAGGATATATCATATAATAATTAATATTTTAAACTCTTTGATAACCATAAAACTACAACGTGTCCCGTCCCCTGGTGCTAGCAACCATAGTCCATTAAATTAATTCATTTTACATATTGTAAACTGACATTTTGTATTTTTTCTTTTCTGAAGCATGAATTGATAAGATGGGATCTTTTATCATGGAGGTTTTGAATTCCTTAACCCTAAACCCACTATGTTAGGCATCTTTTTTTTTCTGTTTTTTGGCCAAAATAATCATGTAACTATTTTGGCTTGCGTGAAGTGACCTTTAGGTAGAGGGAAGACTCTAAAGAGAGTGATATATGACTAAAGAGCGTGATCTACATCTATGTTTTATGCCAAACCATTATCTTTTAGTCATACATGACATGCTGCAACATCTTAAACCATGCCAATTTCATTGACTTTATAGTGCTCTTTAGCTCAAATCACTTTTAAACCTTAAAAAAATCAAGAAATATTGAAGAATAACAACCCACAAGAACATTTTGACATCAGAAGATGAGTTGTCATGATTTGGCTGTTTTCAGATAAAAGTATCAAGGCAAAGTGGTCACTTATTCGCAAACTGGTGCCTCCACATAGGTAGACATTTTCTTAAGCATTACACTAAATGTTGAGACTGACTGATGAAGCATTACTGAAGGCATGACTTTGGTAATGAGTCAGTACAACTTCTTAATATTAACCATTTTATAATCACTGCAAACTCTAAAAGCACCTAAATTCAATTCTAAATGCACCAGGAAGGTAACTTTATGAAATGCATGATCAGGAAAAGATAGATAATCGAAAAAGGAAAATTAAAATAAATTATTTATCAGAAATAAAAAAGGCCAAATCAACTCCAGTTTGAGACCATATAGATTTACATCAAGTCCAACACATTGTTTAGGGCCGCTTCCATACCCCCAAGAGATCCCCCATCACTTCTATTTAAATGTTAAAAGAACAGCTAGGATGCAATTGGGACTATGTAAGTTTAAAAGGACTCCATTTAACAAGAGTCCACAGGTTGTTAACTTAATCTGGCCTTGGGAACCCTAAAGGTCTAGGTCCTAGGAGTACTTGTTAGGTGGGAAAAGAAGTACACTTATGGTTGAATTCAACAAGTGTTTGATGGTTTACAGGAGAAGAAGAACCAAACAGTTGGTGGTAAAACTTACTTATTTCCTAAGTCCTCTTCTCTCTGTCCTTTTGTTATCCGCTGATCCAAATAGGGGAAGTTCGATTTCCAGCAAGTCATGGACAGTGAAATTTGTCCTAATCCTTATCTATTATCTTCAATGCAACTCTACTTGCTGATAGGTAGCCTTGTCATATGAATCTATCAGATCAAACAAGCCCCTAACTGCTCAGCACTGACTCAGGAACTTTCATCTCTGTCCTGCTAAAGCAAAAAATGACAATTAAAGGTGATCTATTGACTAGAAGCATAACTAAGTCATATAGCACTGCAGCAATACCAGCTACAAATCCTTTCAGATTCAACCATTAGCATCAAGACAGAAAAAACCTGTTCCAGATTTTGGACTATCCAGGTGAACTTATCAAAAGGAGAAAAAGTTCAGCTTATAATAATGTTGTCTAAGTAATATCTCGATCCGACTGGTCCCATTTCTATGGGCTAGGCTCTTGTCACAGCCTCAAAGAGCACCATACGGGCATGGTTCACTCTACTGGTCCGTACCGGTGTACTGATCAGCCATTGGTACAATGCATATCAAACCGTATCTCATATCAACATATGATACGGTGGGGCATATTAACAAATCAATATGCACCATTCATATCAATCACCTGTTGGACAGATACATATCGTCCGCACCAGGGGAGATACTGTGGTACAATGACCCTCGTATACGAGTACTCGTTTTTAAGGGCTTGACCCATATGGTTATCTGCCGTAGGTCATGAGTGCTTGGATGTTGCTTGTGTTTGTCAAATAAAGGCAAGACTCCACATGAAATAATTTAGGTCACCTCAAACTATATCAACTTGACCTATAGACAACCACAAAGATTCGACTTCTTAATCATTTCCAAACAAAGGCCTGATTCCCTAACAAAGTCATTCTTATTACTGAAAAGCTAGACATGTCCAATTAAAATGAAGTACACCAACACCAAACAAATGAAAATAGTAAGATGCATCAAAATATAAATAATCATGAAAAAAATAAGCAGACCAGCTTTGGCTCCAAACAAACCTTGATGAAGGAATAATTTTAATCTAATTTTGAAGAATTCCTACTCCCCTAACAAACTTCAGGCATGGATGGATTGCATTATACACCATATTGTCCTAGTTTGGTCAGTGTACAGTATCAGTTGGGCGCAGAAAAAAGGGAGAGTTTTGCCCATGTATAGTTGCAACAGGCCTGAGAATTGCAGTGCATCTGTACCATGTCAAAGCACAAGACCAATTGACAGGCTTCCCTATGCCTATCCAAGAAACTCATGCTTGAGGGTGTCTCAATTTATGTCCATACTGTGAAAAATGGAAAAGATTCCCAAGTATAAGCATACCCCACTCCTGAAGTGCTTTCAATAACTTGTTCACCATGTATCCAAATATCGCATACTTGCTTGATAGCAATGTGACTATAGCTAGCCAGAAGGAGATTGCTTTCAATAGTCTCTGCAAGATGCTACTCTTTTTTTTTTGTTGTTTTTTAGATGAAACACAGAGCTACAAGTGCCATAAAAGCTGCCTTACTTTGAACATGTTTACTGTTGTTTATCATTTTAAGTTCATGGACATTGAAAGGCAACAAGTTATTTACAAGAAACAACAGATGTATCAGATATCTACACAGGTCCATCAATCAGAAAAAAGAGGCACCTCTAATTGGCGGAGGGTGTCGACTAGGAGGGTCTGCTTCTGTTTAAGAAGCACAAGCTGGTTCTGCATCGCATAAAACTCGCTTCTCATGATTTGTTCACAATCCTGTATCGCTGCCTCGGTCACCCCTTCTTCCTGTAGCCTCTGCTGCAACTTCTCCGTCGACACTACCACGTTGTCCACCGGCGCCATGAGCTCGCTGTTCGAAATCCTCGGGAACATGTCCTTCACCGCCTGCAGCGCCTCCATCCATGCCACCCGATCCTCCCGCGTCTCCGCCCTCAGGTGCAGTCTCTTGGTCCCGGTGAAGATGGAGAACCTCTTATCGTCCGATCTACTCTCCCGGATCGATGAAACCTACAGAAAGCAAGAAAAGAGACAAGAAATCTGATCAAGAAAGAAGCGGAAGATTACGGAGACATCCAAATTGGATCAGAGAGTGGTAGGACTCCGACCTTGAGGTGGACTTCGCCGACCGGCTTGCGTGGGAGATGGGAGCGACCATTCTTGCGACGAGAAATCCGGCGGACGGACTCTTCGCCGATGACCTTGGTCCCCTTCTCGGTCTCCCGGCTGACCTCGATGCGATCAGGACCGTGGATCTTGTAGTAGGAGAGGACGCCATCCTGGAGCACGAACCAGCGCGGCCGCCAGCCCTTCCCATAGTTGACCCACTTGTGAAGGATCCCAGCGATCCCGTTACCCACGATGTTGTTGAGCCGGACCTCGCGGTGGTCGAGGGCGTCGTGGAAGGAGGAGCGAAGTGAGGCGGAGAGATCGGACGGGAGGGTGGTGGAACGGTGGTGGCAGCCATGCTGCTGGCTGGTCGAAACGCTGGTAGGGGTGGAGGGCCAGCGGAGGCCTTCGTTGTGGTCGTTGAAGCTCCGGCGGTCGAGGGGAGAAGGGTCGCGGCTCCGGACGGGCGCGACGGAGGCGGCGGCGGCGGCAGAGGTACGAGGGGGAGGGGGAGGCGGAGGAGAAGGAAGGGGCATTTGCGGGAGGGGATGGCGTGCGGCGGGGGAGGGAGAGGGGGCGGTCGCGCCGGCAGGGGAGACTGGAACGAGGGAGGAGCAGCAGAAGGGATTCATCTGATCTACCGATCGACTATTAGAGAACAGAATGGCAAGGGGAGATGGAGATGGCCAGGCGGACGGAGATCGCGGCGGCCACGTGCGGGTTATACGGTTGAGTTGGTTGGTGCCTTTTGTTGTTTGATCTCGCTGTCTTCCTTTCTCTCCTTCGTCTGCCCAGCGATGCAGAGACCGAGGAGTCGAACGGACTCGAGAGGCGGCCGGTGCTCAATGATAATAATTATTTTGCAGGGGCCTTCTTATATATATATATATATATATATATATATATATATATATATATATATATGAAAAACAATTATTTTTTCTTGATTTGTTATTATCGAATGGAAATGATGGGTGAAATTTGTTGGAACTTCTGCTGATGATGACGTGTGTTGGATGCTTCTGAGGTGATAATACGAGGATCGTCTATCAAAAATGATTTATTTTATTTGAAGAAGATAAGGTTCATAGAAAATTCCAATAACAAAGAAGGGCTTTACTCCTCCCCTAAGTAAATGTTTGACTCCGACACGCGTACGACAAAGATCCGATGCGCATTTGCGGCAGTGGCGTCGTCTCATTGGTCGATGACGGCGGTTGACAGCTGGAACTCGGTCAAAGGGCGAAGGACCGAGTCCGTGGCGAGATGCATGGTGGGTTCCATTCACCTTCGGTGGGCCCTTATTTCTGGTGTCCTTCCAGAGTGCCCATCAGTTTACAGTGTCAAAGATCAAACAGTAAGAGTTGAAATATAACACTATACGTATTTATTGTGTGGGATAAAAATAAGGATTAGCATGTACTTAATTCAATTTACAGGGATTAAAAATACTTGGGAAGATAATTCTTACGGGTGGGAATTAAAGCCAAACTTGGGATCCAAAAGACAGTCAATTTGAAACTAAATACATTGCTAACTACAATTAGTCACATTAGTGGAGTGATTTGCACAATCTTAAAGATAACGAAAGACTATTAAAACTCTTTAAATCATATCAAAAATACTCTAATAAAGGCACAAAGGGTCTTCTATATTTTCAACGTTATGTGGGGTCGAGAATAGCTGAATAGGCCTTTAATTTCTATTAAAGAGAGAATTCAATAATCACATGCAACTTTCTGAAATGAAATGGACCCAACGACAACATCGTACACCATTCCTTGGACTACGTTTGAAAACATTTATATTTTTAATATGCAGTTAGAATAAAAAATTATTTGAGTAATTGTAGATTAATGCAAGTGTTATTTGATAAAATTATAATTTAAAATTTTATTCAATATTTTATAATAAATTTACCTATTTAAAAATAAATAATATATTTATTTATTTATTTAAATAAAATAATAATTAAATAAAATATATGTAATCTTATAAAAAATTTGTATGACCCAAATATATAAATAGTAAAAAATAATTTTAAAATAAAAGCATTTTCATTTTTATTTTCATTTATGTCATATTTTATGTTATATTTATATAACAATAAAAAATAATATTATCCATAGGTAGCATCAATATTTAAGCATTTTTAATCTGACATCCAAACTAGATACAATTAAAAAAAATTATCAAACACCAATTTATATTTTAAAATATATATTGGGCCCTCAATAAAATATGTTCCTAAATGTAGCATTATTGGATGTTGATCATTATGTTATATTTAATACTATATTGGATGTTGATCATTATGCCACGATCAAGGTTCTAAAAGAAAATAAATAATGGGAGCAACTTGAGCAAGACTAGAGGATATAAAAGAAGGCTTAGTGATGATAATTTGGCCTGTGCCTTTACAGCTTCCATGTATTGATTGAATAACAAAATGCATGATTGTTGTTCACCGACATCTATCATGTTGTCATAATAAAATTAGTCCAAATGCAGAACAAAGTGAATCACAACGTACAGCATAAGATAAGATGCATAAATCATGATGTCAAATGAGTGACACCATACCAACAGCTAAGCCAAAAAAAAAAAGGCAGGATGTTGAGAGTGCTCGAACAGAGAGTCTCTTAAGTATGCAACAAACAAATCAAGAAACATATAATTCTAAAAGAAAAAAAAAAAAAAGAGAGAAATTTCCCTACCATATGATAAGATTTGGATATAGATCCTGTCCAGGTATTATGATCAATATTTGGTTTATTTTGGGTATGTAGGATCATAAAATCATGAGATTATATGATATAACTTGAGATTCTAAAGAAAGTATAATGCTAGACTTGTTTTCCGTGTCAAATGCTTATCATTCCTGATGATTTGTAGGGATTATAATCAATTAATTCAAGTGCTAAACAAAGCAGTGAATTCAAATGTCCAATATTTAAAGATGAGCCTAATTCATTATATCGAAATTGCATAGCAGATGGAAAGATAAGCAAGAAAGATGCATTACCTGAACAAGTCATCCTTCGTATACGGTATAAACACAGAAGAAATCATGTAAAATTTGGTTCCACAGATATAGACAGACTCTCCTGTTCGTTCTCGTGCTTGACCAATACCTCATGTAGCTGTGAACATAGCCTAGACAATGTCCTCTCTGCGAGCAATTTACAGGGGTGATGATCATCAAACGGAGGCAGCTCTCTTGGCATTCTAGGAACAAATCGGTTCTGAAGCAACTGGTATTTGCATTAGTTAATATGCCAAAGATTGGAGTGAATGGTCCTACTTGTAATGACCTTGAACTTGGCCCAGAAAGTCTTACATTCTGCAAAATGTGTCTCACGGTAGATCAGTTGGTAGAGATTGCAACAAGGATATCAGATGTCCAATGGTCGCTGTTCATTACACATGAACGTTTCTGTGAATCCTGTGCAGATAGTTTGATGGACCAAGATTTGGACAATACCAATCCTGTACAGATAGTTTCCTTGACTCTTAACAGTAACCACCACCCTGCAAATTGGCAAATACCAAATGTTCAATTGCCAGTAGTATTTGTTGTCTGAGTACTTCACATAGATACTAGGCATGAGTTTCATCAGATGTGAAAATTTCTATGGTCATGGCAAAAGTTTGGAAGCAAAACACATCCATTTTGAGTGTCAGAGTTGCTATGAAAAGATTCAATATGGTGTACTGTAGATAAACTAAATAGTTAAAACTGAACTTCTATAGCATACATTGAATGTAATATATATATATATTAGTTTACAGAAAAATAATAATAAAATGCAACTCAGTGAACCTGGAAGCAACCTACCATTTATGCATTCATGTCCCCGATATAACATATATAAGTTCTGATCACGAGAGAAGTTACTATTACTCAAAATATATGATCACAAAGCATCAAAATTAGTTAAAGCATAAATTCTTGAGAAGGAACATTTGCATCTTAACGTGCAATATAACAATATGTTCTTCAAATGCTACCCAAGTTAGTGACAGGGGAAGATAGTTTAAAATTATGCAGCAGACTTAAACAACTTTGTTCCCATAACATATCAACCATCAGATACAACCAGTAATGTCCTGTTTTTTAATTCATATGAGCAGGATGATTATTTTGCAAGTGTTTACCTCATAGTCAATATAAGTTGAATAATGTTGGACTTCTCCTTCAGCTTGCTCAGATAATCCTTTTGACAAAATCCATAGGCAGTGGGCTGGTCACATCCTTTAAGCTTTATCTGCTACCAGGCAAATATACTACAATCTGATGATACTACTTTCTCCACTTCCTTTCTTACCAAGATTTTGATAAAGCTTCAAATTTACTTCAAACAAAACACATCAGGATCATACTTCATTTATGACATGACTTGTTGAGGCTGGGTCATTTGTTGATGGAGCTTGAGATGGCAGATAGCTGGCACCACCACAAACCCCTTTTGTCTCCTAAACACTTGCAGTCAAATAAAGATTGTATCAATGATCATCGATATGCCAATCGTAGCAATTCTTGACAGCACCTTGTTATTTTGGAGGAATGTGATCCTTAATGCCTCATGACATCAATCTGGCAGAAGACACTCGACATGGAAAGGCATTCTGTGTCCCGCTGGCTGAGCGTGCATGAACTGAAACATTGGACCTGTGTGAATTGACAATGCATTGGTGCAGGAAGAGCCCACAAATGAACATCTAGTGATTGGTTCCACATAACACTGATCACACATAGGTTCTTTTGCATTCTCGAAGTGACCCCAGGCTTCATGGTGGTCCCACACACTTCCATATTCTTATGGTCTTGCAGCCTTATATCCTGATCATTTGTTCCTACCTCAGCTCCCAAGGTCTTGTACCTCTGTCAATGCAACAGATTGCAAGTAAGAAGAGAATTCTTTCCATTTTACTATCAATGGTCATGTGTGTAACTAAGCAAAACAAAGAGAGAGAAAATGAACTAGGCATGGAAAGTATGTCTAGAACTATAATCTCATATATCCCAGAATCTTACCATGTCAGTCACTGAGAAGCAGGTTAATTTCCCATCTTCATATCATTGCCTATCAGCACATGCCAAGATGCCACTTGAGATGACAGAAGATGCAAAGATGACCCTTTCCGATCAACCAGAGAGCTAGTTGCCCTTCTGCAAGCCCTTTTGACTTGCTAAATCATCCCCAGCAACAGTTGAAGTCCCAGCAACTAAAAGGGGGTGAGTGAAGCATCCTCAACTTGCCACTACAATTGCATTGTCTCCCCCCTGAACCTCCTTGCTCCTCTAGTAATACAAAAGAGACCCTCACATAGTCCCAATTAATACATCCAAGTATGATATCAAACAATACCCAAAGGAGACATCGAGGGTCAGGATTCCTTAAGTGTAGCAAGCTTCTAAAAAGAGGAGATTTGAGCACTAGAAGCAATGGCATGAAATCAGAACATGGTAGACCAGAATGGCATTGCAACATCCTTTTAAGAAGATTCATATGAAAGACTAACTTCAACAATCTGTCACAACTCCAATAATACAAAGAAACCACAATATAGCATTAAGCAGAATTCAGTTACACAAATCATATATCTATCACATATTCATTGAAGTCCCTTCAATTTGGATACATCACAAGTAGGCCATGATGATTAAAGAAAGAGAAGTTGGATGATATTTCCAGAAAACAATGGTTTCATGACATATTGATCTCTATGCCAATGAACTTTGAGGAGTGGCATAAAGGACAGAAACTAAGCTTGCTCTGACACTCTTCACGGTCATAGATGCTGGCAGGGCAATAAAATCATGCAAACGTTATTCACCCTGCAAACTTTACAAGCCATGGATTCCATGTCTGTATTCTGCTTGCACATAAGCTGTAAATTGGTGTCCCTATTGCAACAAGAGGCCACATCATCAACCTCACAATCACCACACCCTTCTTTGTTGTGCCTGCTCTAGATTGGATCTGGGAGCGTTTATCTTGCTCTCATTGTATTTTGCCTGCTGCAGCAAGGTGCTTAATTCCATGGACAACTGTTTCATCATGCTTTAGGTTCCTCTTACTTACGTCGTCCACTTATGATTTTTTTCACGTACCTTCCTCAGCATCTTTTCTTCTACGGAAGCTAGTGTTTGGAACTATGTCATCTGACTCTTCTCTAATATTGATTTCCTCATATGCTCACCCTATGTGATTTTAGAACCTTGCGAGTGATTCTTATAAGTGCATAGTTCATAATACAAAATCGACATTTCCAATTCAAAGAAATAATTGGTGCAAGGGTCTGAAAGTACTTATCCTGATAAAAAAGTAATTAGGTCAGTTTAATAGATAAAAATTCCAATTCTAGAAGAAGACACTACAAAAACCGAGAAGCAAATTTTTCTTGAGTCATTTGTCACGGTCATGTGAGAACAATAAATCAGTTTGTAATAACAAAAAAGCTGTTGTAGAAAACCCTTTTCTCAATGATTTAATATAGAAAAAGTGATGTACTCGATCGAAGGACAGTACATGCCAATTCCTAAGAGATGGTTCAAGAAGCAACTGTACACATAAGAGTTCAGAATACTCTGCAGAAAAATGATTCAATGGTGTCATTTTGGACCAGCCACGCTTCTTTAGCTCACAGATTGCTTTCCAGAAAGGTACAAATTCGTTCACCAACTCTATCTATCACAGACTTAGTAGGTATAAATCTTGAATGAAGAATGTTGAGTGTTGACCAAACAAATAACTCATAATTATAATTATCTTTGCTCCACATAAACTAAGCAACAAATCCTTGTTATTCAGAGGAAATGGCATGGAGAGAGGCATCATCTTAAGCTAGTTACTAGAAGTTTCTCAAAGCAGCCTATCAGAGCATACTGACCTTGTACTTGATGAACCAATCAATATCCGCGTCGATCCTCCGCAGCTCGCGATCAATGTCCTCGTCGATAGTCGGGAGGATGATAAGAGTCCACTCCCCGGACGAAGATGTGACCCTCCGGTCGTCCAATGAGAGCCCTAACCCAGTGGAGACCGATCGCGGCTGGAGGAAAGCTGCGAGTTCTCCAGGAGGTCCTGCTCCTTGGGGCGCTTCCTCTTCAGCTCCCAGCAGCTCCATCCGCCAACGACAGCGGCCGTGGACCCTGCGCCGGGGACGAGGCCCATGACATGGATGACTACCGATCGAAGCCAAACAGGAAGAACGAGAACGGGAGAGGGTCAGCACTGCACGAACCGAGATGAAACCCTGGAAATAGGTCGGGGAAGGGAGAAAAGTGGATTACAGGAAGGATTGGACGGATCAGGGAAAGCGGCGAGGCTGAAGTCGATTGGCGCGGAGGTTGGGCCATCAATCGTTTTTGCCGACAAGAAATGGATTAACCACATTATTGCGAGCAGGAAACTGGGGACGGGAACCGGATTGCAGAACCTGAAGGGAATCGCCTGATGCTGCTGCTGCGGCGCCGCCGCCGGCTGCGGGAGATGGTGGTGATGGAGGGAAGAACGGAAAACGAAAAGGAGAGAGAGGAGGAGCTTCCGGAGAGATAGACGGACACGAGGAGGGAGCTGCTGCATGGTTTCGGCCAGCAGACACGATTCTTCTATTTCTGATGGTAGCCAAATCAACACCGGATTCTTTCGAGATGGACCGCCTTGGGCTGGTCCAACCAGACCCAGACCCAATCTCTATACCCGAGACTCATCTTGATCCCTATTAGGTGGGTTGGGTTGATCGAGGTGAGGTCCGAATTATTACTTTCGTAGGTACATATTTATTTATATATCATGTACTAATATTTTTCTTCTTGACTTTTTCTAATTTTTAAATACAATTTTCCTAATTTTTTTTTGTCACTAAAACTGTTAGAAACTAATATATGTTAAGACTTTTTCCTCATAGCAAAAACTTTGGAGATTATAAGTTTGAATTATATATATATATATATATATATATATATATATATATAACACGAGTTAAGTTAGCCAGAAACTCATCAATATATTTTGGAATTATTGATCAACCAATTAAACTCTTTATCAGGAACTACAAAAGAATAAAGAATCAACAGCTTAATCAAGAACCACGAAGAGCACAACAGGCGAGCGTGTTGTGTCCTTCGTTTGAGCCTTCAAACCTTTAACCGCAAACAAAAGCTACCGTTTGCAAGCTGCACTAAGCTCTCCTATGCTTGTCCATGGCAGACGACAATTCCTGTGGCTTCAGTGCACAGATATAAGCTTATGAATTCTGCACATCCTTTTATGAACTTATTTCACCAGTGTCATCCATTTGCAGGACCAAATCCTCAGTGGAACTGCCAGTTTTCCTTCTAACTTCTCCATATTCATTTTTCATTTCTGTTCCTACCACATGTGCAGAGTTCTTGACAGTTTGGAGTCTAGATGGTGTTTGCGTGTTGGGTAGAGGAAGAGACCCATTGCTGCCCAATCCTCTCGAAAGAGCTACATACCGAAGAACAAGCTGCTTGTAGCAATTTAGAAGGCTTTCGACATCATCAACTGTTAGATCCCCAGCACTAGCAAATAAGAACGGGTAGTCCTGAAAACATCTGCTTATGTTTTCATCCTTCAAAAGGTCAGCAGTTCCTTTCTTCTCTAGATCTGAGATGGACAACCTATTAGCTAGTGGCTTATCCTTTCCATCCACATCCTGGTTTATAACATAAGATTGGCTTGGGGCATGTTGTCCTTCAACAGATGCTGTGTTGTCCGGCTCCCTGCTGGCTTTCATTAGCCCTAAACCTCGTTCCATGGTGTCTTGACTGGGTTCAGGTTTCTGACCTTCTGTCCCAGTTGATAGGCCCATTAGATGTGCTCTGGCAGATTGCATTTTCTTTTGAAACTCTGCCTCCTCCATTGAAAGAGCTTGTCCATCAATATTCCAGATAAAAGATTCTGCAGAGAGGATATTCGTGAAGAAATATGCAGCTTCAGAGACTAATCGTGACTGGCGCCTGTAGCGCTGTATGTATAACAGGTTTGAATGCAGTTGCGGAGGGTTTGCCTGAAATGTATAGAAGTATTATTAGTCTTCAGCAGGAAATGCATGATGAAAGCTGCAAATATCAATGAACATGTAGAAGTTCCTTCAGAACCTAAGCACTTCTGGTTCTCTAGAACACAATTATGACCCACTAATTTTGTTATTTGGCTAGTCCCTAAGGAAGCAGGGAGTCTGGTAGAAACAAAGTACAGTATCTATGATACAGTGTAGTTAAAGATGCTAGATGCTAAAGGCATCAAGGTGCCAAAACATTCGAGGCACCATGCCAGTCTAGGTGCTTATGAATATTAAAAGTAAAAAAAATATAATTAAGGAGAAACAACATGTTATATATCAAAAATTCAAAGAGCAAAGAGCAACATTCATCAAAGAGAGAATCAAACAAGAGAGGAGATGGACAAGCAAGAAAGGCGGAGAGCATACAGTCAGGGCCCAAAAAAAGGCCCGATTTAGATCATCCTTTTTAGCAAAATATGTTGGAAACTTATTGTTTATCTTGTTATAATTACACATTAATTTTGGCCAAAGTCACTTCTTGAATCATGTTATAAAACTGAGAACTCAACTATTTGATGCAACCACCAACTTATCTGATGAATAAAAATAGTTATACCCTGCCGATGGTAAGTTACCAATATTTATGCATTCATGGACTTGACTATAGTAGAATAGCTGGAACACAATTGAAACGGAATGAGAAATGTTAAAAAGCAACTGCTTCTTCAGCATGGTCATTGCATGGAAAACATACCTTTATGGTAACATAAATGAGGACAGGAAGAAACTCATCGGCACCCGGAGGGTTCTCATTTGATGTGATTGAAGCATTTAATAGCAAGTTATTAATGACTTTGCAACAATTGAGGATACAAACGAGCTTGTCTCTAGGAGCCTTGTACATATTAATCTTCTGCAGTTCCTTCTGTGCAAGCTATCACAAATATAAGCAATATAATGATTAGCGATAACAGTCTCGGTGCCTGTAAAGATAATTTCAGATGTACTAGAGCCATATAATGCCCCAAATGTTAATCTCTAGGAGCGTTGTGCATACTAATCTTCTGCAGTTCCTTCTATGCAAGCTATCACAAATATGAACAATATATGATTAGAGATAACCGTCTTGGTGTATGTAAAGATAATTTCAGATGTACTAGAGACATATAATGGCCAAAATGTTCATCAATAATTACTAAATTAGCAAATGTGAAATGGTAGTTATTGGATGTTAAAAGCTGTTTCAAATTTTGATGGAGAAGTGTGGAGGTCGGCATTTGGCTGACAGCACATCATAAAAGGCAGTTCAAAGTTCAAACAAGGACATCCTGATTCAACATCAGCAACATTTAAGGAGTAGATAACAATGAAACATTGACTCAAATTAGAAAAATGAATACAGATATGTGACATGACATCACTGGAGATGCTAAGATTGTAGCAAAAAGAGCAACATCAAGAAAAAAAATTGTAATTCTTTGTGGATGAAGAAGCAAATACTGTACTCAGAAGAGATTATCATAATGTGAATATGCAATGTCAGACTGCAAAATCAACATGACATATACTGACAACATCATAAGCAAACTTATAATACCAGGAAAAAATATATGATTATAGTAAGATTATATAAACAAGCAGGGTATAACTTAAGCACATCATCTAAAGGCCTGAATATCATTGATGTCCTTTCCAATAATTAAATTTATGACATTTTCAATCGAAAGTAAATACTTTTGCCATAAATAAATTTGCCACCTAAAAATAGGAAAAGCAAGTAACCCTTGCAGCATCAGGCATTTGACAAAAAGGAGATATTAGATCGCAATATCAGAGTATATACCAAACAACTGGAATTTCATGATAAAAGAGAATATCGTGTACTTAAGATTAATTCAATAGATAGCTTAATTAAAATTGATAACCATAAAAGCCAGGAAACTGCTCCATGAATTTCTTAGTATGGAGTTTAAAGGAAAAAATTCAGTAACTATTGAATTTATATCAACAAAGCTTATTACAAAATGGAGTTAATTACCACAAAAACATCTGCTGTTGATACTTAAATTGTTCTTTACATGGTAAATTACAAAAAAATATGTTATTCAATAGTGATATCAACCCCCAAATAATTCAAAATATCTTAAATCATTCATCAGTTTTCACCATGCCAAATTATTCTCAAAATAGTTAGCCAAAATTTGGTTAGTTGGGTATCGTCAATGGTACAATAACTATAACATAAATCCAGATGGGTTGAGATATGGAAGTCAATTGTCAGAGGTGTGATTTTGTGCAAGTGTGATGAGTAACAAGGACATTCTCTCAGTTAATCAACTCACCAGCCACGATGTCTCATTTTGGAAGGCCTTCTTTACATCTAAATTTTCAGGCCGTACAAATTGTTGTAGTAAAGCCATCTTCTCAAAAAGTTCTTCATCACCATTTGCATCTTCTTGAACTGATGCAAATACATGATTAAAAAGTTTTGTCATGATATATTTCTCCAGGCCCTGTAAATATGTATAAAAAAATGTCCAGAAACATCCTTCAGTTCAGAAAGAAAAAATGATGATCAAAGCATTGACAAACATGAATATGAGTGTAAATATTGCCATAATGAAAGGTGCAAAAAAATCATGTAATGGAACTATTGATCAAGTTGTCTGAAGGAAAGTCACTCAGAAATATATATGAACAAAACTAAATTGCCACATATTAGCTGTTTATTCTTATGAACAGGCTCTGACAATCATTGAGAAGAGAAGAAGACTGTGAAAGCAAACTTGCAAGTTTACAGGCATCAGCACTTACTAAGAGACATAGATGTCAGCATGTGAACTTGCAGATAGTTATCAAAAATCACAGAGTGAATGGAGAGGAATATGGACTTTTGAACATTGAGTAAAGGGCAAAAACAAAGACATATATTCCAGTAAGTCATAAGATCACAAAACACAATTGACAAGAGAAGCCTTACGATGTCACTTGATGAGAAATATGGGTAGACTAACAATTAGTAAGGTCAATAGACTGAATCCAGAAACCCCTTGCAAAGACTTTGAAACGATGGACACTGATATAGAGATTTTATTATGTTATATGAATATATACATGGAACAACTCTGGTCAAGAACTGTCAAATGAGCTTTCAACACAAAAGGTAAATCTTTAATGAATATTCCATAGTTGGGTTCACTCAACAATCCATGACCCTTGTTCTTCTTAAAGAAAAGGAAGAGTAAATGGAGACCTATTTACACTTTTAACCATTGAAAAAGCAGAAAATTTCCTTTTGTTCAAAGGTCGAGTCATTCACTAGCTATTTGAATCTTGAAGCAAACAGTTAGAATCTACGGTATGGAGAAATTACAACAAAAAAGAAAGGAATCTTCCACATCTAATATTCAGCAGTACTTATCTTGATCCTCCTACATGTCTAGATTTGTGCCTCTAGAGGGCTACTACTTTGGATTGGTAATGAACCAGATATTTCTAGTGTAGTTTTTTCCTTTTTGCAGTAGATTTAGGACATTGCCTCTGAAATTGATCTGTTTTTTCCACCAATGAAGAATTAGTGAAACTTAGGAAATGAACATTCAGATAATACTAGCAAATATAAGGAAGCTTACTTAGATATTTGTAATGTCTAATAGAAATATACTTGGGGGTGAGCAATGGCATTGTAAAAAGTTTGCTTCTTTATAATCTAAGAGACCAGGATTCGAGTTAAGAAACAATATCTCTATATGCGGGGATAAGATTATGTACATTAACCCTTCGAAGACCCGCACTGATGGGAGTCTTTTGCACTGAGCTTACCCATTACAAATAGAGATATGCTGTGTGTCTATTTGGTTAAAGGGATAAGCATCCCTTTGACCTTCACAAGTTGTTAAAAGTATCATTATCCTGTGATAGGATAAAGATCAGCAATTTTTATGTATCAAGTTTCCATTTTCACAAAATGTTTGCCATAAAACACAAAAATTGTGTTGCATATCCAGATGAATTCACGGAAAACAACTTGCAAAAGCTCACCTCTCCAGCACTTTCTAGTTCTTCTTCCGAACTACCAGCCCAAAGCGTATGGGCCCTAAAAGCTCCTTCCATGTTGGCAAGAAACTCCTGTGCAGCAGCACTATCTTTTTCTGGATCAGGTGCTTTATTTGAAAATGATGTGATGAAGCTGCCATATCAAAATAATCAATCTTAAGCACATTACCATATCAGATGCAAACAATGTTAGACTTTTTTTACTACAGTTGGTTTCCTATAAAAAAAAAGCTGCTGAAGAACAAAATCAATGGCATGCACTGTAAACGAGTGTAACCTATGTGACTGTTTTGAGATTTTCAGATAAAAGATATGCAAAGCCATTTTTCAAGATGGTTTTTATGTATTAGGAAATTAACATTATTATCTATAATATCCACATAAGAGCATAACAACCCTGAGATGATTTGCTCAAAATAAGAGAACATAAATAAGAAAATTAAATCTCAAACAAGGAGTGAGCATTCATCCAAATAACGATATTAGGTCAATAACGAGCTCAACAAAATTGTCAGATTTGCCTTGGCCAACACCTGCCAAGACTGAACCAATATTGCTTGAGTATAATATTTTACTGCATTTCTGATCAGGATTAGGATAGATTGACCATATCTATGATGGGATTTTGCAAAATCAAAATTGTGACACTTAAAAACAATTTATGTTCCCTCTTCAGTTTCTGCAACTATTTGATTGTTATTGATAGAGAACTTTTACAAGAGAGTTAGCAGCAAACAGAAGAAAACAAAGCAGCTAAGCCTCCAAAGCACTCGTTAACACCTGATATTACCATAGATTATAAATTATTTATCTCCCAAATAAATTGATTGCTTCCATTGCATAAATCCTACCCCACGGATCTTACCAGATATGATGAACGGATAACCTAGCAAAGGCTTGAATCCAGAGGTAAAAACGAAGGTTCAAGAACCAATTATCTAATGACGGCTGCCAAGAAAATCCATCTCTAATGACGGCTGAGGTGTGTAAGAAATTCAACAGGCTCTTCCAGTAACAAATCAGCACTGGCAAACCAAACAGGGTCACCGTAATGCTAATCAGAACCCCAATCTCCGTCTACCCAATGGCAATGCAGCCGCTTGACAGAATCAAATCGAGAAATACCACATGTTTTAAAGCCTCTACATGGAACGGAAGAGGGGGGCGCTGACCTCTTGATCGATTTGACAAAATCGGAAGCTGAGGGGTGGCGCATCCGCTCCAAGAAGTCGTGCCAGGTGAGAGGAGCAGTGGAGGAGCCGAAGGCGTCGCCGCCGCCGCCGCCGCCGCCGCCGTTCTCCATCTCGTGGAGGATGGCCTTTCCACGCAGGAGATACAGATCGACGCGTTCGCCGGGAAGACGAGAAGGAAGAAACCAACGAGGTTTGGAGCGGCCGATAGAAGAAAGAGACCGGAAGAGATACGAAAGCGTTGCGCCTCCGACGGCCTAACGAGTCACCAAACTATTTCCCCTTTTTTTCTTTAAAAAAATTAATTTAATTTGATTAATTTTTGCGATCTTTTTACTATTTGTAATCTTATTTTAAAATATATTAATGTTTTCCAAATTATATATATATATATATATATATATATATATATATATATATATATATATATATATATATTGGTCTTCCTTCTCTTCTTCTTTGTTCCTCTTCTTTGATATTGACAAGCGAGATATCAGATAACATCGACGAGGATAAAAATAAAAAATTATGAAAATAAATAAATTAGTAATATAAAGATTATAAATAGTAAATAATATTTTATTCTTTTTAAGTGATTATTAATAATAATGGAGTTAAATAGTAAAGAGGAGATGTGAATAGTAAGCTTTTTTTATTTTACAAATTTATCATTCTTGGACCTTTATATCTTAATTTTTTTATTTTACCTATATACCCTCTAGCTAGTTAAATATTTCATATATATCACTATCTTCAACATTCCTTCACATAATTAAAATATTAAAATTTCGGATACTTAAAATATTTTTTATTATTTTCATCAATTATTTGATCCAAAATATTTTTAAATATTTTTAAAAGGGTACTAATATCGATTTGAATTAGTGATTAGTAAGTTAGGCTTAATTGGAATAATTACATATTATCCTTCATAGTTAACTATGATTAGCATCTCGATCCCTATACTTTAAAAAATAATATTTGATATATTTATGAATGTGAAACATTTAACTTCAATTCTCCTTACTTCATCCATAGAAAAAAATCGCATATATTATCACATGAAAAAAAAAAAGCCATGAATGAAAAAGATAAAAACATAATTTAATTATCCTACTTATCTGTTGCACTTGTTGCTCGCCCATCGCACCTATGCACTTGCTCGCTCGCGTCGCTCGCCCACCGCACCTACTTGCCCACCCATAACGGTTGGTGAGCAAGTGCGACAAGCGAGAGATGAGCAAACGGGTGCAACGGACAAGCAATAAGTGAACAGGTGCGACAAGCAAGCGACAAGTGAGCAAATACGATGAACGAGTAGGAAGGCACAGCAGACTAATGTTATTTTTTAAAGTATAAAGATCAAAATATTAATCATAGTTAATTATAAAGGGTAACGTGCAATTATTCTTGACTTGATTAGATAGTCTTAGTATAGTCTAAACTCAAAAATCAAACCAAGTTCAACTCTCATTTGACCTGAATTGACCCTAAGTTTAACCCAATTCAATCTAATGTTTATAACATGCATGCGGAACTAGTGGATGGGTGTTATAACGAAGAAATAATTCCTCTATAATCATTAACCGATTGATTTAATACCTAAATTAAGATATTGGTTAATTGCAATCACCCATGATTTAGGATCTCGGCCAAGCTTGTAAATATGCAAAAATAATATTATGTAATAGCAGACTTTCTTCTCAATATCAGAACCACTCCTCAAAAGTCCCTTTTCTGAAACACAACACCCACAAGCATTGTTTGAGTGGTGGTGCCTCTCTCAATCATTCTGCATCTGTCACAGTCCTACGCCGCTGCATCGACCAACATATCCTACGGGTGCAACGGACAAGCAATAAGTGAACAGGTGCGACAAGCAAGCGACAAGTGAGCAAATACGATGAACGAGTAGGAAGGCACAGCAGACTAATGTTATTTTTTAAAGTATAAAGATCAAAATATTAATCATAGTTAATTATAAAGGGTAACGTGCAATTATTCTTGACTTGATTAGATAGTCTTAGTATAGTCTAAACTCAAAAATCAAACCAAGTTCAACTCTCATTTGACCTGAATTGACCCTAAGTTTAACCCAATTCAATCTAATGTTTATAACATGCATGCGGAACTAGTGGATGGTGTTATAACGAAGAAATAATTCCTCTATAATCATTAACCGATTGATTTAATACCTAAATTAAGATATTGGTTAATTGCAATCACCCATGATTTAGGATCTCGGCAAGCTTGTAAATATGCAAAAATAATATTATGTAATATCAGACTTTCTTCTCAATATCAGAACCAACTCCTCAAAAGTCCCTTTTCTGAAACACAACACCCACAAGCATTGTTTGAGTGGTGGTGCCTCTCTCAATCATTCTGCATCTTTCACAGTCACTACGCCGCTGCATCGAACCAACATATCCTTCTTGTCAAGATCTTAAATCAAGCTTGATTACATTCGATCAACCTCCTAACTTATGCATGAAACCAATAGGTCAATGATTATATAAGAATTATTTCCTTACGTGCTGTGAACATTATAATCTGAAAATTATTTCTTTGTAAGTGTTATAATAGATGTCAATCGTTCAACACGTAGAGGAGTCTATAGCCGACCACTATTTAATTTTAAGTACAAGGTGTTGAGAAATTTAGGATTTTAACCCATACTCCTTTAATATTTAAGTTAGTATTAATTTAAATGATTCAATCAATATACTCATTTAGAATGTTTAGTATATCATTATTAGATTGAGATCGTGATAAGTATCAAAAATATGATTATATGTATACTTGGACCATAATGTATCAAGAACTCGTATGTTAAACCCGTCCACATACCTCTTGGAGTTTGCGATTACATCTTAATATTGTTAGTCTCGTGAGATTGAATTTCACATTATATGTTACCTGAATGAATGAGATTGATGTGGTGATCAATTATTGCTAAATTAATGGTGGGGGAGACGTGATCAATTACTAAATGTTGTTTATAGAAGTTTTATCTTCTTTTTTTCCTTCTACTTTTAACATCATACATTTTCAGCAGTATACATTAAGTTTTATCTGGTCAAAAATGTCATTTTTTTTAGGAACATTCACAGAGTGCATGGAAAGATCACGTCACATTGTCATTAATCTCTATTACCATGATAACCTTTGATGGGAGTAGATTGAGACTGTCCAGACTCGAGCAGATTGGATAATGTTTTGAGAGAGATTAGAGGGCTAATTATAGATTATCTTATATAATTAATTATCTTAAATATCTTAATTCTTAATTTTAAAAAATTACATTGAGTCCTTATAATTATGAAAGTGAAACGTCTAGATCTATTTATTCTAATGATATCAGTTTTATTAATAAAAATTTTTTATATATATTTTTTTTTATTTATATATGTAATTTTAATGTTTTAGTTGGTGGTAACAGATGATGACACCATTAGGGGGCCATAGGTGATTGTTGTGGATGAGAAAAACAATAATGAGAGATGAGGACCACTCTACATATGTATCAATATTGATGTAATTGTCGAGCGACTCTTTCTGTATTTGTGCCAATATCGACGCAATTGCTGAGTAGTGGCTCTCATCTCTCGTCATCATTTTTCTTAGTTATAATAGCCACTTATAGTCTCTAGCAATATCATCGTCCATCACCGTCAATTAAAATATTTAAATTATTTTTTATTTTTTATATTTTCGTTGATAAAATCATAAGGATAAATAGATATAAATATTTTATTTTCTTAATTATAAAAATATCAATATAATTTTTAAATTATAAATATTGAGATGGGATAGGGATAATATGTAATTAGTCCGTAGCAATGTTGCACTTGTGAGTAATTAGCCCAAGATTAGATCGTCGCAATGTTGCACTTGTGATAGGAGGCTGCACGTGAAATGTTCCACAAAATGATTGTACGATATATTTGCTTGCTCGAGATGAGCTTTTGGATGTTGCCCGAGTCTTCGCGGCGCTTGTAGAACTCGAGGCAATGTTGGACTGAGAAAACTGAGTTTAAGCTACCTATTCTGAGATGCACCCAAAGACCGTCAGATTCTGCGTTCTGCTATCCAAAGTTGTAGAACGAGATGGCTTGGTTGGACACGGCTCCTGAACAAGAAATCAATCGCCTTCATGATTTTACTGGGAGCCATTACCATGCTCCAACAGGATGTGAAGAGAAAGCAGGGCAAGAACACAATGGAAGCCAGTTTTCTCAGCTTGGTCTGCCATGTTTACCATCTGCTATTATTGCGAATCCCTGCAAGAGAGCACGAGTGGCCCTTTCTCCGGAGGGTCCACTCGACCGTGTCTTCTCCGACCAGGAACAGCAAGCTATGCAGCCCGCGAAACGGCCGATCAAGCTTCCAGGTGAGAAACACCCTTGTCATTTTATCAAACACCTGTGACAAATTTCGGGTGCTGGTGCTGTCCTTCCTCGACATCCGGTGTCCCAAGGACCGCCGAGACATGGGGAGCCAACAACAGCACTCCACGACTGCTTGGCGTCTTGGTGCCAACACAGTGACGAGCGGGACACGCGAGCCTCGATGGGTCACAGACTGTCCATAGACGAAGTTGGTGCTTGCTTGCAGTACTAATGCGTTACCGATGGCGGAGCAGTGCCGGTGAGAAGGATCCAAGAGTGTCAGTCGTGCACGAGTCAGCGGCAAAGCATTGCTTCTGTATTCTAGTAGCAGCGGCAGGTGACCGTTGGGGACGGTGGCACGGTGCGGCCAGTAGCTGCAGCGGCATCCGCGGTGGCACGTGTGCTACCAAGACTACCTCGATATTCTACACCGGTGGTTACTACCCACTTCCTCGGTAAGTGCTTCGCTATGTGCTTCACTCTGAATTCCATATATATATATATATATATATATATATATATATATATATATATATATATATATATATATATATATATATATCACAGGAATTATATATATTATAATTGTCATATTAAACAACAGAAAGGCCCTTTCTCTCTTTTATGTTGCTGCTGTGTTCCCAAAGCTTCCGGTCTCCGAGAGAGAGAGATGGGCCAATGAATCCAACAAAAACTAAGCCAAAAGAAATCAGTGATCGCAGACTTCGATGTTCTTCTTCTATTTCCACATTTATAATACAGATAAAAAGATTCGTCATGCTTATAATACGAAAAGTATTGTCTGAAGGAAGCAGTGTTTTTTCTGTTAATAATAGAAAAGAATACATAGTTTTACGATAATACAGCCCGTGTACTACAGTTCAGGATCGGGACACCGCCTCGGCCAGCTTCCCAATCTTGACGGCGATCTCCGGTGGTAGCTTCAGTGGAGGCCTCCGCCGCCGCTCCGGCCGGAGGTCGAACCCCAGCACATCGGAGACCTCCTCGGAACTCCACCCGGCCCGCCGGAGCGAGTCCGAGCAGCGGACCGCCTTCAGCAGGAGCGCGTCCAGAACCACCTGCCCGTCGACTGCCGCCGCGTCTACCCTGCCGTCGTAGAACCCGGTCGCCGCCGTCACCTCCACCATCTCCGCCACCTCGGCCTCCGCCCACCCGCCATCCTTGAGCACCGTCCCCATCCGGTTCAAGTAGCTCCTCACCCAGTCGGGGAGCCTTTTGACTCGGATCTCCAGGAACAGCTCCGGGTCCGAGGCGGAAGAAGCGCTCTGGCGACGGCGGTCGGAGGCGGCGGCGTCGCTCCAGAACTCGATCCAGCGGGGAGATTTTCCGGCGATGGAGTCGAGGCTCCGCCTCGAGTCGGACGGTGGGGGGGGCGGCAGGAGGGTTTTCTCGGCGGCGGAGAGCTGGCGGCGGAGCGGCGGGGCGGGGAACGAGGAGGGTAGCAGCGACTGCCGGCGAAAGAAGTCGGCGAGGTCGACACCGCAGCAGGAGATGCGGGACTCGTCGACGAGGAAGACCGGGTTCCCCGCGAGCGGGGGCCGGACGGGGAGGTAGCAGCGCTCGAAGACGGGGATGAGGAGGGGAGCGCGGCGGAGGGCTGCGCGGGCTGGGTCAGTGCCAGCGGCTCGGCGCCTGATCTGGAGGGAAGCAGCGGCGAGGGGGAGTCGGAGGGCGGGGATGAGGCGGCGGGGCTGGCGCCAGTCGGGAAAGCCGGGGGCGGAGGGGAGGGCGAGGGAGAGAAGGGCGCGCAGGTCCGGGGGGAAGGCGAAGGAGAGCTCAGCCTCTGCGTGGGCGAGCTCAGCGGGGGAGAGCCCCGGGAGGAGGGGGACGCCGGCGGCGCGAAGGTGGGAGAGGACGGCGTCGGCAAGGGGGGAGAAGGACGCGAGGCCGGAGCGTGGGGAGGGGGCGGGGGCGGCGCGGGCGGAGAGGCGGCGGAGCCCGGCGGCGTAGGGTGCCGGGATCAGCCCCGAGGGCGCCCTCCGGTCGACGTCGGCCATCGTATCTGGAGCAGATGCTGCTGACAAGGCCTCGGTCTCTTCGGCACCGGCAGAGACGGTGACTCTGCCTTATATATATACATACGTATGGTATTATTTGAGGGAAAATTATATCCTTTCGGACTAAAATGCCTCACCTCGCTGAGCAAAATGAAATGAGAGTCCATTTGGTTTTCCGGTAATTTGAATAATTATGAGGGCAATTTAGGAATAGTATAATTAAATCGATATGTCACTTCGGAAGTTACCCATCGGACGTACGTCCCCACCGCAACGGGACCCCGCAGGTGCTATGCACGTCAGACGTCACCAAGATTCGGTGCAGATCTTTGAATCTTAGAAATGAACGGCTCGGATTCGACCCCGAGATGCATTCCCATGCAGTCGTCACCCTCATTCTCTGGCGTTACAAGGAAGAAGAAGGAGGAGGAGAGTGAACGTTCATGAACATAAGTTCTGCTACTCTGAACTCAACCACAATGGCAAAAGGAAGCTTTGCTGTCGGTGAACTGCTTCTCCTCTTCCAAACATGAACAAACCAAAGTGAGTTACGAATATTCTCTCTCTCTCTCAGATCAATTTCACTATATCGAATTCGCGATCAAAATCGACTGAGGTGGGTGGCATCACATGAGACCCTAAACGCATGAAAGATCACGTCGCCAGATTTCTGATGAGTTACCCTTCTCATCTCGTATGACTCCATAGGATGCTTTACACGACATTTATGAGCAAAGCAAACGGTGGCTCTTTCTCGGATGGCAGCGAGATGAAGTCACGGGGGAGCCATGAAGAAGATAACCACAAGGGTGCCTTTCACGGGTAGTGATGATATCGCGACATGCACACCTGTGCTTATACTGTCTTCCAGGTTCTTTCTCATCTAAAAGAATTCATTCTTTTCCCCCCAAATGTCATTTAAAGATCTATATATGATATCATGCATGCCTAATTAGTTGGCAAGCAAAAGCTGCTACGACAAGCATTATTATTGGGTTGAAGGAAACCACAATAGAACATTGTATGAATGCAACTAATCAATCCCATGAGACATCAAAAGACCATCTCTCATCTACAAATTTAAGATATAATATAGAAAAAGTTCCCTGTTCTTTTTTTTTCTTACCATCATCAATAGTTTTATGATTATGTATGAGAACAAGGCATGATGATATGAATCTTCTAAGCCCATTTTGTTGGGTGCCAACAACATGAATGAATGTTCAAAGAGGATAAGAGGAGATCTAATCTTAAGTGCGACGCTTACCCCCTCATCGAATGCGTCACCATGCAATAAAGACATGGAACATGGCGGAGCACCTCATCCATGTGAGCCTATGCTTCTTTAGAGAGACAACGCGAAAGAAGAAGGTGGCACGGAATCAATCTGCTCTCGAGATATCAGAAACCACTGAAGCTAAATAGATGATTGAATATATATGAGATTACATGTGGTCAGTGGAATCCAAAAACTCATACATGTAACGTGTACGTGGGAGACTGTTATTTAATCTTGGGAATAATGTGGCATGATCGATTTAAATTACTTTATTGAGTTTGAGTGAAATTGATGAGGTTTGAATATACTAAGTTGCAAGTTATGAGCCAAATCAAGGCTATTTATTAGTCATCCAATATATGTGGCTCAAATTTTCTAAGTGAGAGGATTACTTATTTCTCTTTCCATATTCACTTTCATACATAAAATTTTAATTTTTTTTAAAAAATATTTGATTATCTTTATCTATTTTTTATACAGTAATTAACTAATTGACACAATCATTTAGATAACTAAATGTATATTGATACTATTGCAAAGTCATATATAACACCTCGATTATTCTCCCATAAAAAAATAAATAAAACTATAATGAATTTCTAAGGATCGAATGAGTACATTAATATTAATTTCAACTTAAATATCTTGATCAATAATTTAGGTTAAATGAAGTTGATAGATCAAATATTATATTAAGTCAGGTCATGATATTTGGTATCATAGTCGATCTAATATTTGAGCATAATAAAAAAATTAAATTAAAAATAATTAATTAGCTCGTACAGCAGACTATATCTCATATATATCATATTAGAGAAAAATATTAACAAAGGCATCTTGAGGTTGATGGGTATATTATTATCGACATTAATAATTTGGATAAAATTAGTCCTTTTATCTTATCAAATCATGACGTCATAAGTGAACGAAGCTAGGAAAGATAGATTGTGTAGTTCTCACGCCGGCAGGACTGAACGGCAACTACTAAATGCAGGAGTACAGATTTGAGATGGTCACCCATCGATGTTGTCCCTGTGGCGATGTGACATAATTGATTCTTCATGTGTATGAACGTAGACACCATGGGAGGTGAAGGACGTCGACGTGGTTTCTCTTCTCAGCTCATCTGCCGTCTCGAGAATTATTTAGAGTCATTTATTGCACTATGGAATCATAGTTTGGTGTGCTGCTGAGGAACAATCTATTCCTGTGAAGTATACGACCGATGGATGTTACTTGTACTTCCGATGGAGGGTGAGATGTAGTTCTTCCATCACTCTTAGTTTTCGTGCGAAGATTAGCTTTTACAGCGTATGTAATTCCAAATTAGTATTTGGGCCAAAAGAATAAAAAAAGAAGAGAAATCTCAACTACATTTCCATGATAAATAGACTTCAACATCTTGCCTAGGCTTTAAGAAGCATGGGAAGATGCATGTCCAAATCATGAGGGTGTAACATTGTGATCCTTAAATGCGATAAGGCTATCCATCCAACCAAGACAACGGCTTCCCAACTCCCAAGTTTGTGTCACTTGTTCTCATGGATGCCTCTTCCAAGTAAAATCCAACATATAGGAACAGAACTAAGAACTATCTCCAATATACTGACATTTATCCAAATTATAATAAAACAAGCTTGAAGGTTGTGGTACGGTAAATGTTTATTAGTCAATCAAAATCTAATATGTAGAACCTAATCAGCCCATGTCAGTATATCAAGACTGCTTCATGCATAATATAAGCTCTCTCATATTTAATACTATATTTTGAGCTCGGACATCTTACTAACTTGAGTTCCAGGAACATCTCAATAAAATTTGGGATTCCAAATCCGGTGCCCTAGTCAAGAGAAACCTTAACCATAATGCCTCTTGCAAAAGCAGGTCAGGTTAACTTGAGTTCCAGGAACATCTCAATAAAATTTGGGATTCCAAATCCGGTGCCCTAGTCAAGAGAAACCTTAACCATAATGCCTCTTGCAAAAGCAGGTCAGGTTAGCTTCAACACATCAGGTCGGGCTGATGATCAAATTTGCCATTAACAGATTGGATATCCTGCAGGACTGTTTGTTATTGACAGATCAATATTTTTGGAGCCATAGAACGAAAAGATGAAAAAAACATCGTCGACATGAGAGATGAGGGACATGTAAGCAAGGCAATGTGGCACCTGTTTGTTAATTTTGCACTCTAAACGTACCAGCAACAAAGAGAAATAATAAACACGATGTTTAGCGAATTAAGAAAACAAGGCTTGCTTAAGCAAGCAATAAAGGTGCAAAGTACAGACTGACCATTTTAATACCTCCGTATCGGTTCTTGTACATGGCAGATAACCAGGAAAGAATTGCTAATCCGATCCATTCTTGCGAATTTATGGAACACAAGATGAAAAAGTAACACACTGTTATCTCGAATCTACTAAGGCCTCAGAGTAAAGGGAGCAAAATGTTCTCAGTTACCGCAATCTGCAGAGGAACTGGCTCTTTTGCATGCTGCCGAGGCATAGAGAGCTGACTTGATAAGCTGTTGAACTGCCGATGAGGTTGTGCCAGAAGTAGGATCCATTAATACCAACAGTTGCAGCGATTATTCAGTTATCTCTGTAGGCACAATCTGGATAAAGAAGGGAAAATATTACTACATATCAAGTGATTTATATGGTAAAAAGAACTCAAGAAGAATCATAGTAAGGGTTATACCTCCCTATGGACGTCTTCTTTCCACGGCTTCCTTCTTGGTTTGACAAATCGAGCAAAGGAAAGGACCATTCCGGGGATGCACTTTTCCAGGTCTTGATGAACCATCATGCGCAGAAATGCCTTCCCTTGCTTTCATCTCCAACTGGAAAATAGCAGCACAGTTGAGCATCTTGAACATGGTACACACTGGATATTCTAGATCTAACTTGCCATTGCACATTACTTGTCGATAACTTGACCTTTTAACTGTTGCAGATCACATCAACTTGCATAAACAAGCACAAATTTTCACAAAAAGCTCCTCTTTGTCTTGATCTATATGTATATATAACCTAGCAGGAGTTTCTACAGCAGGAAGGTCTTCATTTGATGCTATGTAATCCTTGTGACATTAGTTCAACAGCAGGAAGGTCTATGTTTATTCACAAAAGCTCCTCTCATTGCATTTGCAGGACCTATGAATTTCTGTGCCCCTCCAGCTTCTCCTTTCCTACTCTAACCCAGATGATAGGCTGCAATTTGATTATGCCAATCCATAGTGGATATCATGCAAAACACCACAAGACATTCTGTATTCCATTATCTTGTTTATTTCTTGTGAGATCAGCATGAGCAACAAACACATATTCCCAAATATTTGAGTTCAACTATAATGACCTTTTTACTTAGGCCATAATCTACTTTACATAAGGTGGGTAGCAGGTGGTTTGATCGAGCTATACTAAAGATTGATGATACATAACTAGTCCTTGAAATCAAATAATATCTAAGGAAAACCTTTGAATGACTTCAAGATATATGCAAATTTGCAAACTTGTGTTTCACAAGGAACCCCATCACTTTTGCTGGATGGACATAACAATATAAATATGCAAGAGTAACATTCACACCAAAAAGATGATATGTGGCAAAACAATAAGCAAGCTGAACTGAAATCTAAACTACCAGTTTCGTATATACTATAGAATTCAAGTTTAAATCTTGTTAAGTCAGGGTTGCTGCAGTACACTGACCTTTGAGCAAGGACCGGGGACCCATAAATATTTCTTCAACCATGTCTGCTTCAGAATAGTCTCTATCTGAAAATAATGATGATTCAGAAGATCCTCAGCGGAACATATTCTTAAATACACTTGTTCCTGGCCTCTAAAAGGGTGGAAAAGAAGGTGATATTTTCTCTGATGGTAATATGTCAACCACAATGGATGTAGTATCATCTTGAAGTCCCACTGTGTGCACAGCTTCCTGAAAATTGAACTCAAATTATACCTAGCTACAGTAACTGTACCGTGATATAAGAGCCATTGTATACAAGACTTTGTGTTAGTACTTTTAGGAGTCTTAATTGTATTCAAATTAGTTAGTAGAACCTAATTAAATTGAAATTCTTTAGTGAAGTAGTATTTGTTCCTATAAATATACCCTGAGTCTCCTGGTTTTAGTGAGAGGAAAAGTCAAGGCACCTTGGTTGCTCCTTAAGGTATTCTTTAGGGTTTCTAGAAAGGATTGAGAGAAAAAATTCTTCAAGTTTATGTGAGAGAGGTGTGCAAGAGAATTTGTGCTTGAGTGCGGATGATTCAAGGGTCTTGTAATTGATCTCATATATTGAAGAATTTTGTTTTCTCCATGGATGTAGATGAAAATTATCGAACCATGTTAAATCTTGCATCGACTTCTGGTATATTCCTTTGATTATTAATCTCTGATGAATTTCTCTTTTGAGTTTTAATTTTTCTCCTCTCCCTCTTCAACACCTTAACAATTTTGATTGATAGGCACAAGCCACCAAAGAGGGCCAAACTGAAAAATATTTAAGTAGAAAGTAGATGAAGGCAAGATAATTTCCTAAGAAACTTAAGATCACATTCTCATGCTGACATGACAATTTCTTTTATAAAATCAAGACTCATATAGCAGGAACACAGCAGATAATACAAGTATATGATCTGACATTTTTTTACAATTTCTATGGTAGACTAGATAATCTAGACAATCCATGGCCATCATCTATGAAACTTGAATCAATAATGACAAACATCGAGAGAACATTAAAACATACACAAAATGTTAAGTGAAAAATCAAATTACACAAAAACTACCAATGTTCATTATGTTCTGAGATATTATATTTGATATAATTGTTCGGGGTACATAAAACACATTAATGTTAAAATAAAGTAGATGTATCCAAAAGTTTTATTCTTTTGAAATATTCCACATGTGAGTATCAGCATTGACATGACAAACATTTTGTAGCATTCATGCTTCATAGGTTTACAAGCTTACAGACGAAATTTGTTTTGCCCTTTATATAATAAACAGTAATAGCATCTTGCTCATTTATGCATAAAAACACTGAAAAAAATGAAAGCAAGAGAGGAGGTGGAAAAGAATAAAGAAAAAAGAAAAAGAAACTCATTGGTGCCTTACAATATTAAATAGAATACCTGAGAACTGCTTTGTCTTCTCGTCTTGGAACATATGTTGTTATAACAGAAAGATAAACAACTCTAATAATAAAACTAAATATAGAGACTTGAAAAAGCATCACGAAGCTAGAAAAGTGTGAATAATGAAGAATAAGATTTATTGCTTAGTTTGTTTCCATGCTGCTGACTGCTGACAATTGCACATATATATATTATAGTATGTTGTTAATAATTCCATTTCTACAGCAAATACTATACGGATCTAATATGTTTATGCTGATCTATTAAACTTGTAACATGCGAGTAGTTGGTACACTGTACTATTTGATACAAGTTCAGAAACACCAGCAATGTCTTCCAGAACCAGTTCTGACAAAAGTCATTAACTTGTGTGCAAGAATATCCAAGGATATATCTGTCAACTAGAACGCTGAAAAGAAGGATGCTGCAGAAGATGGAAATTAAAGAAGAGATGTTAATGAAGCAGAAACACCAGCTGAGAAAATGGTTCATATTACTGTATCAGTTCCACATAGAGAAATTATAATCTAGAAGATGTTTCTTCATGGTAAGCATTAGTCTGCCGGGCTAAGGTGCTCCACATAGGACACAAGTGTTATACTCTGGAAGTTATTCTGTAGAAGATAATTAATCAGTTGTACCATATGTAAGCTCCAATAAGTCAAAACATAGCAGCTGCTTGGAGTATAGAAGAGATTCTCCTTGGAGTATATAGCAGCTGCTCAAACCCGTTGTGACCATCAAAAAGCTGTAAGAAAAAGAAAACTCCAGTGAACATATTTTGCAAGCCAAAGCAAACATAGGCTAAACACAAGAAGCTCTTGATAGTAAGTGATACATTAAGCAACATCAATATAATTGATTTAAGCATATAAAGTTTCTAACAGTAGCTAATACAAGAAAAAGAGCTAATCTTGGCTACACAGTTGAAGTACACCAACAAGCCAAAGTCCCGTTGACCTCTCACATTGAAAGTTCAAGCAACAATTGTCTGAACCCCTTAAGGGGAATCGATCAGCTTTACCAACATTCTCTCAAGCCAACATATATCAAACAAAGATCTAACAGCATCACCTCCGCGAAAGATCCCCACCTCTTCTGTAGACTGAAACTCAAAGTACAGAACTGAGATTGTGTTACCTCTTCTGCAGTCAAATCCTACAAATACAAAAGAGACTATCCAAAATATGAACTTTGTGAGTCAGAAGGTTTATTACCGCAGGGACCGAGACCGTGGTGTCACCATGCCCGGGAACTCGCTGGCATTCGGTCTTCACGAGAGTGAAGTCCTCCCCCTTCTTGCTCTCGCTCGCCGCCCCCGTAGAGTACGTCCGGCTTCTCGATCCTTTCCCACGACATCTGCCGCCTCAGGATCACCGCCAACTGGCCGTCGCCGTCCAACGCCGCCGCGTCCCCGTCAATCTAGCCGGAAAAGCAGCTTCGATCACTGGTGGCACTAGTCCGCATCCCCGAAAAGTGGATTGGGGAATGAGGGGATTGGGGAGTCCGATCGGACTGAGTCATTTGGGGTTGGATTCGTTGCCATGTTGAACCAAAAAGAAAGTGTTTGTTATTCTGGTGACGTGTCCGAATCTGATGAGCGGTTCTGTGGGGCCCGCATAAGTAACGTGGGGCCCATTATGGAGGAAGATGGAATCTGCCGCCGCGCGTGTGAGCGAGCGTGGAAGCTTTTTCTTTTCCCCCCTATTTGTATGCTAATTATAATGACAATAATACAAATAGATAACAGAAGTTGGCGAGCGCACCCAAAGGAATCATTTACTCCTCTGTGTGGGATGATAACAGGGTTTCCCAGGCCGGCATTTGGATTCGATCACCGCAAGAGGCCCTTCGTTCCTCCGCACCAGTGCCCACGCCTCCACAACTGCCTCCTCCGTCGAAATCGAGCCGCCATCAGCAGGGCCGGGATGCCGCGGCGGAGGACAAGAAGCAGACGATCTGGGTGGAGGACCTCCAATACTGGATGGAGGAGAACTACCTTCGTAGCTGCTTCGGCCACGCCGATTAGGTCAGGACTTATGCTTTTACTCCAGCTTACTTGACTCTCTTTGGTTGATGTGATGTGATGAATTAAAATCTCCCAAATGCTTCGAATTGTCTTGCAGGAGTTCTTTGGAATATCAATATGTTCAAAACTTACTGCACGAAGAAAAAGCTAAAAAGAAGTATCTTTTTGTTCGTAAACTGTACCCGATGTTGATAGGTGTTAGAAGATCTATCAGAAATTAAAAATGAAACTAAAGAAGTTTCCGAAATTTGAGCATGCAATTGTCTCCGTTATCATTCCAGTTGGGAAACATAGTGGTCTCAAGCTTTTTGACTGTAGGTACATCTTGGCAATAGTTCTTACGGCATGTTGTCAACATAAGTGACATATAGCACTCATCTCTACCTCAAGTTCATAGATAGATTGTCATGCTATTAGTTTATTTTCTTCAAGCAAATAGTGCATCTGCCGATCCTGCAAATACGTAGGTATTGAGTCTCAAACTTCTAATCTAGAGCATTTGTTACTCTTTTCTGCAAGAGGAATTAGTCTTGGAGAATAATGTTTCTTGTTTCATTTTCTTCAAAATCTAGGAGATTGTCTGAGATCAAGTTAGTTAGGGCTCTGCTTTGCTGCTGAAATCTTCACAGACCAGTTCAATGTCTTTAAGACAATCCAAATTTCATTTCAGATCATAGTAAAAATTTTAGCCTTCTTGAATGGAAGACTTTTGATTGCTCTTCTTTGGTTTGCACATGCTTGATCATGTTAAAGAGATAAATGTCTTTGATCATATCCATGAGATTGTGCTTTTGCCCGATAGTAAGTTGGTGTAGCAAAAACCTGGAAGGTTTTATCCTGCATCCAAATTGGGGGTGGTGACAGACCAATCCATCTGATCTATTGATGCTGTTGCTGCCCATGAGATTGTGCTTTTGCCTAATTAGTAAGTTGGTGTAGCAAAAACCTGGAAGGTTTTATCCTGCATCCAAATTGGGGGTGGTGACAGACCAATCCATCTGATCTATTGATGCTGTTGCTGCCCATGAGATTGTGCTTTTGCCTGATTAGTAAGTTGGTGTAGCAAAATCCTGGAAGGTTTTATCCTTCATCCAAATTGGGAGTGCTGACAGACCAATCCATCTGATCTATTGATGCTGTTGCTGCCCATCAACAGCTCGACATGGCAGAAAGTGGAATGGCATATTTATTGAGGGCATGTGTACAACGGATACTAATTACCTCCCTACTGCCCAAGCATGTATGCAGTATCCTATGGGGCTTCTGCATTATATGGCAACCAACAGCAAGTGAAATAAGAGATAATTTGTTGCTGATTCAGAAAGAATCCAACATAATCGTATTGGTCAATGGTAGTTGGTGAGTCAGTCATAAGCCTTATTGTATGGTGTTTAGACTAACAAGTTTGAACTAGAATTTCTCCAAATATAAGATTTGTCAAAATTATGACTAGTTTTCTTTTGTGTGAAAGTATATGCTTAACATGTGTTAGGACAAGGATTATTGTTGTGAAAGAACTAAATGATGGTACATGGTTGATTCATAAAAGATAAGCCAAGCTGCTGAACTTGATGTTGAAAGGACTCCTTGTGGTCGAATAGTTAGGTCATTTTCCATGAATAGTTACTTGAGCCCAGAGCATCACAACTGCAAAACCTTTGAAAGATTAGCAAACTCAAGCAGCCACATTATTGGCTTGCCTGTTTAGTGTAATAACTTTTTGACTTAAAACTTATCATTTTGAGTTGACAAGAGTTTGTATCAATTAAATGTGGTTACTTTGACAGCAGAACAATTTCAATGTGTAGCTAATTTTACTTGTCGATTGCCTGGATTATCATCGTATTAACTTGTGATTTTGCCTGGAATTGGAACTAATTATTTCAAATGTTGAAGTTTATAAATATATTGGGTCCTTATGTCTGGCTCAAACTCCAGCTTCGATATATTGAATCCTTTCCTAATAATTTAAGCTTTTGGAATTTATGGTTATCGAATTAAGAGATTTAGTTCCAAGCTTTCTCAAAAATTTTCCTAGCTTTGTAAGTGTTCTTGTGTCCAACCTTTGTATCAATTCATGAGCACTAGAAATTGTTCTTTTGTTCTCTCCCTCTGAGTGAGAAGTTTCTGACAGAACTGTGTTTTACTTGATGACACAGAACTCAGTTGTATGGTGGATTTTATTAAGCTATGTCTCTTACTCTCTTAAGGAAAGGGACATAAATTAAACCTTTTTGTGGACAGGGACTCGATCGAAGGAGGACGTAGGTGTTTTTGTCAATCAAATATGTCTCTCTTATCGGTCAAAGAACATGACTGGTGTGGCTTGATGACTTCCAAATATATACCTACTGTGTAATTGCACTCTGTCATCTCTATTTATTGGTATTCTTCTAAGATTGAATGCTTACAAATTGAGATTTTTCTTTCTTTTTTTTTTATGAAGGAATTTGGGTTTCTTTCTTTTAATCATAGCACAAATGGAGTGAGTGCAATACACAATGTCAAAATTGGCACAAATTAGAATATGATTGAATGGGCAACATGACAACAGATTAATCCCAATGACGCAAGTCCACTTGAATTTTCTAATATAGACTTGAAGTGTCATGAATCAGAATCTACTTGGATCAATTATTATTTGTGTGGATAGTCATCCTCCTTGCTCATGAAGTAAATTCTTTAAAGAATTCCCTGTGTGCTTTGTTAATGAAGTAAATTCTTGAAATAAGTCTTTCTTATTTGAGTTCTCCCCAAGACGGACATATTCCTCATTTCCAAAATTCTCAAACCGCGTTCACTTTTCCTTTTCCCTAATATCTAAATATTTTATTTCGTTTCTTTTCTTATCGATCAATCCATGGGAACAACTACTAGTTTTATATTGTTCTCAACAATAGCAGAAAAAAAAAAAGTTATAATGCAATATAAAAATATTGTAACATATATTTTTTTTAATTTTATAACAACATTATGTTTATAATATTTTCACACCACATTATAGTTTTTTTGGTATAATAAGGAAAAAAAAATGTAAAATAGATTGGTAGTCGAGGGTATTTTTGGTATATAAATATATATAATATGAATGAATTGGAAAAAGGAAAGAAAAAATCAAGAACCGCGAAAAATATGTTTGGGAAGCATTTATTGGTTCGTCCAAAACCGCGGTAGTGGGAACCGTCCGTCCGAAAGAGAGGAAGTCAACATGTGGTCGCGGTCCCCTTGCGCTCTCGATGGGGTCCTTTCCCGACTGAAACCATTGGTCGGGTTACTCGAGTACCTCAGATGGCAGGCGCAGCCCCACCCAATCCCCTGGGCCCCGTCCCGCCGCAAGCCAACAGGAAACCTCACCTCGTGCGGGTCCCTTCCTCCGACCATCTATACGTGCACCAGCAACGGGACCCCTCTATCTGGGGAACATGTCAGCTGACCTAACGGAGCGGCTCTCACGGCGGGCGCCACCTCCGTCACACTGATCGAATAACGACCGATATTATTTATATATATATATATATATACTTTAGTTTAAAATGAAGTGAAATATTTGAATGAAAATAACTCGGATTTATAAACATCGGTCTTTTCTAAGATGATGTGATATTAGTGAAGGTGATCTGTGCCGTCAACGGTAGGTTAACGATTGTATTGGCCGTGACACCGCCGCCAGACCGCCAGCGTCCGACGAAGCCGGCCGACTTCCATCAGTCCACTGCACACGGTGAAAAGTCAAAATCGGACACCCCTTTTTTGTTTTGGCAACATAAATTTAAATTGAATATAAATATCTTTGCATAATATAAAAAATTAAAATTAACTCAACTCCATATGATATATCACTGTCCTTCAAAAATATATCCATTTAATTCATACTAACCAATATAAATTATAGTTGGTCATAAATAGCATTAAATTTTTGGATAGAACTTAAATATAAGATTCCACCTGCGCTTCAAATGCCACTTTGGAGACCTAAGCTTTTTTTTACAGTGTTATAATGACACTTATGATGTATAAAGTCAACGCATGTTAAATTTATGGTCTTACTTATGATTTAATACCAAATTAAGAGAAATTAGCATCCCGATTGGTTCGATCTTTTCCTATCTAATTAGTTTATAGTTGGTTTAGCTTTGTTTAATGTTCAACTAACTGCTGCTTGCTAAGATGGCATCACATATCCTAATAGAGAAATGATGAGAGACACTATAAATCATTTTTGCTATGAGAGTCCAATAGCGACAAGTGTACAAGAGAAATAAAACAAAAAGGAGGTTTTCCTACCCTCATCCCCCTATACACCACCAAACCTTCAAGCTTTTGCTTATTATAAGACAGCAAATTCTTCATATTTAATACACCTTTTTCTTGGATACAAAAAGGCCCTTTGAGACTTTTAATATGATGAAGTCTCCAATTCTCATCTTAAGCTCCTATGAAAAGACCCCATAACCAAATTTCTATTTCCCATTTGTTTTATACTTTTTTATTTTATTTAACATCGTTCATAAGAAAATCAATATCACTTGGATAATATTTTCTATTTATTTCTATTAAGTTATAGCCATGAAATTGACCCAAAAAGTTGGAAAATTTATAATTTCCATCTTATTGGATCTATTAAATTTCATATGATTATCTCAGTCCCTATCGCTAAGCTTTATTCCATTATATTTATTTTTCTTCTTTTATTAAAGCGCAAAGCCAACGCAATTCAAATTTCCACCCACCCATTGGCACGTGACACTCACGTGCCCAATGCGTGGAGGGGCACGAGTGTCATTTTGACATGCAATAAAAATACTCGGTTAATAAAAGGGTGGATTCTTATTCGCTTTGGCCATCTCCTCGAAGTCTCCCTCCTCCTCGTCCGCCTCATCTTTCTCTCCGCCGACCGGAAGCTGCCGGACGCCGCAGGGTCGCCGGATGCCTGTCACCCCATCATGATGCATCACCGATCGACGGCACACGCTGCTGCTTACGTCCCCTCCCCCTCACGGTACACTCACCTCACCTCCCTCCCTCCCTCCTTCCTCCTCCAGCTCAGTTTCTGTAACCTTTCCCCCTCTCTTCTTCTTCTCCATATCCCGATAGCTAATATGTTGCTCTTTTGCTTATTCTCGAATCATCCATCTCTTCTTCTTTTGGATAGAGTTGGGCCCTCTGGAAAGCTCCAAACCACCCAAAAGATTGCGTTTTTCCTCTTCGTTTCTTCTTGGCGTGGATTTCACCGTCAAATTTGGTACTTTTTTGGATGCCGATGGTTGCGATAATCCTTTTGGCTGTCTTTTCCCTTTTCAGGCGATCGTTGCGGCGGCGGAAGGGGCATCGTCCATCTCTTGGTGGGTTCGTTTTGGTTCTGTGCTTGTCGACTGTGTTCAGCGTATCGGTTGCTGGTGCTTCTGGTTCTTGCGTGGATGGTTCGCTTCGGGATATCTGCTCGGGTTCTACTTCCTTTTGCTTTCCTTCCACCCTAAGGGGTTTTGGGTCTCTGAAAGAGGACAGCTGCAAAGAACCTGGTTTTGATGCTCGGGAGGGCTGCGCGAGCTCGGAGTGGCGATCAGGAAGTGTTGCAGCTTACAAGATGGTCAGTGGAGGTGCCGTTTCTTGCCGTCTGGTGGACACCGTGAGTGGCATCGACGGCGGGCTGAGCTCCGGTGGGAAGAATAGCGGTGGGGATGATGTTGCCTCGTGTATGGCGCCGCTTGTTCCTGATGTTTGGATTAGGACGCTGAGTATGATGACTGCTGGCCTCGACGACCATGACAAAGATATCTATTCGGGCCTTCTCAATGGCTCTTCATCTGTGACTGTGGAGATAAGTCCTCCTTTTTTAGACTGGGGGGAAAATAGTCTGTACACCCCTTCGATGGCGTTCTTGACTGTGAAGAACGCATACAAGAATGGTGTTTTGGAAGTTTACGGTCCCTTTAGTACTGACCCCCAGTACTATGCTTATAATTTCGAGAAGCTGCAATTGGTGCCGGGTGAGTCTGCTTCGATTGCCTTCATTTTCTTGCCAAGATGGGTGGGTTCATCATCAGCACATCTAGTTCTACAGACGAGTCTTGGGGGTTTCATAATTCAAGCTAGAGGAGTAGCTGTTGAGTCCCCCTACAAGATAGAGCCTTTAGTAGGAATTAGCATTCCCTCCGGTAAAAGTCTGACTAGGAACTTGTCGATTTATAATCCCTTTGATGATGTCCTTCACGTGGAGGAAGTGAGTGCATGGGTTTCATTAGCTGGACAAACAGACCAATCTGTGCATGTTGTTTGTCAAATGGATGCAGTGCAGCAGTCATCAACTGAGCTTGACTATTTTCTCACTGATAACAAATTGTTCAGAGTGGAGAATAGTAAATTGGTTTTGAGATGGCTGGATATTAGACCGCAGAAACAGTGGGATCTATCTGCTCACAAGACCGAGCCAATCTTAGAGATGAGATTGTGGCCTTATACAGAAGGAAAGATTTTTGGAGCTATCTGTTTAAAAATGTGGAGTTCCACCAAAGATAGAATGAATGCAGTTGTTCTTCCTTTGGAGTTAGAAGTGCATAGTAACACAAATTTTAGTTATTTAAATGGTTCAATTTCTTTAGATATTGAGTCTCTTGAGACCTGCAACAAGAGGGAGACTGTTATCATCTCTTTGAGAAATGATGGAGAGGACCTACTTAGTTTGATTAACGTCAGTGAGACTACAAGGAGCTCAAAGTACTTCAAAGTTAGATATAAGGAAGGGTTATTGCTTTTTCCCAAAACTTTAACGAAAATAGCTTTGGTTAGTTATTCTAGTCCCGTTATTCCACAGAAAAATGTGCCTAATATGCCTACTGAAATTATGGAATGTAAATTACTAATAGTGACAAATGATACTGCCAATCCAGTGATCAAGATTCCATGCCTAGACGTGGTTTATGCCAATTCTAATAGTGATCATGGCTCAGGTATCATTGTGACAGATGGCTCATATATTAGTGGGCTATCACATGATGAAGAGGAAAAATATACAAATGCAAGAATAGGATCTTTACAAAGCCTTGCTGATGCATCCTTTGCCATGAAGGTAATATGGTTTTTTTCTTTGGGGGTCTCGTGGGACTGTTCTTTTGTCTTTTTCAACAGAAAATTAAGGTTATCTGCAATTCTCGATCAATTTTGTACCTTTTGTTCCTTCTCATATATCATTTGCTGCTTGTGGATGTTTTTTCACATAGGTTATTCGTCAGAAATCTTGTTCCTTATTTATTGATTAATTTATGTCCTTACTCTTTCTTACTCTCTTTGACAATCATCAGTACACTTTTCTTTCTTAAGGACCACTGCACAGATACTTTGGATTTATTGTACTTGAGGTGTCATATAGTTTTGAGTACATGCATGTCTCTGTTTCTAATGTGGCAATTTCCTTCATGTCATTGGTTCTCTTTGTAGTTTGTACTATCTTGTTCATGTTCAGGAAAGTGTTTTGTTTTGTAATTACAATTCAAATCGCAGTTTATTTTAAGCATAAAGACTCATTTTCAATAAATAACGTAATACAGTTCTTCCTGTTCTAATTCCCTAGCTGTTCCCTATTTCTTTCTTTGTTAAATCAGTAACTATTTTCTATTTACCAAGAGTTTATTTGAGCACAATAGGCTTTTCTCAAATTTGTTTGCATATTTCGCCTTATTAGAACTCATTAATGAGGCTTAGCATAGACTGTCATTACTTCACTTTCATTTTGACCATTTTGAGTCATTTTTCCAGGACAGATATGCTCATGATTATGTTGGAAAAAATTACTATCAAATTTTTGAATTTTTCTTCATTTAATCTTTCAATGTTCTTGCCAATAGCAGGAACAGATCATTACCACCCTAATTGATGTCATTATCTTATGCCATCCTGATTATTTGCCTGCTTCTGTTGATGCAATTTGACACTATCTTTTTTCTTCATGTTCTGCATGACATATGGATGATAATCAGGGTTATACAAATCGTCTGTTATCAATAATCACTTAAGGTCAACTTTGCTTTATCCTTTCTCTTAAATATATCTCTTTTGATGTCAAATTAGTTTGTGAAGAAATTTAAAGCTGTCAACAACTTCTCCTTGTCATGTTCCCTACACTACTGTTAACAAATGTAACTAAGATTGAGGGGTGACTTCAGTTTACATCTATACTAAACGCTCCAGGAAGAGGCTGTGCTATGTTGGTATATAGGTATCCGCATAGCTTCTAGGCCATATGCTGAAAAATATGTGGCTAATTAGGTTTAAATTTATAGAAATCGGTTCTATGATATGCAATCTTAAGTAGTAAAATTAGGCAACAAAGTACACATTTGACGACCTATCTAGTATTATATAATATTTGAATAATATTTTAAGTAAACAGAAGATGCACAAATTATCAGCTTCCAGGGGCTGAATATGAATTTAAGAGTTGTATATTGTTGTTGTAAATGTAATATTTGGCAAGTGGCAAAGATAATAGAAATGTTGAATCACTAAGAGAAATATAGAAAAGTGGAAGACAAGCATGTGACAATAAAAAGAACCCTACCATCTCTTACCTCTTTCTTGAAGCAAGAACAACAAATAAAAGAAAAGGATGTTCAGAAATCAACTAGGATGCAGCAATTGGTTGTTTTCATTAAATGTTTCACCTCTCAGTGAGTGTTATTATTAGTGTTTTGTCTACGTGATGGATTCTTGGTGCCATGTATTTATTTCTCTCTTGACCATCCTTACCTCTATTTTTTGTACCTTTCATGCACTATGTATTCCATTTACTTGCTGGAATAATCCATACATGGTGTAACCGACCCATAAAAGGTCTGCTTATCTTTGATTGCATAATGAGTACTTCAAGCTTGTGTTGTTTGGATCTATAGCAGTATGTCTTTTTTAATATTAGACAACTTATGCTTTAAGGTGAAGATAACTGGCCACTAGATGTAATGCACTGCTAGTCGTAGTTATGTTTCTTTTACAGCAGACAGAAATAATTTACCTTACTCAAGGTAGTTACTTCATGAAAATACTTCCAAGGTAATAATAAGCATGGTCTTGATAGTTGCCCCTGATGTGCCCGGTGTGGCCTCCTGAGGATTACTGTGGGGGTTTTGTAAGACTTTTCACACCATTTGAGGGCTACGAATGGTGGTTGAGAATAGCATGGTCATTCTTATTGTTTATAGTGAGATATTGATATTTAAATTCTTTAGTTTCTGTTGTTTTGGTTGCAATTCAGCATTGATTTGTTATGCTAGCTCTTCTAGAATCACACCTCCACCATATACTAGATCATTGAAGTACCATAACAGGGTTTCAGTGCTTTTCTAGTGGACTGTTAATATGTTCTTTCTAACACCTGCAACGACAATGGTTGTAATTTATCTTCATGGTTGCCATAAAGTTTGTTAAGTATGTCATGCAAAAACGTATGTGCCAAAGTATAGTTGTTACAAATCATATGTTTCTAATCAAGATTCATGGCCTGTAATATAAATAAGAATTAAAATTTGATCAAATTGGCATTTTGTGATTGGCTGCTACATCGCAAATCAAGGTCTAAGTTATTAAAAATTCTTCTAAAAGGAATTTTTTTAGTGATGCACGAGTTCAATATTCATAGATTATGCATGACTATCAATATTTTTGGAGACTCAAACTGGAATGTCTGGCTTGCTTCATGAGCAATTCTGATGAAACTTTGTGGTCATTTATATGCCATATAATTATCTTGGTGTCTTGCCATATCTTGTTATTCTTATTGTTTTTTGGTAATTTAAGTACGTTGTGTGTTACTACTTGCAGCCAAAACTCCTGGAGGCATCTGAAGCAGATGAGTTGATACTTAGAAACTGGAAATCTCAAGGCACTGTAACTGAGGTTTCTGTCCTCGAAGAAGATGAGCTGTTGTTTCCAGTGGTTCCTGTTGGGAGCCATTTCTCTAAATGGATCTCTGTACATAATCCTAGCCAGCAACCTGTTATAATGCAACTCATGCTTAACTCAGGAGAGGTCATTGATCAGTGCAAATCTGCTGATGAACTGTATGAGCATACATTATCGAGTAGGTTTACTAAGATTGATTCTCTAGAAACTAGAATAGGGTTCTCAACATCAGATTCAGCAATAACTGAGGCCTTTGTACATCCTTCTGAAAGTGCATTGTTTGGGCCAGTCATCTTTCGTCCCTCAAATAGATGTACATGGAGAAGCTCAGTTTTGATAAGGAATAATCTTTCTGGTGTAGAATGGTTACCTATTCAAGCACTTGGTGGGTCACATTTGCTCATCCTTCTTGAGGGGTCTGAACCTGTTAGGAAGCTCGAATTCAACTTTCAATTGCCAATTAACATGTCCGCTGCAGAATTGTTATCCCATATTGAAAACACTAGTTCTTTATGTAGCCATCGGCTCTCCAAGGAAATATATGCAAAAAATATTGGTGAACTTCCTCTTGAGGTGAAGAAACTGCAAATTTCAGGAACTGATTGTGCCTTGGATGGGTTTAGGGTACAGAGATGCAAAAGTTTTACTCTAGAACCAGGGGAATCAGTGAGGCTCCTAATTTCATACGAAGCAGACTTTTCTACAAATGTTGTTCACAGGGATCTTGAGCTAGCATTGGCTACCGGCATCTTTGTAGTACCTATGAAAGCAAGCCTTCCTGTCTATATGCTCAACCTTTGTAGGAAAACTTTTTTTCAAACAGTGCATTGGAAAGCATCTTTACTTGTATTTGCTGCTGTTTCAACACTTATTCTGTTGTTGATCTGCATTGTTCCGCACTTCTTTTTTTTGGATACTGAAGAATATTATGTTAAGGTTGATAAAAGCGCAAACACCACAAGCAAGGCTGGAAAAACTTCTCACCTTCGTAGTGCAAAAATATCCAGGTCAGTTAGATTAATTTCTTCTTCTTATATGAGAGAACATATCGGTCCATGTTTACATTTGCTTCATGACTTTCATAATATGCAGATCATCTAGTGAAGATGAGAACCGTAAGGCTGCAATTGTCAATGAGTATCATATATGTCACAACATTGCGCTTGACAGCCCTAAGAAGACAGAAGAGATGCAAGGTTTTATTCATCAGAAGGATATCACATTCTCACCACCGACAGTAACAGCTAAACCTGCAGAAGTTTTTGACAACTACAATATGTTAGAAGTGCCACAAAGTGGTGGTCTCACCATAAGAGTTGTTAAAGAAAAAGGAAGAAGACGAAAGAAAAAGACCATCGGAAGTGGATTCGCAGCAAAACTAGAAGTTTCTAGTAGTCAGAGCGGGAATTCTACACCATCATCACCCCTGTCTCCCAGTGCCTCCACTCCAAAGCAAGCATGGCCTCTTTCTCCTAAAAGTGGTATCACCCCATTTGCTGGAGTATCGTCAGAACAGAAACAGCAGAAGAAACATGATGCAGTAGATGTCATAGGAATAAGAGTATCGGAAACTGAGAAGCATCGTAAGCAATCTCCAGTGACTGCAAAATTGGCTGGGAACCAAACTACATCGTCGCCTTCTGTCAGTTCTTCAGGATCTGTTTGGTTTGCTCATTGTGCCACTGCTCCTAGTGCCTTAGCCACAAATTCTCCAATTGCACCATCTGCTCGTGCTCCAGGACCTAAGAGCGGCAAGGATAAAGCCACAAAAATGGAGGAAAATGATGGCGGCGGAAAAGAGTTCACCTACGACATATGGGGAAATCATTTTGCAGACAGTTTCTTGGTTAGGCAAAAGGAGTATACAACTAACATGCTTGATGCTTCGGAAGGTGACTCTCAGAGCTTCTTTGCGAGAGATCCTCGGTCCCTCATGGTGATGTCATCGACACAGTCTGTATCTCCCGGGCAAAAGTCGCCTGTTGATGATGTAACTTGCCTTGATCAAATAAACTAGAGAAGTTTATTTTACATCCTAATTTTTCTCTAACCCTGCTTTTTAATCTGTTATCAATCTTTTACCGTTTGCTAGCATGTGGAGAAGATGAATAGAACTCATAACCCACTGATATGGTTTGATTTTTAGGTTATTCCTGACCAGTTATTCCTTTAGCTAGCATGTGGAGAAGATGAATAGAGCTCACAGCCCACTGATACGGTTTGATCTCAAAACCAGATTGCTAAATCTAATAATACTGCCTGCAACAAGTTATGATGCCAAATAGTCTTGGAGTGTAAGCTTGGTGGTCCTAATCTTTGGTTGCTGGTTCTAGCCTTACGGTAAATGCATCTCTATTCTTATGATTGGTATTTATCGTAACAATTTGTAGCACAGCATCAAACATTCTTAGTTTTCAATCGTGGAACAGCATTTGTGAGCCAGTGTAGTCCTCCCTACAGTGCAAGGAAAGCAAAATCTGATGCAGTTGGTCTCAAGGAAAGAAACATCTGATGCAACATGCACACTCCCTATGGTGGCAATGAAAGATTCTTCTTTCATTTCCAAGGTGAGAACTGGATAAAGTTGCAGACTGACAGATGCTAGTTAAAACGGAAGAAGACAAGTAATCTAAAAGGAAAAGAAAGCATAATTCTCAAAGCATCTCTTCTCATCTTGCATATCAACAACTTGATACAATAAAATACAATTCAAAAAGTCAATTTTGATAATAGTCGACTGAGTTCCAGAAAAAACCAATAAGTTCACAGTTGCCATGACTTTCTTTCTCATTCTGCAGACGTTGATCTATGTAAAAATGAAATTGACAGAAGCAGGAAGTTTAACTCGAAAAGAATTCTCAATGGCACCTATTCCTCTTCTGCATATTAATACCTTGAAACAATAAAATACACTTCAAAATGTCAATTTAGATAATAGTCAGCTGAGTTTCAGAAAAAAAAAGCTAATAAGTTCTCAGCTGCCATGAATTTCTTATTCTGCAGACTTTGATCTATGTAAATAAAATTAAAATACACAGAAGCAAGAAATTCAACTTCAAAAGGATTCTCATTGACTTGTTTTGGCTTTCGGAGAGATGACATTTAATCCTCCCATGTAAGGCCTCAGCGGCTCCGGAATCACTACAGCACCATCCTCTTGCTGGAAGTTCTCTAAAAGACATATGATCATGCGAGGAACAGCACAAGCTGTCGCGTTAAGGGTATGAACAAACTGCGTGGGTGCCAGATTGCTGCCCTTGCCTTTCTTCGAGGTTGCTGGCGTATCAGATGATGGACGGTAACGGATGCCCAGCCTCCGGCTTTGGTAATCTGTGCAGTTTGATGCACTTGATATCTGTTAGACACAGGTCAAAGAGCAAGTTAGCATATCGACCTGAGTAGTGAAATAGTATTCAAAGCTACAAATGCCAAAGATGGCTTTTTCAATGTTGAAACCAATAGGTAAAAAGCTTGCTTGACTATTATGACTTGCAAATACTAATACCAAGGAAAAAAATTTTATAAGAAGGCATCAACATACTTCACCGTACCGCCCTAATCCTGGCATCCATGCCTCCACGTCAAACTTACGATATGCAGGTGCACCCAAGTCGCCTGTTGCCATATCTAAAGTCCTGTGATAAATGCCAAAATAATTGTCATCATACATATAGTTATATCATACATCAAACCAAGAAATATAAACAACTACTTGAAATGAAGTCCAAGAGAGCTGAAAAGGTCTTCCTCAATGGCAATAAGTTCTTCATGGTACAAGTTACTTTCCTCAGGACGACAGAATATAAACATCTCAACTTTGCTGAACTGGTGAACTCTATAAAGGCCCCTGATCAAGAATGGTTCTTCGAATTAGCAAGATATCAATAATTTAGAAACTAATTTTCAGCTTGCTTCAACAATAATAGGTTCATAAATGATATCCCTCATCAACATGGAGTCTACAAATGACCAACCTTATTGAAGGAAACCATGTCAAACAAGGTAGTTGGGAAGGCAAACCCTTCATTTCAACCATGAGACAGATACTGGTAAGCTCAATCTCATCTCATTTCATTTTAGTGAAGGAGGGATGGAAAGAGGGAAAAAAAAAGAAAATAAAATGATGGGGAGCAAAGGAGAAGGGGCAGATGTGAGTGGCTGTTTTATTTCATTAAATTCATTGATTAAAGTTTAAAATAAGCAGTAAGCATTTTATTTGAAGTCTTAAAGGATTTGACAAAAATGTACAATCCTCAAAGATAATCTGAGAACATAGCGTCTAAAAGAATGCCACTAGGTACGGACCAACCTTGTCGCTGTTCCTGCAGCACCAGCTTCAGTGCGAAAACAGTGTGAGTAGGCTACATACTTTAAAGGCAAAGCAGAGTCAGGAAGAATTGAATCCATATGGATGCCTCCAACAGGAATTTCTGCTGTTCCAATGAGACACTGGTCATTGTTCTCAATAGAATACACCTGTTAAGAAATAAAATAAAATAAACATCACCAAATGGGATATTTATACAGAGCAATATGATGAATCCTATCAGTGTTCCCAAATTTGAGATAATAGAAATTTCTCACAACTTGGAACATCAACAACCTAGATAAATTCATGTATCTATAAATGACTAACTGACAATTGCCAATCAGACCTCGTGTAAATTTCGTACAAAATTGAAGGGGCTATGGCCTTGTGAATGAAACAAACATAATTACTTATTCCTGTACAAGATATCTATGAAATTAGTTTTTTAAAACCATTATTTCAACCTGCATGGTGCCCTAGTCGTTCAGTGGACTAGGTAGGTCCCAGAAAGACAGTTCTGTATTTTTCATTTTATGTTCCAATCTTCAACTTATGTCGAAAGGGTCTGCACAGATAATGATTAAATTATATCTAGAAAGAAAATAAACACAGAAATAGGAATTAAGCACCAACCTGTGTATTTTGCCCCCTTGGCTGAAAGCCACACTTCTCAACAACAGATGATCTTACAATTTCTGGTGTAATAAGAGGTATATATCCCCGTTTTGAAACTTCTGCAATTGCCCAATTAATTAGGCCCATTTCTAATAAGACTGCTTCATTCTTTAGATAATAAAACTTCGAACCACTGACCTGTAAAAGAATATATATATAGCTGATATGCACCCACAAACAAAAATGTCAAAGAAAGCTATTAAAGTGCAAAGCAAACCAGGTTCATCTAAGACATAGTGGAAAAGATTTCAGCGAGTCTCAAACCTAATTTATATGTGAAAAGATGTGACCATCAGTAAGGGATGTGTTGGCAATAAACAAAAGACCTTATACTTTTTTGATATAGGTAATAAATTTAATTTTTTTATTAATTTAGTAACTATGACATACAGATAAAAAGTGCATCAATAATTGTAAATTTATTTGCCTATACATATGCCTCATTGTAGTCATCACACCATCAAAACCATAGAAAGAAAGTTAAATAAACACTAGGTTGAGGAATACCTCAGCTGCTGCATCAAAATCAAACAAATCAAGATCCTTTCCTAGCTCAAGATGATCTTTAATGTTAAAGTTAAACTCCCACGGACTTCTTACCTAGGCAATTCGGACAAATAAAACAGAGTATTAGTTTTAAAAAATTGCTAATAATGTGAACAAAGAGTCAAGAGCTAAACCTACCATCTTTCTGATTATGGAACTCTCCTCACCCCCTATAGGAACATCTGGATGTGTTATATTTGGTAGACACTGTGCTTCCTGTCGAAGCTGATCTGTAAGTTGAACTAGATCTTCTTCCAGGGAAACAAGTCCTTCTTTCAAATTTTTTCCTGTAGGAAAGATCAACGGACTTATGTAGGTAGAACTAATCAACAAAATGCCATCTCCGACAAGAGTTTGTATGCAATCTAGTCTCAAGGGTGAAAAAAAAGTATTACTAGATAGTTCACACCTTCTTCCACAAGAGCTTGACGTACAGATGGCTCTAGCTTCCCTTTCATTTTATTAGCGACTACATTTCTTTCAGCTCGAAGCCGTTCAACCTCCTGCCATCTGTGACAGAAAATTAGATATCGAAGTTGTATGCTATCATTATACTTATTATTAGACATTATTGCACCATGGCATGCCTACTAGATATAGTAATGCAGTCCAAAATGTACTGTTAATGAACTTGTATCGTGGTGACACTGACATGGAACATTGAATATGCATCACATCTTGTCTTTGTTAAAATACTGAATATGCATTACATCTTGGCTTTATTAAGTAAGACACTGAATTTTACACTAAGAAATTTTTGAACACGTCTCAATCCTTGGTAGCCTAATAGTTGTGGGAGCCAGAATGACACAAACTAAAATCTAACCTACTCGACATGCACCAGAACATAAAGAACATAGTAACTTGTGATCACAGGTGTTTCTAGTCCAACCTGGAGAAGCCTTGCTAACAAAAAATTTCTCTTGCACACCTCTTTGAATACAGAAATCAGTAAGTCCATATAATACCATTACAGGAAAACAAAGCAATAACAGTGAACAGAGAAGAAAAAGCCAAACGAAAAGTAAGCAAGAAATAGTAGCATGTTCGGACAGTCAATCTAATGATTACCAAGTTCATTAATTGACAAACATATACGTGCAGCAGTATCCTGTCACACAACTTCTTGTTCCAAAGTAAGGATCTAGAAGCAATATATTGAACCACAACAAAAAATTTGAAGCATATTGACTTAATCATCACAGAGATGGTAGACTCTTGGCAGAAATAAAGATTGGCCTGAAGAGACTGTACATAGCAGACTAGCAGTGAAAGACTACAACAAGTGTTAAATCCAATGTAAACTATAAGAAGTATACATTTTTCCTCTTTTGTATGATTAGGAAATAACAGCTTTCAAATCAATCTGGTAGAAAATTAGAGCCAGCAGATTCAGAAGAATGCCAAGGAGATTGATTCTAAAGGCTTTGTCAGTTTTCCTTTGGAATAGACTATTTCTACAGAAGGTTCAATCTAGCACACATAAGAGCCTAGACCTTGTGCAAATGCACAACATGTCCGATGGAAACATCAACCTCCAATCTCTCCTCACCAATTCAGTGATATCTCCTAATGTAGAACAGAAGAATAAAAATGAACAGGTTGAATCAAATACATCTGACAAAGCTATTTGATATGTTCTACATGTCACAAACGATCAAAGACAATAACATAAGGCCAAAATAGCGCAACACATAGTATTTAAAGAAAAAGGGGATACTAGAAAGAGCTCGATCAGATTAAAATTCCTTTAGGGCACCTTACTTCATGTGATCTTCCAAACTAACAGATTCCACAAAAATTCTGCCTGAAAAGGTTATTGAACATCAGTTTGCCGCAAAACCATGACAATGGCTGTGACCATAACCATTACTCTTTTTGTTCTTCTACACTTCGTATGCTTATATTCACTGTTTGTCAATTTGATTGATACCACAATGCATTGATCATTAAATTGAGTTGGAAAACTTGGTGAGAGAAGTCCGAGATACTTCGTCCATGTGGTCACACTGAAAAGATTCAATTTCTGCCCATATCATGCTAACACTAATGGCCATGAAGTTGAAGGGGAAATCATAATAATAAAGCACAACCTGGGCCCTCCGAAGCACTATTACAGGTTAAAAGAATGAAAACCTTTTTGATGATTATAAAGGAAATATAGCATGAAAAATTAAAAGAAGGCCTGACCTTCTGAAGATTTAGGAACTTCTCGTACAGCTCAAGAACGAGATCCAAATTGGCATTGGAATTCCTGTTCTTTATGTTGGCAGCAACAACATCCTTGTTGTCCCTAATCCATTTGAAGTCGATGGCGGCCTTCCACTGCGGCTTTGCAGCAGCTGCAGGTACCAAAGCTTCAACGAGATTGCAAACAGGAAACTGGGAAAACTTGATAGAGGAGCCACCTTTTCCTTCTTGCTTCGTGATGGGAGCCGTGGGGAGGGCGGTGGAAGAGAAGGCCCTAACAATAGTAGGAAAGAGCACCCTGCTGAGGAGGCGGTGGTGGGGATTCGTGGCGGCAAAGGTTAGGGTTAGGGTTCGGAGAGGAGAGAACATCGACGGAGAGCGGCAGATAGAGGGAGCGAGTGCGAGACCGTGGAAGGTTGTCCCTCCGAAGCACCCGCATGATATCATCGCCGTGGGGGCCGTGCAGGGACAGAGAGGAGGCGGCAGCGGCTGGCACCGACGGAGGCGGATGGGCTGGGCGGCGCGGATGGTTGGATGAGAGGGGTTTAAAAGATGGGGTTCGTCAGCATCTGCCACTTGTCTTCACGTGCGTCGAATCAGGGCTGAATCGGCTGGAAATGTTTCAGGAACGGGGTCTCTCAGTGATATGGGACCCACCGAAACGGGTCCCGTTGCCCGCATACCTACGAATACACACCAAGTACGCTCCGTATACGGATATTACATCCATAAATATACTGTTCATCTCAAGCATTCCTCGCGACTCAGATGTATTGATGTCTTCATCTGCAGCTACACCATACATGGCTAATCAAGTCAGACTATACCTTCTTTTGTAGCATCTCCATGTATATAAGCCGCTTCACAGGACACCAATCGGATGAGAAGCTCCTCCCTTTAGGCCTCTCTCTCTCTCTCTCTCTCCCTCTCTCTCTAAGGAGAGCATCTTGGAAGCAAGGAAGGAACCTCCCCCAGCCTTGTGATCCATTAACAATGGGTGTTAGCTATAGATATGCTTCCTCCGTCCTCCTCAGCTCAGAGGACAGCAACGGCATCCTGGGATTGGGTGACACAGAAGGGCAGGACTTCCATGGAGAAGCTGCAAGGCGCGACCTTTGGCGATTTCCTGACACGAGGCGTGGTATTTATGCGGGCATTTCGGCGGATTTTACTTTGCAGTCGGAGGACTGCGTTGCGTTGATGGTGGACAGGGAGTCGCAGCAGCTCCCACAGGGAGACTATGTTAAGAGGTTGGTGAGGGGGCAGTTGGACCTGGCTATCAGAAGTGATGCCATTGACTGGATTCAAAAGGTAGGGTTGAGTTGTTCTTTGCTCACCTGGTTTGATATCTCTGTAGAAGACTTTTTTTTGCGTTTCATCCTTTCTCTGATGAGTTGAATGAATCTGACAACAGCTTTATCTTAATTCTTTTCTTTCTTGCCTTGCATTTGATGTACTTGTGCCATCTTCTTCCTCTAAATGGGCAGGTTCATGCACATCACAGATTTGGGCCTCTAAGTGCCTATTTATCTGTGAATTACTTGGATCGGTTTCTCTCCTCCTACGAACACTCGGTACAAAGAACTCAATGTGATGTGTAGCAATGTTAATTAAGTAGTACGAAAAGTACGATCTTTCTTAATGTTCCATATTTTCATCTCCATTTACAGCAAGGTAACGCTTGGATGACACAGTTGCTATCAGTGGCCTGCTTATCTCTTGCTGCCAAGGCGGATGAAACAGAAGTCCTTTCATCTCTGGATTTACAGGTAAAAAAGATATCTTTGGACCAGTATAACTTTCTAGTACTGATCATGTTCTTTTCGATGGACAAACAGATAGGTGAAGCAAGATTTGTGTTTGAGTCCAGGACTGTACAGAGAATGGAGCTTCTAGTGCTCAGCACACTCAAGTGGAGGATGCAAGTTGTGACACCTTTCTCATTCATTGATTACTTTCTGTACAAGTTCAGGGATGGAATTGTGCCAGATAGCTCATTAGTTTCTAGATCTGTGGGGCTCATTTTGGGCACTGTTAGAGGTCGGTGATTAAGAGCAATGCATAATCTTTCAAAGTGTGAGAGATATTTAGATCGGATACAAAGCTTAACATGAATGTGACTGCTAATTAATTGCAGAGATTGATTTCCTTGAGTTTAGACCTTCTGAGATTGCTGCAGCAGTGGCACTGACTGCCTTGAAGAAGACCCAAGTTCTGGAGGTTGGCAAAGCTTTAACTTGCTGCAATCATGTAGATATGGTGAGATCATCCGTCTGTGTTATACATTACTTCATCTAACAATTGCAATCTAGTTTTTAAGAGTTAATTATTTTGCACAATGGATCAGGAAAGAGTCTTGAGGTGCAATGAAGTGATTCAAGAGATGACATTGATGAAGAACAGGAGGTATAAGAAAGGTGGTCCATCAGTTTCTACTGCGCCAAAGAGCCCGATAGGTGTGCTGGATGCTACATGTGTGAGCTACGAGAGTGATGGCATAACAGTTGGGTCACACGCAAACTGTCATCCTTCCTCTCCAGCTGCCAAGAGGAGGAAACTAAACAGATCATCATCTTCATGAGAAGATGAGGACCTTGTTTCCAACTCATTTGTTTGTGAAAGCTTTGTTGTATTGACTGGAAATTAACAGAGAAGAAAGTTGGAATAAGCAGGCTGCTTTTGATATGAATGCATCTGACCAGATCTACAACTTTAAGCCATACCACATGAATCAGATGGGAATCATCATCTTATGGGAGAAAAAACTGGTTTTATTTGATTCTGTTTCCTTCTTAGAATCATTACCAATCTATCATTTGTGATCAAAGGAGAATCACCCAACATAAACAAGAACAAAAAGCAAGTAAATTACCAAGAACAAGCTCGATTCTACAGCATTCATCGCATCCTTGTTATGTCCATCCACTGTTTGACTGGTTGTCTGTAAAAGAAGAGCCCACTGGCTGGCACAGATCTTGGAGTGACAACATGCAGACAAAGACAACATTTATGGGGAGAAGTGTTGGGTAACCCCTCGGAAGTTTCAGGTTGCAGAGTGCATCAGTTGAAACAGTAAAAAGTAATAAGCTGGATGAGTTTGATCCTCCCAGTAATCCTGTAACATATATAGACAAGGATCAAGTACTTCCTGAGATTATTTTCTCATAGCTTTTGGCAGAAACCAGCATCAAGTTTCAAATACCAGTGAGGAATATGCATCATGTTTTCTTGTTCTAAATCTACCTGAAATGACTTCACAAACAGTGGTAAACTGATAACTTCCTCCATTGAGGAAGCTGCCAGTCTTTTCAGTGGGCAGTAGGCACAGTGTCTGTTTGCTGCAAGACATTAAAGAAGGTCCTGCTCCACCAACTTTAGTTTAGCTATTATGATTGATGACACAATTCCCTTTGCCATGCACCTTACCTGCTGCTCTGCTATGACATGTGTGCCTATGTCAACCAATACTGTAACAGGCCTCCATGTCTCAGTTCTCAATATAAGTTGACTGAGTTCTTTTGAATCAATATAAGTGAGTCCATGAAAGGGACCAGAGAGTAGGTAGGTGTCTTATTGATAACTGGGAAAAGGAAACTGTCATGTGGTAGGGATGCATGAATACTGGGAGGCCTCTTTAATCGACCTTTGTTAAGGGTCATGACTTTGAATTTTATGGATTAGGGCACCCAACAAAGCCAATAAAAAAGTGTTCCTTTGGGGTTGTTAGGGAAGCAGTCTTATTGTAGTATGAGGTCTCTCTTTTGTGCTTCCCAAAGGACAGACCTGAAAAGGATTAGCAGGACCAGCCTTGATGTATCATAGAGTAAGAATTTGGATTAGATTTCCATGACCAAAAGATTTCTCAAGATAATCTCTGTATATTTTATAGGACTGCTGCATCTTTGCATCTAAAATTTGAGGCACACCAAAGCTTATCTCAAGATAATCCCTGCATTTCCACATACATGGAGCTTGAGTTGATCACAGAAAGGAGAAGTTAGTCATCCCTGTTGTATGTTGAAAGACAATTCCATCTGCCATCAACAATCTAAAGTAAGATGGATTCTTTGGGGACCAACACATAATGACAGTCATGCATGGCAATAACTAATGCATAGCTACTCCGATCAAACACAACACCAGTGTGCATCTCAATGCTCAAGAAGACACAGCTAAAGTTAAAGCTGAAGCACCAACAATTTTGTGGCATCGGTTGGCCAATGAGTATACTACAGTTGACTGCTTGGTTTCTAGTGAGCTGCAGAGGAAACAAGAGACATGCAGTGACAGCTAACCCTGTGAACAACAAGAGGGCAAAGAATTGCTTGCCTACAGGAACTCCAACCTCAATCACATTAGCGTTCGTCACTCAGCTGTCATTTAAACGAAAGTTTATGGTGGTGAAGAAGGTGGTGATGGTTGGAGGATGCAGTGATGCAGGACCAAAGGCAGTGTGGGGGGATGCGATTTATTGCCTCGTGATCAGCTTGAAGACGATCGACAGCCAATCCCGTGTGGGGAGACCGAGTCTGAGTTTGGATCTTTGGGAAGTGATTTGGTCAGAGGCCACAAATGCTGCCAGCTGACGATGCCCTGCACAGGGCTCCATCCGCCAGGGTTGAATTGAAGCTGGTCCTCTGTGAAGAGTTGAAGCTGCACAGGGCAGCGGGCCTGCATCATGCCCCTATCTCTCGTGTATTTTTAGCACACATCCTTGCATGCAAAAGAACATGAAGCACCACTGCATCAAATCCCTGATTAGGGAGGGTGGGTCTACAGGACAGAGCTGTCACCTCAGATGTATTATTTAGAGAGTTTATTATTTACATGATTCATGTTCTATAGACACATGTAATCCCCATTTATATGTCACTTCCAATAGCATATCCTAAATAAACTAAAAAAACCACCATAAAAAGGTGAATTCTAAATATAACTAAACAGTCTTTTAGCATATTCACCGGGAAAAAAAAGTCAAAGGTAAACAGGCCAAGTAAAAAATAATTATTATTAATTTATAAAAACTTAATTTAATATGATAATGAAGACATAATGACACTTCAACTTTATATAGTCGATACCTTATTATCATGCGCTTAACACCTCAATATTATATGTGACATGAGAATGAATACAGAATTGATAATTAACATCGTACATTTTAATATTATGTCATCGATACATGATTGTTTGATACCTAAGTATCATGTGAATAACATCAAGATGTTTTATTATCGAGTTGGTTAAAATATTATCGCATCTCAAATTTAGCATTGTACGATCATGATTGAGTCGAAGAAAATCACATAATTATTTTATATAATCGACATCGATCATAAGAATAACAATAATAAGAGTCCACTATAAAAGATCTCTCCATGTATATTCCTCAAATACTATATAGATTCCTTCGAATCTTAAATCAACAGGAGAGTCGAATGAATCATTAATTGAATGAGATTAAACTAGCTGGATATTAATCTCATTCACAGGGCATTCATATGAAACTACCACCATACAAAAATGTTCCAAAGAAATATATGTGTTAAATCTAAATTTAGATGGGTAAGTATGAAATATTTTGGCCAAAATTAAAAAAGTAATTAGACTTTTCAGTCAATATCTGCTTGCTAATTCCATGCAACTTTTACGGCGATGACACAGGCAATGCAAAGAAACAGATAACGAAGGATACAATAAAAATCAATTACATATTTATTAGGTATCGATACATCATGAGTGATACATGATAACAGATAAGATTTTTTACTATATAAGGAAATCTCGTTGTTCGGGAAATCTTTCCTTCTAACCTGTATAAATAGGAAGAGGAGGAATATAGCTTTTTCTATTATTTCTATTTTTTATCTTTTATCATGGTATCAAAGCTTATCAATACATGCCAGCCAGAGAGCAGGTGGTATTATATCCATAAAGGGCTCCTAATAGATACTGAGTCAACTTGGACTCGAACTCGAACTCGAACTCGATTAAAGCTTTTGCTGTAAATTTAATGTGGGCCTTTTGTAGGCAAAATATAAGCCCAACATATACTATAGTTGGGCTTCTCTGAAATGCCCACCTCCAAATCCAACATCGGCCCATGAACGAGGGAACGTCTTTTTCGTTTTGACTCGTTTTGAACCGGAATCAAATTAGTTCTAGTTTTGGATCACAACCGTCTATTTTAATCTTTATAATTTTTTTTAAAAATAGATCTCTAATTATTTATTTATTATATTATTAGAAGGATTAAATTCATTATTTGGAATGATATTTGATCATTTAATTTTTTTATTTTTTCTGCACGGTTTGGATCTGAATTGAAATCATCGATTTCGATTTTAGATTCCAGAATCCAGAAACTAGAATCGAACCACCAAAACATGGTTCAGATTCGATTCAAAATCATCAACTGTTGACTCGATTCGATTCGATTCTGATTTTTTATCGATTTGAATCGAACTTGCATCGTTAATAGTTGGATGCTTTTCATACATCTAGATTTATCTGAGTCACTTAAATTAAATTTATATTAATAAATATAAAAAAGGAATTTAAGTTTGACATAATTAGAATATGGTAATGAGTCATATATTTCCCTAACTACCCAACTCCTTTGCATCCCTTTGAGTCAGATTAGGATATCTATCAATCAAAATTTATAATATACATGAGATTAAAAAAAATTGAAGTTGGGATGTTGATAGAGAGATGTTAACATGAGTAAGTTCAAATGTAATTAATAGGTTGGCCATCCTAGCCACATATCGACAAAGTCGAATATGGAGACATATAACCTTGACAGATTGCACGTGATTTATGGGCTACTAGAGTGGCAAACATCACACCTCGCTTTTGCTTAAAATGTCATACAACCTCCTCTTACGTCCAATAATCTCGAACATAATAGTTTTTAAATTATTTATAAAAAATCTTAAGATACATATTATAAACACTCATTTCGAAAAGCTCACTAGCTAATTCGACTTGTTCAACTTATCTTAAATTTTATAATATCAAAAATTAATTTGATTGTCGGAGAGACATTGGTCTGGGATGCCCCGACTTAATTTTGCAGGATCGATGTATTACTAAGATTTTTTAAAAAATACTTAGGTAATTCTTCGATGGAGAAAAAATGATTAGTATGGCTTTTTTTGGGTAAATTACTCTATTTATTTTGAAGTTTGTCATTGATAACATTTGTTTTACTACTAATAATCTCTTAAAAAATTAATAAAATATAATTTTATTATTTATGATCCTTAGGGATACTAATCTTACACTTTTATGTCTCAATCCTTTTACATCGCTTATCGCTCTCTTGATGCGCTCGATATTGTTTATTACTCGTAATGAAAAAAAATGATGATATTTATGTCTATTTAGAGATTTAATGGATAGCAAAAGTTTTCGATAATTTTTTATTTATATCAGCGGTCATCACGCCACGTGGCGAAGAAATGTTACGCGTGCGCCCTGACAAAGCGATCAAATCAAACGCCACTTGGAAGCGCTGCGGGCGTCGCCATCATCGCCTGCCACAAAAATCGGCCGTGCAATCCGTCCGCGCGTGGCAGCTCAGTGAACACGCCAAGCACACGCGCGGTTTGACCCCGTCAAAGACCTCCATCACCACCCACGCGTGTTACGCCAACACCACCCCGTGGTCCCCTCCCGCCCTCGTACAGCGGCCACGGTTGGCCCCCTCTCGTCGCGTAACGCCAGTCGCGTACAATGTCGGCGTGGCGAATCCCGCCGCGTGTGCCGTTCCTTCCTCGAGACCCACGCGTGCGAGTCGCAGACTCGTGCGAGTCCGCCGCAGGCTTTGCCGCGGCTGCTGCTGCCATCATCACCGTTGCTTTCCCGTGTTCATGCTTTTTGGACGCTCAACGCATTGCTCCCATGTGTCATCCAATGCTCACCGTGTTGAAAGGATGCTCATTCCCTGTCCCCTCTTAGTCCAAGTAACACTCCCAATCCCATTATAGAGATTCATCCTTTCGATCACTAACCTTCTTAAACACCAATTACCACTCCCAAACAAACTATCATCTTTCCTTCCCCTCTCTTTTAACATTAGACCACTTAACGAGAAAGATAACTCTGCGAACGCTGCCAGAGAACGGGCGTGCACTGCATGCATGCATGCCTTTCTTTTCTACAGCGTGCGGAGTCGCCTGCGTTGCTTTGCAAGCGTGGCGTGGTGATCCTGTTCGAGACCAGCAGATAACGCCATATATTCTACTTCTTCTTCTTCCTCTTCCTGCCTCTCACGATAGCAGATAACGAATGCTTTCATCCCAAACTAAAGTCACAGAAGCTATCGAATGAGGTGTGTAAACAAGTGGCTGTGCACCAACTCGTGGAAGCAATAGTTGCAGGCCAAAGTCTTCGTGTCCGACACATCGTATGATATCAGTACTTGCCGAATGGTCGTCACCATCGTTGACATTATTGTTGGTGATGCAAATGGTTTAAGCAGCAGCAACAAAGTGCTCCCTCGATTCAAAGGGAAAGTTACGTGTCACCCAAAACGTAGACTCTACGCTTGGGGAGAAGTATCTTTGTCCATGCGAAGGGATGTTAATGACATGGGGACACATAAACTAATGTCATCAAATCTTCCGGTACCTAACATTAGGTATCATGCAGGCGCACCTAAACTAATGTCATGCATCCTATAACATAATCTCTTTCATGCAGTACTGGTTGGTGTATTCCAGTAGGATTCCATTATTTAACATCTAAGTACTACTAAAGATTTTTGGTTTGCTCATGCAGAAGTAAACTTGGATGGTAGATTTTGTCTCTTATTTCTCTAATCCAATATTTAGTGCTTGTAGGCTCAACTCAAGAATCAGAATCGAAATGGATTGATAGTTCAATAGAACCAAAATTGGGATGATTTGATTTTAATCATGGTTCACAATATCATACCGTACCGACGTTTCGACGTTGACTTGGTATGGTACGGTACCAGCGTTCCGAGCGGTACACTGTGGCATACCGAATAATTTTATATTTTTTCATTACAGTAACACTATAACGATACGGGACGATTCGCGTACCGGTATATCGTCGGACCGGTACGTACCGCCCGTACCGAACGGTACGGTTCGATACTGCATACTATGATTTTAATGTTTAGAGTATCAAACAGAAACTATCAATTCTAAATCAAGAAAAAATATTTTAAAAAAATTAAATAACAAATAGGTAGTATCGTTGAGTCGATTCGACATATTCGAATTGTCACTGGGTTAGGGTTAAGTGTTTCTAAAGATACATATTTATATTTATTTGTAAATGATAGATAAATAACGAAAGTGAGATTTGATAGTGGATCTAATAATATGATGAAGTCTTTAATTACAAAGTTAAAGATTCATGTAACAGTTAGATCATGATTAGGTTAATCTGATTGTTCTGTGTTAATTTTGGAAGATAACAAATGCAAATTAATCGATAAAGAAAAGGTGGGAACGAACAATATGGATAAGACGGTAATTTTCGTTGTCCGCTGACCGTGGCATTAACGTAATTGTAGAAGTGTGAGGAGCCTATTTTTAAGGGACATTTTGGGTAAATTTACAGTTAGATACTGTATTTTTCTTTAGTAAATTTGCCGAATTAGAGGGGCAATGTTGTCTTCATGCGCCAATATAATCCTCATCGTCGCCGTTCCATCCACTTCCATGTCGGCCTCTTCCGTCTTTCACTCCACTTCCTTTCTTGGGAGCTTGACTTGTTCGAGCTTATCCGCGGATCGGCTCTAAGTTGGATCTTCTGGTGCTTCTGGCTCCTCACTGCTAGCAGATTTGAGGCTTTGTTCGAGGAATTGCAGGTTTTTGTCCGAGATTTTGACGTGCTTCTTCCCGGATCATAAATTGGCTCTTTTCCAGTACTTAATGCTAGCATCTTCTCTGGTATCTTTGTTTGATGGATTTTGTGCTTAAAATCGAATATTTTATACTCAATGCTCGTGATTTACTTTTCCTTTCCTTTTTCGGCGACAGGTTGACCATGAAATCATTCTGCTCGAGGTTTTTGGTCGATATTTTTATTTGGTAGAACTCTTGAAAGTCTGCTCAAAAGTCATTTTCCACCTAATTTGTGGAGAATTTTCATAGTTATCTCATTGTTTGTAGACAAAGGAGTGATTTGTTTGCTTGTCTCGTTGGAAGATTATGGCTTGTCGTTGTAGTTGTCTTTTGGGTTATGAATTTATGTGTTTCACAAAGTTTAATTGGTTTCTGATGTAGTTTTGGGTGTTCCAGTGAGATCGATTGGAGGAGGAGAGAACAAGAGCTGTGCTGATTAATGTTTGGAAGCACTATGCGGTGGCTGAGCCTCTCGGTTGATGTTCTTCGGAAAGGCGTTTCCTTGAACTTGTATTGCCGAGTCATTCTATGACTCGACCTCCCTGTCTTTGGCTTTCCTCTTTTACTTCCCCGTCCTTCTCTCTGATCCGTAGCGTCAAAACCCTCTTCTCGTAGAGGAAGCCCACCTTCGAGCAGAGAGAATAAGAAGTCCTCGTTTCTCTTTTTCTTCGATACTACACTTTGTTTTCATTTCTTGGTTTTGTTGTTCCTGTCCATTTCTTGTTCTCTCTTTCTGGGTCCTCTGGTGAACTACTTCGGCTTCGAAGCGGAAGAAGAGAAGTAATGGTGTGTCAAGCTGCTGCCCAGACGAGATTTCGAGCACTGAAACATGAGAATGGGATTGCTGGTAGTTCCACCATAATCGTTAGAGTCATAGCTTGCTTCCAACCATTACAGCATTGCCAGGTAAGTCTGGGAAGAAGCATTTTGTTCGGATGTTTAGGATCAAAACTCAGGCTTTTTGATCTTTAGTTATTTTCATGTCTTGCAGGCAGAGTACTTCCGCCACCTCCTCAAACCGGTCACGTAGATTAGCTTCTGTTTATCTTCTTATTCAGTATAGCTGCGATTCCACAGATATTGGTGGCTAATCATATTGTGGGGGTAACATTTGTTCTTTGCTGATTGCGCTGGTAAATTATTTGCAGTCCTTCTTATGTTTTCTGATGCGCTATAAGCAGCTTATGTGATTGAAAGGGGCATTTGACCAAATGAGGTGTTGTTGGTGCTTCAGGTGTTTGCTTTGTGGGGATGAAGAAAAACCTCAATCCTTGGCTCAATTTTCCACGTCCAATGCAGCGGTTTAGTAGCTTAAACTCTGCTACTGATCTCATGGAGCCCAACATTGGGCGACAGAACAACCCACTGATGGTTTGCCCTACCTACATTAACCATTGTGGCTGTGTCGTCCCCAGTAATACCACCATAATGTTCCCAGAGATTCAAGCACGCAAATCCTTTGAGATGGCATCATCTATAAATTTTTCTGCAATTCCCATGTTTGTTCCACCAGACTTTGGTGGATCTACGAAGAGATTGCCAGTTCTTAATCAGTCGTGGGAACAAACAGGCTTAGATTTAAGCTCTTCATTACACCCATATCGGACTCTTAATCATGCAAATGAAAGTCTGGACATTCAGGGAAGCAATGAAACTGTTCACATTGGACATGAAGTTGAGGAGATGCATGAAGATTTAAGCTCTTCATTACACCCATATCGGACTCTTAATCATGCAAATGAAAGTCTGGACGTTCAGGGAAGCAATGAAACTGTTCACATTGGACATGAAGTCGAGGAGATGCATGAAGATTCTGAGGAAATTGAGGCTCTTTTATATTCTGACTCTGATGATGATGACAGCAGAGAGGAGGAGGATGCCAGTACAGGACATTCGCCAATTGGGCCAATGACAGGAAGTTCGTCTGAGGTAGCTAGCTCTATCTTCCCAGTCAAGAGAAAGCGACTTGATGAGGATGAACCTGATGCTTTGCTCTTGGACACGGCAACATCAGGAGGCCACCATGGAGACAATTCTGATTTGGATTTTAACAAACATAGGATTGAAGGTGGCGACTCGAGCTGTGTGAGAGGAGAAGACCAGGATCACAAGCGGTTGAAAAGGGAGAGGATATTAGAAACAGTCAGTGCTCTCAGAAGGATCATCCCAGGTGGAGAGGGAAAGGATGCCGCAACTGTCATTGATGAGGCTATTTTATATGTCAAGTCTCTCAAGCTGAAAGCCAAAGATTTAGGTGCTGCTACATGGTAGCATTTGTTCTATAGGCACATAATTTAGTTTCAGACTCTAATTAGCAACAAAAATAGCAGTGCCAGTTCCATAATTATAACCCTCTTTCGCCAAGATCAATGAAAAGGTGACAAAAGCAGAAGCCAAAAAGCTAGCTCTCTCCACACAGATCCAATAACTGAATGTCTGAATTGGTACTTTATGATCACAGTTATGTCTGTGCTTTGATGGTGGGTGAACTAAAGGGATTTCATGGTCCAACAAAGCATTACTATGGTTTGTTTGTGTGAGTAGCAAGGAGTCCTAATTGTCACAAGGGGTGACTGAGAGCCTTTCCTTTTGACCCGTGGTTTTGTGCATGCACGCCCGACAAGTTGGTGGCAATTGCTCGTTTGTCTTCGTCCTTCCTAGCTTTGTGATTATGCTTCGAGGGAGGCATAGTGGCTACCTTTGCTGAGGGTTTAGCAAACCGGAGAAGATCGATATCTGGCTCTACAGTTGCTATCCATGATTTCTTTGATGAGGATGTCATGGCTTTGTTGACAAAGAAGGGTTGCAAGTGACTGTTATGAGCCCTATGTGGGGGCATGTTGGTACAAGCAAGGTGTTTGGATGCATGAGACCAGGTTGAGGTACTGACTTCAGGTGCTGAAGGTTGGAGACTGGAGTTGCAGCTGCTAGATATATGCTGTCATTGCATTGATGTGAGATTGTGCTCACAAGCATTTTGATTACTACTGCTGCAAGCATGATGTTGCCAAAGTGATAAGAGGCAGTGAGTGCATGATCTCATGGTAACTTCTGAAGAGATTACCATGACAATATGTTGCAGATTCAGAGATTTTTAGTGTGTAAAAACTATTCATGGGAAACCCCTGTAGCATTGTCTTTTGAGTACATCATGTAGATTTATTGTGTGTGTTTGTTGGAGTTAAAACATAGGGTATATGGATTTCGATTACGAAATTAACAAAATATTAAAACAATAAATTTCTGTTGGGCTTAGCTGCTGCATGTGCTCATGCTTTTGGTTTTCTGTAACTTTTTTGATGCAATTTCTAGGGTAAGTATGGCCCATCATGTGTTTGATGTAGGCTTTTTTTGTCATTTCATTTGATGATTTTTCAATTTTGTTCATGACAGGTCAGAAGTTGTCTGGTGTTGCTGGAAGCCCAGCATATGTAGCACCAGAAGTTCTCTTGGGGGACTATTCTGAGAAAGTAGATATTTGGGCAGCCGGTGTTCTCCTCCACTTGCTGCTGGTTGGTGGGCTACCATTCAACGGTGGATCTTTGGAAGCTGTCTTTGAGGCAATTAAAAAGACCGAGCTTGATTTTACATATGGGGTGTAAGAGTCAATATCAGAGCTAGCATGGGACCTGCTTAGTAGGATGCTAACTCGGGATGTCTCAAAAAGGATCACGGCTGATGAAATTTTAAGTGAGTTAAAAATTTCTCCCCTATTTGTTTGTTCTTGTTACTCATTCGGAATGAGCCTGATCAGTAACTCTGATTTCAGATCACTCGTGGATTTTATTCTATACAAAATGCCCATCCGAGGTGATGCGAAGAAAATCTGTAAGAAAAAACATTAAACCCATAATCGATGTCGAGAGAATTGCTGCAGCCATCAGCAGCACTCTGTCTATAGAGAGTTCGAGTTCAAAGTCCGAGGAGCAGGATGGCTGTTGCTTTGTCGATGCCCTCGCAGCTGCCATGTCACGTGTTTCAATCTCTGAGACGAAGCGCACCAGGCTGTGCGGCCCTGTGAGTCCAATCCAGCAGCAGTGCTCTTCTAACATGGAATCTAACCTCTGGACAGCATTCTGACTCTGGTATGTACTGATCTCCTCCATGGTTTTGATTACTGAACTAAACAACCACGAGCTCATCAATGGCGGAACGACAGTATCAGGTATTCGGTGTGGTCTCATGGTATTGGATCACCATGTTCAATTGTATCATATACTTTATAAGATCTAAATGAAAGTGATAGGAGGCAGTGGGTGCTTGATGTCATGGTAGCTTCTGAAGAGCATGACAGTATGTGGTTGCAGATTCAGATATTTTGAGTGTGTAAAAATATTCATTCATGGCAAAGCCCTGTAGTTCTGTTTGTTGTGTTCCACCAGCAAATTGACTTGATTTTGACTCCCGGCCTTTAAATTAAGAGCTTTGGATGTTTGGTATTGGGACACGATGAATCAGTCGGTCCAAAAACTCTTCCCAAAGTCTTTTTTTTAAAGGTAAGTCATGGACTTTAGAATTTTATGATAATCTATCAAAATCTTTCAGTTAATCTAATCAGCATCTTCATTGAGGTGGCAAGTTTCCATGTTTTCATTGAAGTGGTGTCTATATATCTTGATAATTTGACTCAATCAACCGGGTTTGACTTGGCTGTCTATATATCTTGATCGTTTCATGGAACATCATTATACCCAATCAATATAGAGAAGCAAAGCATACATGAAGAAGAAGCAATGAGCAGTATCTTCATTGTTTCATGCACGAGCATGTCAAGTCAATTCAGAGTATTCACAAAAGCAAAGGATTGAAACATATACCTAACGATACTAGAGAATATTCACATTCCAAGATTTTTTTTTTCCAAATCTGATACCTAAATCTGCTGATGAACATCATATTTACATCACTCTGATCATGAAAAATATCGACATAATGAAGCTGCCGGAAAAATACTTTCCACAAGTCACGGAGTTGATGTCAGTCATTTTACAATGCAAAGTTCCAAGTTTATGATACAATTGAACATGGTAATCCAAGACTGTGAGACCACACTGAATACCTGAGAGGTAGGGACCAGTGAGACAAATAAGTTGTCGTGCCGCCATTGATTAGCTCGTGGTTATTTAGTTCAGTAATCAAAACCATGGAGGAGATCAGTATATACCAGAGTCAGAATGCTGTACAGAGGTTAGATTCCATGTTAGAAGAGCACTGCTGCTGGATTGGACTCACAGGGCCGCACAGCCTGGTGCGCTTCGTCTCAGAGATTGAAACACGTGACATGGCAGCTGCGAGGGCATCGACAAAGCAACAGCCATCCTGCTCCTCGGACTTTGAACTCGAACTCTCTATAGACAGAGTGCTGCTGATGGCTGCAGCAATTCTCTCGACATCGATTATGGGTTTAATGTTTTTTCTTACAGATTTTCTTCGCATCACCTCGGATGGGCATTTTGTATAGAATAAAATCCACGAGTGATCTGAAATCAGAGTTGCTGATCAGGCTCATTCCGAATGAGTAACAAGAAAAAGCAAATATGGGAGAAATTTTTAACTCACTTAAAATTTCATCAGCCGTGATCCTTTTTGAGACATCCCGAGTCAGCATCCTACTAAGCAGGTCCCGTGCTAGCTCCGATATTGACTCCCACACCCCACATGTAAAATCAAGCTCGGTCTTTTTAATTGCCTCAAAGACAGCTTCCAAAGATCCACCATTGAATGGTAGCCCACCAACCAGCAGCAAGTGGAGGAGAACACCGGCTGCCCAAATATCTACTTTCTCAGAATAGTCCCCCAAGAGAACTTCTGGTGCTACATATGCTGGGCTTCCAGCAACACCAGACAACTTCTGACCTGTCATGAACAAAATTGGAAAATCATCAAATGACATGACAAAGCCCACATCAAACAACACATGATGGGCCATTCTTACCCTAGAAATTGCATTAAAAATATTAGAGAAAACCAAAAGCATGAGCACATGCTGCAGCTAACAAACAGGTAAATCCACGTATATCGAGAAAAGATCTAATTGGTCATAATACCTGCCAACATCTAAAAACCATATTTTTTAACCAAAAACAACTAATAAGATAGGTAAACCCGAACAGTCTCTCCAAGCTGAGTTCTTATTGCAGACTGCAGGGGCACCTAAATTCCTGCAAACAAATACAAATGAAACGTCTAAACCAGGAAGAAAATTATTGGTTTCAAACTGAGTAAATTTGACCTGAAGTATAGTTGCTTATTGTTGCGTTTTGTAGACAGATCAACCAAGACACTAGTGGCATGGAATATACACCAACAACAATATGGTGAAGTTGGTAAAAGCCATTCAAAGGCAAATGCAGAAATCCAATTGCAATAGTGTAAAAAAACTGGTCTTGAAAATGAAACCACCAGAAAAAAATATACTTGAATACTGCATCTTCACCCAATATTCCCCGACAATGTTGAAAATAAAAGAGCAGGCTGGACTGCCACTGCCAAGCAACACACAAGATGATAGAGAAGACTGGTGACAGAAGCATCTATGGATGATAAGAGGCTAGAGATTCATGATTTAGTTAGTTGGTGGAATTTAAAGCTTGACAATTACACTTGTATATTAATTTTGGTTTCTTGTATCTGAATCCAACAGCACTCTTTGGTCATTCCTGATTTGATCATAAAATTCCAACTTGAAAGGTGCCAAAACATACTAGATGAAGCACAAAATCTACATGACAAAACACATACCAAATCAAGCACCAATTGTCATATCATGTATAAGTACCAATTTCATTCTTGAACAGGCTGGAATGAATTTATCAACATAAAACCAATATCAACTAGTAGAAGCCAATCATATTACCAGCATAGCACAGTACAATGTATTATGACTTTGGTTGACCAACATCAACTCAGTACAAGCAGTGTGCTTTGACAAGGTAATCCACGAAGCTAATTGCATACATGACCGAACAGATTCGGATCCAACTTTCTTAGGACATCTAAGAAGAATAAATTGAAGCATATAAAGCATTCTCTAAGCTAAGCACTCAAAATATTGCACAAAGGATTAAGAAAAGAATCTACGATGAAGACATCTCAATGCCTCAAAATCTAATGTAAACAATCCACAACATGTTAAACTTGATTCTTTGGCATTCCTACTTGTTGACATAATCTTTGAAGCTCCTCGATCATGTTCACCAATCAAAATTGATCTTCCAAGCTTGTGCAACAGACACAATTGGTCACATCATCAAAATGATTCATTTCGAGATAAGGCTTATGATCATGGAAAGAACATTAGAATCAACCACAAATAGGTTGATCATCATCAAAATAAGAATTCCAATTGTATCATGGCAAAAAGTCGTGACAATACAATTCTGGCACAAAACTACACCTTGTTGTACTAGTTGGCATGCTCCTGCTGGCCAGCGTAATCCACAAATTGGCCTAGCCATTTGTTAACGATGTCAACACTGCTCAACAAATGACACAAACCTTTTGACATGACATGTGCTGATCCATGATGACTAGCACATCAGTCTTTGATCTGAACCTTTTTAGATTCTACTGATAAAAGCTACTGAACTATACAGGAAGGGCATGGTAAATCATTTTCCGCTCCTAAACTGACTACAATTGTTGATTTTGTAGCAGCCAAAAATGAAAATATTGGAGATTTCATATAACTCGCTATGAAGATAACAAAACCTAGACTAAACATAACTCACTGACCCAAAGATGATTCAAACTATACCAAAGCCTTGACCATAAACTTCACTGCATAACAATGCAAATGATTAGTGCAATCAAGAGATCAAGATCTACAAAAGTTATCCTGCATACTCCAACCAATGTTCTTAGAGGCTAGAGGCTAAATTACACCGAGAGAAACTATGATGACTGCATTGATCTGATGTACCACAAAAAGCACCAAATTGAGTTAATAAATCTAAGTGCTCATGCTACCACAAGAGAAATATGTCTAATGCCAGACTACAAAAATACTTTCTCCGCATGAAAACAATTATATAATTGGACTATTTCCCTGCCTGGATAATTTCTAACTTCTTCCTCTTGAATTACCTAAAGATCCTAATTTCTAAAAGATCATTGTAAAAACATACTAGCCTGCAGCAAAAAACTGAAACAAATATTCCATTGTTATGTTAAATATGATTTCAAATCATTGCTAAATTGATAAAAAAATTTCAACAATGCCTTCCTTAATGTTGGAGTAACTAACAATGAACCATATATGTGTTAACAATCCTCCTACAGTATTCATCTTGAAGCATTATGGCTCCTATCAGAACTCGGTGTGTCCAACAACCGACCAGAATTACCTAAGCAACAGCCTGTCAACCTCGCTAACAAATCAAACCACAGGTTGATTATCCTGTTGGCTATCTGTAGATAGCCAAGGATTTTCTGCTACCAATCCACTGACAACCATTGGATGACATGTCAGTAGCTAGCAATTACCATCTGATGCTCGACCAGAGGCAAAAATCCGCCAGCAATATACTCATCGCAATCTGTATGATTGCAGTCAACAACACAGAATTCACCATGGAACGTTAAGAATCTCCTTGGTGACATAATTAGAAGACCAATTGATGTTTTTAATAAAATTTCCAGAGGAAAATTTCTGCAGTTGCTTGTCTAGTCCACTGAAAACAAAAACAACAACCAAAAGGTTAAGGCTAATACAAGAATTGTCATTAAGCAAGTTTATTTTGGAAATAAAAAGGAAAATTTAAAGTAACTCTTATCATTTAGGAATCAACAGCCAAAGTGATAAATTCCTTTCAACCACCAAAGAGAGCATTTTGTCCAATAACTCCGAACCAATTTTTAAATGAAATATGAGACAGTCAACCACTATCTTGATGTCTGATTGCTAGCACCGGTGATCTTAGCAAGATAAATATTTTCAAGTGCCTTGATACCAAAGTAGCGAGCAACCAAAGAAAATCTGGATAGCTGTCAGATACCAACAGTATCCAGCCTCAGCATCCTAACCATGAATACCTTAGAGGGATGTATAGAAGGGCGACTGTGTTGAAACAAACAGCTATACAGGTGACAACAAAAGGAGCCAAATAGAAAAGATATTGTCCATAAAAGAACAAGATTAAAAACCATGGCTACAAAGACAAGTCATGAAGTCACCGTCCAAAATAAAGTCATCCAGCAGAGAAGAGTATAGAATACTGGATGACACTTTCTTTTGTTTTCTAAACCTACAACTTTGGAAGACAGAGGAACATCCAAACATCAAGATCAACAAGGTATTCTGATAAATATGGTACTCTGATAGGAAGTGGTATAACTAGTTTAAGATGCTCCTGTATATGTTGCCAAGAATAGCATATCTTGAATACACAGAACATACAAAATAACTTTAATAAGACAAGAGAAAGATTACCGCATGCAACCCGGACTGCCAATCCAAAGTCTGAAAGCTTCATCTTCCCTGAGGTGGTGAGAAGAATATTCTCTGGCTTAATATCACGATGAACCACACCCATTTCATGGCAATACTTGATGACCAAAATTAACTCCTTCATCAAAATTGCGGCTCTGCACTCCGAATACCTTCCTTCCTTGACCATCTGGTCCATCAACCGGCCCCCAGAGCATAGCTCCATAACGAGATGGAAGCTTTTGGAATCTTCAAATACGGCCTTTAGGGTCACAATGCCCGGGTGACCAGATACATGTTGCATGATCTCCACCTCACGGTGCACCGTCTCCTCACCATTCTTAAGCAGCGTCTTGCAGGCGAATTCCTCACCATTGACCTTGCTCCAGCACAACCGCACAGACCCAAATCTCCCTTTCCCGATCTGGCGTCCAAGAACGTACTCATTCTCCAGTTTCTTCTTCCGTCCGATCCTGGTTGCAGATTCGACGCACCCCAGCTTCCTCTTTAGGCCGCGACCAGGGGAATCAGCCGCCGATCTCCCGGATGCAGGAGCGGTCATGACAACTCCAGCGGCCGTTCCCCCGCCGCAAGATCCGACCTTCTCATCCCCACGGCTGCAGGATCCCACCTTTTCCGCAGGGCAAACCTTCCAGTGCTCGCTGCACTTCTTCTTGATCTGGCGCGCCTTGTCAAAATCATCGGACAGGTAGAATCCAACATTCTCCGACGACCTAATTTCCTTTCTCTTCCTCCTCATTTCCCCGCTATGCACACCAGCAACGGAGATCGATTCCCAGTGTCACCGACAACAACAAGAACCGCGACGCCGCTTGTTCTTCTTCTTGGCACATGGGGGGGGTGGGGTTCGGAGGGCGGCGATCCAAGAAACGGCGATCCCCGAGGCGGAACCCTATAATCGAGGCGATGGAAGATGGATCAGAAACCCTAGAAGAGGGACGGGCGATGTGGATTTGGGGCCGAGGGGTTTTGGGAGCGAGCGAGAGTCCCAGAGAGAGAGAGAGAGAGAGAGAGAGAGAGAGAGAAAAGCAGATGTGGGGAGGGGGAGGGCTTTTAATGGGACCGCGGTGGCGTTGGCTTGACGCGATGCGAAGGTTACGGTTCCAGTGGCGGTGGGCCTTGTGTTACCTAAGAACGACCCACAACGGGCCCGTTTGATTTGGATCCAACCCGACTCGACCCAGATCCGAACCCATTTAGCCTAACCGGATCCGCATGTTGAGTTCAACGATTCATCGAAACCGTAGATTACCTAATTGGAAAAGGATCCAACACTCTTGATTGGATCTGATCCAAAACATCTACTCTTCATTGGAGCTAATCATGATACGATCAACTTAGATCATCAACTCTTGTGTGTTATCACGTCTATAGAAGATGAGAAGAAGTTTGTTTTGGAAGGATACGATACGAGAATCATGACTTGATGAAGTAAAAATTATTATCAAAGTCAAAAATTAATTCATTCCAATAAAAATTAAGTCCAAACAACACCCTTTTAGCCATTTAAGATCGTATCTCTTAGCTGCAAGCAAATAAACATTTCAATAAGCGGAAGTGTTTGGTCTTAATTTACTAGGTTCCAAATAAAAACATACCTAGAGAAGTATAATATTTATTTTCTAATGAACATTGATTATAACATATCAAGTGTCTTAATAAGGAAATATTTCTCTTAAATAACATATTGATATGTTGAATTGATATATTATTATATCTAGATTAATTGGGTTGTGTGTGTCGAGACATAAGATGCTTCCGCTATCACATATAAATGATATATTCGTTTGGTTAAGGAACGTTGGATGCTTAAAATATTTGTCCTTCTTTATCGGTTCTCATATATCATGTCCTGACTGTTCGTACAAGGTAGAACTCTATCATCAACCGAATGCGCCTCATATCTCGGTAGGGCCAAACCAAAGCAGTTCTAAGTTAGTTATTAGGGTGACCAATCTGGAGTTTCCAATCATGTTCTCAGGATTGAGACCATATTATATAGTAATTGTTTTGCAATCATAATCAGTTATAAACGGAATGCGAATCTTAATGCGAAAATATATTCCTTAAATAATTCTAAAGTGTTTCGATTGACCCGATGTGTGCAAATGACTGAACCCAATATCGTACCCAAAGACTTCCATAATGGAACGCCTCTTATGGGGTCACTTACATACCCTGTGATTGGGCACAAACAGTGGCCCCTACCTTCTAATGATCCAATCATCATCACGTCTCAAGCAATCGGGCCCAATGGAGCGAGCATTTGAGCCACTTGTTTGTTATATGTGGCCCGATACGGTGAAATGAGCGGTGCCCGCTATTTAGTACCGGTAGTATCACGCCACGTGGCACCGTCGCATTGCGGAAGCGCTGACATGATAAGTAGATGTCTGTAGACCACGTCAATCATGCTGTCGTCGCATTGTTTATATGGCTCAATACGGTGAAAGGTGGGGCCCGATATTAGAGCCAGTGAAATAATGCCACGTGGAAAGATCGCATTGCGCAATAACTGATATGATAAGCGGATGTCTGTCAACCACGTCAATCATGCTGCCTTCGCATGGGAATGTAACAACTGAACAGGGCCAACAGTAGTGTTACCCGTCTCGTGCATCTATATCCGTTGCGCCTCCACGGCAGAGGAAGGAAACGGAGGGGAACAGAGACGGGGGTGATGGGGAATGGAGAGGAGAGGATTGCCCTTCTCCATGGGGAAGTCAAGGAGGAGGAAGAGTCGGAGACGGGGTTGGTGAGGAGGTCTTGGATCGAGTCCAGGAAGCTATGGAGGATCGTAGGCCCGGCGATCTTTGGCAGGGTGGTAATCTACAGTTTGAACGTCATCACCCAGGCCTTCGCAGGCCATCTCGGCGACCTCGAGCTCGCATCCATCTCCATCGCCAACACCGTCGTCGTTGGATTCAGCTTCGGCCTAATGGTATTAACCGTTTCCCGTCTCTCTGAACTTTACCCCATTCCTTTAGATCTGGGAAGAGGATATGTAGTTGCTCGATTTGCTTGGAAGCCTACAAATTCCCTTTCCGTCATGTTCAGCAATCGTCTTGACCTGTGGCATCCGATGGAGGAGCATGTCTTAGGGGACAATGCTATGATCAAATTATCTTCAGTTAAATGAGGGGAAAAAAGCGTTTCTGCTATATTAAGTTGAATCCGACATTCCTTTATTTTTTTCTCAGAAGAACCAAGGAGAATCAATTAATCGACTGATTAAGATGTCATGTTAATATCGTAATGTTTGATGGAATTACTTCCCCCAATTTGACGATTCGAAATTCTTCCGACTGTTGGAAACTGATTGCAATCATCAATCGCAGCTTGGAATGGCGAGCGCATTGGAGACACTATGTGGGCAGGCTTTCGGCGCTAAGAAGTACCATATGCTAGGCGTGTACCTGCAGCGATCGTGCATTGTGCTCTTCCTGTGTGCGGTCCTCTTGCTCCCGATTTACTTCTCTGCCACCCCCATCCTGATGCTCATCGGGCAGCCGCCCGAACTGGCTGTGCAAGCCGGACAAGTGTCGATGTGGTTCATTCCGCTGCACTTCTCCTTCGTCTTCCTATTCCCCCTCCAACGATTCTTGCAGTGCCAGCTCAAGAACTCGATCATTGTCATAGTTTCAGCAGTGTGCCTTGTGGTCCACCTGCTCGTCACTTGGCTCTTCGTTTCGAAGCTGCAATTTGGCCTAATTGGAACTGTATTCACCCTAAACTTCTCGTGGTGGGTTGGTATTTTCTGCCTCTTCGGGTATATCGCATGCGGAAGCTGCCCCGACACATGGAAGGGCTTCTCCATGGAAGCCTTTGGGGGCCTGTGGGAGTTCATCAAGCTTTCGGCTGCTTCTGGTGTCATGCTATGGTTAGTCCCTTCCCTTTAGTGTCCAACTTCGAAATCATCCAAGATCACTCATCTTTAATGGTGATATATATGCTTAGTGTACCCGAATATGTTCTTCTCACTGTAATTTTTCTTCATTTACTTGCCTTTCAAGAACTTGCAACTAAAAAAAGCTTCTTTAAATTTGTCGTAACCACAGCTTGGAGAACTGGTACTATAGAGTACTGATCTTGATGACGGGGTATCTAAAGAACGCTGAGATCGCCGTGGATGCCATCTCTATTTGGTAAGCTGTCTGAGCCTTGCAAGTATTAGTTATGTCTTTGTCTTCTTGTCAAAAAACTAATAATGTTCACAGTGGATCTTGAAACAAGTAGGGACTTGACCTGCTTCATAATTCTTGTTCAACAGCATGAGCTTGAATGGATGGGAGTTGATGATTCCTTTGGCATTCTTTGCTGGCACCGGGTACGTCAAAAATTACACGCACCCCTCAAATTGTTTTGGTTTGAGAAGAAAACACTCCAAATATTTCTTCTTTTTCCTTATCCCTCCATTTGCTTTATTATCATTTAAATTTTAATTGCATTAGTTATTTTTTATGGAATGATTTTTTGATTTATTGCTTGACTTTCTTCATTATCTATTAAATGAAGGCTTAAATGTCATTTAAAAAGAAAATTAAGAAATTAACAAAAGAAAGTCTACAACCATCATATATGCCTGCTTTTCTTTTGCAGGATCATTTCTTATTTATTTCCTTGTTGTTTTGTTGTTCTTAAGATAAGTTCTTTAACCAACAACTTTTGGAGTATATTTTCTTAAAATTTTATTTTATTTTAAAAATAATTCTATCAAAATTTAGATTATTATTTTTATATTACTGTTCTAATACAGTTTCCTTTTCATCTTGCTTTATGTATTAATTTTCCAGCTTTAACTTCCTCAAAAGAGTGAAGGGAAGCTACTTTGTTTGAAAGTGATTGCAACAATCATACACCCTAAACCTCGAGATCATTTATTATTTATTTATTGATTTCTTCGGTTTGCTGATAAAGTTCGAAATAATTAAATCGTATCTCGAGGTTATGTTCTTTGGATAGTTTCGATGTTTTTAAATTATACTTTCTTAATATTTTTATTTTATTTCAAAAAAATTGTTACACTATAGATAATTTTTTATATTATTGTTCTAATATAGTTTCCTTTCCATCTCGCTTTATGGACAATTTTTTCCAGCTTTAATCTCCTCCAAAAAGAGAAGTAGAAAAGTACTGTCCATGTCAAGAAAGTCGAAAAAAAGTGGGAGTAAGAAAGATACAACTCAAAATAATTCACAAAGTGACAGTAGGTCTTGATCAACCAATAAATGTTATTTAAGACAGTAGCTCGTTTTATTCGCTGCGTACATCCGTTGCCAGCGTCGCCTGGACCATCGTTGATGCAGGCAACAGCGTTGGTTTTATCTGCTACGTCGTTGTCCTGCGGCCAGTCACCTTCTGCAGATATGGGGACATTTCTGAACCCATCATTTAGTTCTGGAGCGCACTACGGCACTTGTCATATGGATTATTTTTTACGCATCACATGGATTGGGTTCCACATAAATCTTTCGCCCAGACAGGACATCTAATGTATGGTGTCTACCTTTCCTAGAGACTTGACCTCATTTCTCGAGCGTGTCTATTGTGAGGTTAGCAGAGGCACTATTTGTTCGCTAAGTTTATGTAAAAAGATTAATGAATTTTGATTAATTACTGATTTTATGTATATTAGTTAATAATCTTATTAATGTTAATATAACTCGAATTAGATTACTCAAGTAATGAAGACCACTAATTAGTGCTTTGTTATCGAGTCTGTGGAAGAAAAATTATACAATATGCAGGTGTAAAATGCATTTGAAGTATCTAAATAATTGATTTGACTGTAGGATAGTAAATATATTGTCAAAATTATGCTTTGAAAATTATGCACTCTTTGTCTCCACTGTTGATATGATCAGTCTTCCTGGTTAACTCGATGTTGTGAAATTATCTATCATTTCTTTTTATATATATATAAGAGAGAAAATGTTTGATTAATCATGAGGAAAATTTCATTACAATCTGTAAAATATTCATATTTCATATCTCATGTTTTGTCTATAATATGTAAAAGGTTGTGCTGTCCGAAAAAGCTAATTTTTGCTCATTATAGATGAAAAATAACTAAAAAAATTTTAAATGTTAGAATTATTTGGAATGAAAAATATCTAGAAAGACCAAATTTTTATAATATTAATTTTGTAATAATAGTCATTTGCAAGATGTTAAGTAGCTTAATAAGAAAATATTCTCTTTAGATTGAGGTATGTCCAATTGATAAGTGGTCATCTTCAATAGTTGATGTGACATGTTTAATAGACGTTTGTCATCTCCGAATGAGTTCTGCATGACGTGTCTCCATCGATTAACGAAAAATAGTGGTGATATCAACTATTAACTGTAGTAATAGTTTGGATTAGTCACCTTATATTACAATAGTTCAAGCCGTTGATGCTTGTTTTCGTTGGTTTTTCTGATATATTAGAGTGCGGGTGGCCAATGAGCTCGGAGCTGGCAATGGCAAAGCTGCGAGGTTCGCCACCATTGTATCCGTGGCTACTTCTGCTGTGATCGGCCTCTTCTTCTGCTTGCTGGTCTTGGTGCTCCATGATAAGTTCGCCCTCATCTACTCATCCAGTTCGGTTGTGATCGAAGCCGTTGACGAACTGTCCCTTCTACTGGCTCTCACAGTTCTCCTCAACAGCGTCCAACCTGTTCTTTCCGGTGAGCACTCTCTCCTGTTCTGATATCTTAGTTTGATCCTTCTTGTGCTTCTTCAGCTTAGCTGACCTCAACGTTAAACAAGTTTGCTAGTTATTCAACATCAGAAACATTCTAACCACACTTTGTCTTCTGCAGGTGTTGCTGTTGGGTCAGGGTGGCAGGCTCTGGTGGCATATGTTAACATAGGAACATACTACCTTGTTGGAATTCCTGCTGGAATTCTCATGGGATGGGTCTTCAAACTTGGCGTTCTGGTATGGTTTGCTTATTTCCATGCACGCTACTTTATATCGAGCTTTAGTCTATCCATTACATAGTGAAAAGATTTGGAAGTAAAGAAGAGACTTGAAAAGAAGTGACTTGTTGTCTGAAGCCTTACAAAAGAAAACGAAAAAAAGAAAACTATGAGAGTCAACAAAGTTCTCTGTTGTATTCATTTAGTTGGCCACAATTTTTGCATCTAGGATAATTTTAAAGAAGGGTCCCCATTTTAGCGAAATTTTAAATAGTATATATCATTAAAGCCGACAAGTATTTATGGAGTCCAAATAGGACCCAAGTTACTGGAAAATAAGGCAATATTGAAGCTTAGATCACAAGGAATTCAAGTATGAAACTAAAAACTTAGCAATTATGATTTGATTGTTCTAGAAGTGCCTTACATATCTCAAAGTTATGGTAAGTAAGAGAACAAAGAATATATTTTGAGTGCGTCTAAGTTTCTTTCTAATAAATATCACAAGGAATTCTAGTTTTTTACATCTATGTAGGCAAGGAGCACCTTAACTATTTTTTTTATTTATGTTTTTTTAATCTCTGAAATTTTCTTTTCATACTGACGTATTCTCCTATATATATAGCCAATCATTATCATGTGCATCTCTTCCTTCTTTTTTTTCTTTCTTTTGGAGCTGCTATAATGGGTAACCTCCTGATTTATTTTAGTTGGTCAAGAAAGCATAATTTCGATAAGCTAATTCTGCTATGTATTTTTTTATATGGTCATTATTCATCAAATTTAAGAAAGAATAATTGCTTCTTGAAGATTTGTTGACTTTGACCGACCAACACTTACAATGCAGGGAATTTGGGCTGGAATGATCGGTGGAACTGCAGTCCAGACGCTGATCTTAGCCGTTATGACCATCAGATGTGATTGGGATGAGGAGGTGAGACTGCGGAGACAGTTCTTAGTTCTCATTGTCTTCCCAAATTCTCGTATTGTAGTTGATTCCAAGTGCGCCGGTTGTCTAATCTGCAGGCCAAAAACGCCAGCGCACGCATGGAGAAATTGGCTACTTCCAGTAAACCATGAAGCAAAGACCGTAGCAGGGACTTGTAAGCAGGTATTACCATGGATTAATATGTTTGATATCAATCACTAAGTTTAGGAAGAGAAAAGGACATCGATCGTATCACCAGTAAGTGAAAACCTTTTTTTTTTGTTAGTGAAAATTACCATAGATTAATTCTAGTTGGGCAGTAATCACACATATTTTGACATCAGGTCCAGTTGATTGATCCGATTCTGATAACTTTGTTGATGCTATCACGAGGAAGAATCACACCTAACATGATGTTGCTCCTGTCTTATTTGCTCAGGCATTTATCAAGCTCAGAATTGAATTCCCTGATGGTGATGTTGAGAGAAGTTATAATGATGGTTATGATCCATGCAATATCTATTATGATTATTGTTAACACTGTTGACAAGCGCATATAGTACTATACTGAGGACATCACACTTATTGAATGGTGGCCATGAAATAGGATAAAGAGGGGCTTGTCGTGTATCAACATCAAATCACATCCATGTGATCTCTTCTTCCCGACTCAATCAAACATCGTACTGAAACGCTGCAGTATGTCATCAGAGACCGACTTCTCTTTCATTTTGAGGACGTGGGGATGTCTCCATGGCTATGTCAACTCAACCAACAGCCTGTAATCGGAGGGACAGAGAAGATAAGGATTGGGAGTTTCAAAAAGGCTAATAGGCGTGAGATGGCAAGCATGATGAGATGATTTCCTATGATCTATTGGAATCATTTGCTTCAATAGTAAAGAACGAAAAGGAAACCAATGATCTATTGAACAACGAGATTGGCTAATAGGCGTCCAATGAAGAGGACTTCATCCTGAAAATAAAATATTTTCTTTTAAAAATATTTTCGTTATCTACTCCTCCTCGTCTTCTTGATTTTATGTGGTTATAATACAAAAATATTATATTTTAGAAAATAACAATAGAAATATACCAAAGAATGATATTAGACGTATCATCATAGAATACAGACATCATATTCCTACTTTAAAATTTCAAAAGTAGAAATTCACACTCTTAAATATAGGTAGAGAAGGCCAACTGTTTGACCAATTATTATAGAACAACAAAAATGCCTAATTTTCTAAGGATAGTGACCTTCCAAATCAGACTTTCTCATTATTTAAATTATTTTATTTCTTGGGAGAAAAAACACTAAACGCAATTGAAGTGACTTCCCCACGTGATATGCATGTGAAGAGAAAACAAAGCAGTAGCAATCAATAGCTCCATAAAAAGACACCTTCTGCTCCTATTTGGTCAACTGTGCCATATGCCACCTTTTTCATTCCTGCTCATAAACTTCTACCCTCATTGTATCTATGAGTATATATATTATGAGTATATATAGATATGTGTGTGATCGAGTTCCTTGGCGTGTGGGGCACCACCACCACCACCATTAATCATTGACCTCTTCTTGTAAGGAAAGAAGGAAGGAAGGTGATCAGATCAGTGTGCAGTAATGGCTCGGTCGCTTCTCTCTCCCATGCCCTCAAGCCCCCGGTTCTCCATCTACCGCCGCCTCGCTCTTCTTCCTTGCCGTTTCGTCGGGATCTCCACGTCCGTCCGTGCACACCGACGGCTTCTTTTTCTTCGGGCGGCCGCGCAATCCCCAGGCCCCGCTGGCGACGACGCTTCGTCGCCAAGCCAAGAAGATGCACAGTACTCTCTCTCTCTCTCTCTCTCTCTCTCTCTCTCTCTCTCTCTCTCTCTCTCTCTCTCTTTCTTTCTTACGAATCTTTGCTAAATGGTCGCATGATTTCACTGACGCAGGAAGAAGAATTCTAAGAGTGCAGCTCCAGATCTACCAAGTCTTCCCTACCCCAACATACCCATCTGGTGCTGCTGCCGTACACCATTAGTTGCAGTGACACCTAATAATCTTTCCTCCTCTCCACCTTCTGAGACTGTGATGTCTGCAGGGCGAGATGGATTTTGGGGGCCGCAGTCATCCTGGCCGTGCCGTTCTACAGAAGGTTCTTAAAGATCGAAGGTAGAGATGATGCGCAACTGATCAGCGCCGTAAACTTGTCGAGCTTGTAGTGCTTAAGCTGTGGGTCTCGGAACCTGATGTTAGGTGAGGTGAAGAAGACGACTAAGGCGGCAGTGGGGGTCGTGGAGAAGGTGGCCGAGGTGACGGAGAAGATAGCGATGGAAGTAGCGGAGGCGCTGCCGGAGAACACAAAGCTGAAGCAGGTAGCTTTGGAGGTGGAGGAGATAGCCGAAGTGGTAGACAAGGAGGCAAAGCTAGCAGAAACCATCCTTGAGGAGGTACTGCCTGCCTCGTTTCTCATCTCACCGCCATACACAAGTTTGGGATTTGGTAGCTCGATCAAAGGGAGATGCAAATGTTGGGGATTAAGTTCTTTGCGTCGACTTTTCTTCCGTCCTTCTGAGAGTTGACTTGAAACAGCAGCTGTTGGTGCTTATCTCTAATGTCGTGCAGGTCGACGACGTGGTGGAGAAGGTGGACACTCTGGTTGAGCCCATCGTTGACGAATTCGAAGGCAAAGATTCCAAGGAGAACATCTGATTCAGAGCCATGTTCATCTGTCTCTAGTGTCAAATCATAGGAATGAATCTTGTGTGCATCGTCTCAGAACCGATATTTTTCCCTTTTGTTGTTATGATTGGCATATGTTTTGCTGAGATTTGGAGATTAGATCACAAAATATGCATATGATTGCATTGCATGTAATAAGACAGAAAATTGATTCAAGTCATTTAAATGAGCCTTGATTTCTTTGTATAATACTCGAAATACGTCCTAACTATCTATCATTCTCTCTTCTTTTTCTATCTTTTTTTTAATCCTATCGATCAATCCGTCTATTTTAGCATTAAAGTATTCTTAGCCATATTATAAAAAAAATTATATTATAATATTTTTCAATATTGTTGTAAACATTAAACATATCGTGTCGTTATGTTTTTTACTGTGTCATAATATTTTTCTATTATTAATGAAAACATCGAAACACAATTCATCCTATGGATCGATCCATAATAATAATAAAAAAATTTAGATATTAGATAAAATTATTTTAGAAATTCTAAAAATGAGATATGCTTGATAAGAAAAATCAAAGAGAAACCTTTTCTAAGAGTTCTCTATATAGACTGTGTCTATACTCTACATCGATGTATACGCTCACGTAGTCGATCTTGAAAGTTATGGTATCATTCGATATACACTTATGAGCAAACCAAAGAGAAATGATGCCAATTATGTGGGAAGGCCGCCGCTTGGGATTGCACGCCCACCCACCACCTGCCGCTGATTCCCTCCGCCACCCACCGCCCGCCACCCCATCGCAGTGAGAGATCGCTTTCCACAGACCACCAACCGCGAACACCCATTAGCAATAAAGCATTCACGAGAATTGCAGAAGATCGAAAATAATAACATCGATTATGATCGCGATTAACGCATTAATCTGAGATCACAGATCGCAGTTTTGGTTTTGTGGTTTCATTTCAACTAAACTATGATGAAGCAATTATGGAACTTTTCTTCCTTTCTTTGTTTTGAAAAGTTGGAAGAGAATTTATGCTTTGGCTTAATTATTCCAAACATTTATATTCTCTTACCCAACTCAGACTTCATTTTTGGATTCATTCTCAAGTAAACTGAACCCATTTATATATATATATATATATATATATATATATATATATATATATTTCTTTACATATGTCTTTCATGGGTTTTAAAAATCCTTTATTGGCTTCCTATATTTTTCTTTACATATCCCTCATTTCTATATTTTTCAAAGAGAGTCATTCCCTCAATAAAAATAGCAAAATACCCTTAAAAAAGTTTTTTGGCCAAAATCACTAAAAGACTTGTCCTCTTTTTCTTGAAATATTACAAAATATCCTTAATTTTCATCCAAAATAACATAACATTTTCAAATAAAGTATTTTGTGAAACATTAATACATATAATAAGATAAATAATTTAGATATGTGAGAATTTGAATAAACTAATATCGAATCGTAGTGTTTTTTAATATGATTATAGTGTTAGTTTAATAATTAAAAAAAATATTGTAACCCTTTTAGTTTAACGCCAAATCGTTTTGACTAATTAAGAAAAACTCAAAACTTGTAGCTTTTCTAAATAAAAAAAAAAGAGAATGGGACTCCAAACTCCCTATCTAATTTATTGAAAGCAATTACACGTCTAATTTGAGGATCTAAAAGAGGAAGAAAGAACTTGAGGTGTCCCCTTAGTTATAGGACAAATCCGTGGTCCTCCAACACATGAGGAGGCGCCCGGGAATCCGTGGAGGACCAGTTCAACTTAATCTCTCCTCCGATGCACACTTTAAATGCAAGCCAAAACCCTCTCCCACATCCATCCATCACCTCGACAAAGGGGAGCAGCAGCATCTACAGAGAAGACCCAGATGGCAAGCACCAAGGCCGTCGCCGTCGCTCTCCTCTGCGTGATGGTGCTCTCTGTCGCCGCCGTCGACGCCGTCTCCTACGCGACGGTGGACAACTCGTGCTTCTGCTTCTGCATGATCGAGCGGTGCATGGTCACCCCCGGCACCACCAAAGAGGCCTGCGCCCCCCCCTGCGACGAAGGCTGCGTCAAGGCAGGCCTCCATGGCCGGATCGACGAACATGACTTCTGTGGGTACCGATGAGTTCACCGTGCCGGGTTGGAGGTTCAGCCAAGCTGTTCCTTCTCTGATACCTTCATCATTCATCATGTTACTGTGTTTGCCTCAACCTTGCATTGCCACTTGTTGCCTCTGATTCTAGTGGATGTTCTTGTTGCTTATTAATGTCATATTTCTTTTCTAAATTATGTTCGATTAAAAATATATTTATGATTGAGTTTATTGGGCACACAGTAAACAATTATGCCTCATATGTAATCTGTTTACACTACGATATGATAAACCCACCCCGAACCAATACAACCATGCAAGGAGGAGTAATCTAATAAATTACTTTTAACACGCGATTGAATCAGGAATATTTGCGTCATGACTTGGTAGGGGTGCGCCAGGCCCGTGCAGTAGTGCAACGCATGGGCGACGCTCGAGGGCTCCGGCAGCAAGCTACCGTGATGGGCCCTCCCCCACAAGAAATTAATTTAATATCATAGTGGGCCGATGACCCACGTATCAGATATTAAACTGATAAGAACAGATACTACACTTGATCTTAGCCAAAAGGCCGAGAAAGGTATGATTTAGTTATGTGCCATCGACCTCTATTTATAGTCTCCTGTCTTGCTCTTCGTTCTGTTCCCAGCGATGTGGGACAACTCAGCCTTCAAGGAGTTCTGTCTTGGTGGTTGATTTAGAAGAACGATGAGTTCCATAATGAAGATGACGATGGAATCCACGCCTTCATGGAAGTTGACCTTCGAAACCCTCTTCCTAAATCTGGACACCAGATAATTAGAGTGTGTCGCCATGAAGCTGTCTTCACCGAGACTTCCTTTGAGATCAGAATGATGTGCATGAATGAAAAACAAAAGAGACAGGCTTCAAGCTGTTAGGCAATGGTTTTCGATAGATTTCTGATCATCGAGTGAATAAGGCTGATCTATACCACTTAGATAAGCAATGAAGAGTGTCCCATCGAAAGAGCTTGTATGCTCTGACGTCCTAACCAACATGAATCAACTGGAAATGCAATAGCAACCCTGCATTGGTTTCCCCACGAGATCCAGCGATTCACCTCTTCGGCCACCCTGCATCAAGCAAACTCTCTCCACCTCCCTCTCTCTCTATATATATATATATATATATATATATATATATATATATATATATATATATATATATATATATATATATATATATATATATATATATATATATATATATATATATATATATATATATATATATATATATATATATATATATATATATATATATATATATATATATATATATATATATATATATATATATATATATATATATATATATATATATATATATATATATATATATATATATATATATATATATATATATATATATATATATATATATATATATATATATATATATATATATATATATATATATATATATATATATATATATATATATATATATATATATATATATATATATATATATATATATATATATATATATATATATATATATATATATATATATATATATATATATATATATATATATATATATATATATATATATATATATATATATATATATATATATATATATATATATATATATATATATATATATACTCAACCTTGCATGCCACTTGTTGCCTCTGATTCTAGTGATGTTCTTGTTGCTTATTAATGTCATATTTCTTTTCTAAATTATGTTCGATTAAAAATATATTTATGATTGAGTTTATTGGGCACACAGTAAACAATTATGCCTCATATGTAATCTGTTTACACTACGATATGATAAACCCACCCCGAACCAATACAACCATGCAAGGAGTAATCTAATAAATTACTTTTAACACGCGATTGAATCAGGAATATTTGCGTCATGACTTGGTAGGGGTGCGCCAGGCCCGTGCGTGCAGTAGTGCAACGCATGGGCGACGCTCGAGGGCTCCGGCAGCAAGCTACCGTGATGGGCCCTCCCCCACAAGAAATTAATTTAATATCATAGTGGGCCGATGACCCACGTATCAGATATTAAACTGATAAGAACAGATACTACACTTGATCTTAGCCAAAAGGCCGAGAAAGGTATGATTTAGTTATGTGCCATCGACCTCTATTTATAGTCTCCTGTCTTGCTCTTCGTTCTGTTCCCAGCGATGTGGGACAACTCAAGCCTTCAAGGAGTTCTGTCTTGGTGGTTGATTTAGAAGAACGATGAGTTCCATAATGAAGATGACGATGGAATCCACGCCTTCATGGAAGTTGACCTTCGAAACCCTCTTCCTAAATCTGGACACCAGAATTAGATATATATCTCTCGGTGTGCCGATGGAGAACGCCTTTCTACTTGTTAACATAGGAAAACCAGGATGATGATGTTGCATCAAAATATCTTTTTTATTTTTTTTACATTTTTTTTAGTTTTCAATTTATTATTATTTTTTTACATATTAAAAAAAAACATAGATGTTAAGTAGAAAATTTGAAGATGACATGTGATATATTTGATAAATTAAAAAAAAGGAAATATAGAAGTTCTAAAAACTTACCACCCAAAAATGAAACCACTGCAATTGAGAAAAGCAAGCATATTTTGATTGCTTATCGATGAACGTTCCATTCGGATCAAGAGAACTAACTGACAGAATTGTACTCACTGATCCACCGCTGCATATCCATGTAAACAAAAGACTTTTGAGAGGGAGTTGTTGAGAGTCGTTGTACAAGCAGTTATGGAGGAGGACTGAAGGAAGAAGACCAAATGCCCAAACGTTCCACGCAGAGATGCCAGAGTAAGAACCGGTTTGCTTGCGGAAGAGTGGTGGTAGTGTCACCTCTCGCTTCCTCTCTCTATTTCAGACTCGGCGAATCACCACTAAACGAAGGATGCCACAGCTGCGGTGGATGCTCGCTCGTCCTTCGTCTTCCCCGCTTCGATCTGGGAAGCCAAGAATTAGGCTCTTGTTCTTCTTCGGAATCCTAATTGTTGGAATAATTGATAATTTCGACGAGAGAAAAAAACGAATTAAGAAGGATTAGGAGGACCTTTTTGTTCTTCTCGACGGGAGAAGTTGTCGCTTCATCAGGACCAGAAGATGAGGGGGAGGCGGTCGATTCTGACGGCTCCGGCAGAGTGGCGAACAAGAACGTCGGCGGAGAAGAGGACGGCGAGATCATGACGATCGGTTCAAGATGGGAAGCGAGTCGAGGGGAGAGAAAGCGTACCAAGGGGGAGCCAGGAGTGCCGGGCGAGTTGCTGGAGGAGGGGGATTGGGTGAGGGAGGAGGTGGTGGATGATGATGAGGAAGGGGAGGGGAGCGGGGAGGACAAGGAGAGGCGGTAGGCGGAAGGGAATGGAGAGGAGGCGCGGGGCGATAGGTCGAAGCGAGAGAGGGAGGCGGCGATGGCGTGAGGGGGAGGGGGAGAAGGCGGGGAGCGGGGAAGATCATAGACGAGGTGTTTCTTGCGGGGGCGGGTGGTGGGTCGAAGGCAGCGACGCTTGCGGATGCCGAAGCAGGGGCAGGGCCGGACGAAGGCGACGGCGGAACCCTCGATGCGGAGCTCCGGTAAGTAAAGTTGCGCCATCGTGGCTGCTTCCAGTGACGGCTCGATGATTTCCATCGCTCCGTGTTTCTCGTTCTCTGTTCTTGAATGGATGATTTAACATCGAGGGCAAAGTCTTATAGAACATGGTACTCCTAACGCATATATATACCCTTCGACTGTAAGCGTAGACAGAAAACTATAAAAGGCTTAGATTAACCAACCAGCCCTTGGTAGATTAGGCAACGTTTAAATCAAGCTTTAATAGGGTGAGCCAGGCCCGTGCGGTAGTGCAACGCATGGGCGACGCGCGAGAGCCCCGGCAGCAAGCTACCGCGGTGGGCCCTCTCCCACAATAAATTAATTTAATATCATAGTGGATCGATGACCCACGTATCAGATATTAAACTGATAAGAACAAATACTACACTTGATCTTAGCCAAAAGGCCGAGAAAGGTATGATTTGTAATGGAGCCATCGACCTCTTTTATACTCTCCTGTCTTGCATGTCGCTCGGCTCCTAGCAATGTGGGACTAAAGATGCGCCCGGATTTCTAACTCGGACAGGGCTCGTGATGACAGTACAACATCAAGAAAATACCACTAAAATCAGTTCAAATGCCACTCGAAATATTAGAATTATATAAGAGCTGAAAAGTCTAAAAAGTATGACTTCTTCGTGTGGTAAAGCCATCATAACCAGTCGAATCCCATCAATATAAGCCAACAAAACCTACCCAGTCAGCACTCGAATATCATAAGAATGTTCTTAGCTTACCCGATCGTGAAGTTCTAAAAACACGAGAAATGCATCTGCGTTTGTAAGTATCAAACAGGGATTAAGAGAGTTTACTCATAAAGAACCTTTAGTGCACAAATTAACTTGATTAAACGCAGTGCCAGGAAAAGCTATTTAGTTGTAGCCTGTGGTATAGTATAGACAGAAAGTATCATCAGATCTTTCACTTAATCCACCAAACCCAAACCACATACAAGATTGAATCAATTCTTCCAAGTTCAGAAGCTTATCCCCTCCATCAAGATTTCAACAATAAAGATATATGGCAATTACTGTGACAACTCGGATGCTTCCAGCAACAACTACTGATGAGGCAAAGCATCATCTAGGAAGCCTTACAGCACATCTTACTCTTTGGAATCTCTTGCGCTGGGCCAGGGATGATGATCTTCTTTGCAGGCACTCTTGGGGCACTGTTGTTGCTCTGAGGGTCGGAGGTCAGGCTCTTCTTGTTGATGATGTTGAAAATCTCAGTCAGCAGAGTCTGGAAGGCATTCTCCACGTTGGTAGCATTTAGCGCTGATGTTTCCAGAAAGAAGAGGTTTTCTTTCTGAGCAAATTCCCGGGCATCTTCCATCGGTACAGCTCTCTGGTCCTCGAGATCAGTCTTGTTGCCAACTAACATGATCACAATGTTTTTGTCAGCATGGCTCCGCAGCTCCTCAAGCCACCGAGGAATGTGGTCAAAGCTTTGACGCCTGGTGATATCGTAAACAATCAAGGCCCCAACTGCTCCTCTGTAGTATGCACTTGTAACAGCTCTATACCTGTACTAGGTAAAAATCATCAGCAACGATTCATCAGATCCAAAACAAGACGGCAAACACAAGAAGCACCAAATCATCTGGTAATAAGTGACACTATCGCGAGAATCATATAACAAGTGAGTTCAGCAAGGTAATAAATAACTAACATAATAGCACAGACATAACAATAGCAGGTCACAAGTAAAATAAGAATCAGTTAGCTAATCACTGTCTAAAAACATGTGTATCAATATGATCATCATACGGAACTCAACAAGCATTAGGAGCCTTCATTACGCTGCAAGGAAACATGTAGCTCAGATGCAGAATAAAGTAAATTCCATGCATCAATACCTTTCTGTGAGGTGCACTTAACTGCCAACCTTTCATGCCTCAGAAAGAGGAGACGGAGAGAACACATAATTTTAATATATTCTCTAGAGTTTCACCAATCTATTCCAATAGAGATACTTTAAGCATCACTGCTATGCCACATCCATCTTTTTCGATATAATATTAATGCCAATATATGTTTCCTATTAATGAAATTTACATGGTTCAACTCCATGAAAAGGCACAGTAACTATTAAATATATACAAAATTGGATCAAAAGAAATTCAAGTTGTATTGAAACATGTATCTTGAATATAAATTTGTGTATCTAGCAATCAAACAGATTTCCGCAGCTGGTAGTATCATCTTATGTTTACATAGTTTTGACAAACAATATGTATAGCTGCCTGACATATAAAGGTTGAATAACCGGTTAAGAAAATGTTGTTTGTATATCGGTAATTTTAGAAAAGGATGTAGATAAATTTTCATGTCAAATCCCACTTTGAAAGATAGTGATCGACGGTGATGTACAAAATTTCTCTTTCAATTTACTAGTTTCGCACATGCCAGATAACATAGTCCAGTGCCAAATTATGGTCCTACAGAACATTTATGGTTGCATAATCCTAGGACCATATGCCACCATATGGTTTATGACTGGTTAAGGATGAGTTTAATAGTGCCTTAATATGATGGCTTGTTGATCTTCATTCATTTAGTCTGAAAAGATTATTACTATTGAAATCGGATTCACATAGCAATTTGCCACAAAGTCAAACATTAATAAGGTTAATATTTAACATCTAGTTTTGCAGACAAAGCTAATTATAAGAAGGGCCTTTTTGGATGTCTAACACCAAGCACCGACACCTCATAGATGAGACAGCCAGTTGCAGCTCCATTTGAATAGTCCCAAAGTGATGAAATCTATAAATGGGAATGTCATCTGCTCTCAAAATTTCAGGAAATAAATACACATACAAGGTGACTTTTATGTCCAGAAAAATCATAAATCACTAGCTACGCCCTCAAGTCTTTCCTGGTGCCTCCCAAACTCCCTATCTAAGTCACTATTACCAAGAGGAAATGCTTATGTCCAGTAAAAATTATCTCACTAGAAGGAATACCACCACCCAGAGTTATAAACAGGACCTAAATATCTATGCTTTGCTATTTTGAACAGTGAGCAGAGTTATCGACTTCATATTACATATCAATTAGAAAACATCAAACAAGATTGATAAGGATAAGTAAAGTAGTGAAATAATCTTCAATCATCTGCTCTGTTCGAAGCACGGGCAAAGCAAAGAGATCTCAAGCTCTAACCATCAGCTCTGTTTAGAGCATGATCAGTCCCTCAACCACCACCACAAATGCAATGAGCACAACCAATTAAAACACAAGCATTCATCTCCACCGACATTTCATCAGCTAAAACTCACACACAGATCAGATCAATAGAGTTAAACCAACTCGAAGAAAAAGAAAGCATCCGCGCCTAAATCTGCCCTTCATATACTAAATAAGACGCTTAAGAATCAAGCATTAACACCAAAAAGCTAAATCACTACAACCCAACAAGAAACCGAATCACTCAAAGCAAAGTCACATAGATCAAAGCACTAAAGTCTGGAACCAATCAGATTCGTACCAGAGCTCGTAGATCTAAAGAGCACAAGTAGAGGTTCGGAGTGAAAGAGGGTAAGTGCTTGGGGGGAGCAAAGGTGGCACCTCTCTTGGCCAGCGGTGTCCCAGATCTGGGCCTTGACGCTCTTATGCTGAATGACGAGGGTTCGCGTCTGGAACTCCACTCCGATGGTTGCCTTGGAGTCGAGGGTAAACTCGTTCCGCGCGAACCGCGCCAGGATCTGCGACTTCCCCACCGCCGAGTCCCCGATTAGCACCACCTTGAACACATAGTCGATCTTGTCGCTGCCTCCGCCCGCCATTCCCGCCACTGTTCCACCACCACCGCGCTCGACCTGCCCTCTTCAGTTCCGGTAGAAGAGTATAGCACCCGTTCAACTCGCACGGTTGCTTCCGACGCCAGGCAAGACAGGGGTCAAAAGTCAGGAAACTTTTTGCCGAGTCCGCTCACCATTTGTGAGCGGTAAGCGGCGGGGCACCTCCCCGATCGATAGCAACACTTTACCTACCATTAATAATATTACCCGAACGACTACCTACCTTATGATTGGGGAAACTTTTGAAAGCGGGGCCGACCATCAGTCTCGAGACTTGGTACTCGTAGGATACATGGGTAGGTTAAGCCATTTGGGCATGCTATCACAATCCTGTCCGCCCGCCGTTCTCGTGATACGGAAATAAGTGGTCGGAGATGGAGTTCGTTAGCCACTGTGCGGGCGACCGCATATTGTTTTCATGTACGCAATACGCCTGAATTAAAACAAGAATATTTTTTAAAGATAATTAACCCTGAATTGCAAAAAAATACATTAAGATATTTTTTTTCTCTTGGTGTAAATAAAACATAATGTGTTAACACCAAATATTGAGCTACAAGAAATTATAATATTAATTTCAATTAAACAAATAACAATATATTTAAGGAAAAAACCATAGTTATGTGGGAAAGTAATTTCAGTGATCCGAATCGATGTGATTAAAAATAGCCCTATGTATCAACTAAATAATATAAAATATCATTAAGAATAATTTTCAGCTCAGCAATAAATCAACGGGAAAAACTAGTTATAGTGAATGAATATATTAAAAAACAAACCTACATGGTGTCAAGACAAATATAACGTGAAATTATAAATTTGGTTTTAAATTTGAATCAACCCATTCAATCATCCATAATTTTTATTGGAATCATAAAATCTTTTATTTTCTCACAAAATTTTTAAATGACACTCGATCCACTATAGCATTCAATCTCATCACAATATTTGCAGTAGGAGATGAGAGGGTCGGATAGTGGATGTCGGGTGTGTACCTAACGAAAACTTCTCTAATGTTTAACTTAGTAAGAAGATTTTATGATGATAGCGTTATATATTTGGACGTTTCAAGAGTGTCTCATAAGTATACATAGAGCATGTTTATAAAAATAAAATTAATTCATAAAGTAATTTTACGAAATCTCGGGCTTAGATGGGATGATTGGTTTGCTCCCGTGCTGTCATATAGTACAGAGTCATCCTCTGTTCTGTTGAGGAAAATCCTCTATTCTGTTGAGGAAAATCCTCTCTCCTAATCTGTATATCTTTATAAATAAGAGGGGAACATGTTAATGTATTCAAGCTATTCACTTCTTCAATAAAGCTTCTTCAATAATTATTATCTTTTATTCTTTCTATTGTTCTTATCTTCGCTTCCTCCTCTGCTACAGCTTTCCTCTACTGCAGTAGTCGCAGTCGTCGCCGTCGCAGTCGCAGTTGTGGCCGTTGCAACTACCGTCGTCGCAATCGCAGCCATCGCTGTCGTCATCGCAGTTGTGGCCGTTGCAGCTACCGCCGTCGCAATCATAACCGTCGTTGCCATCGCAACCGCAGCCATCGCCGTCGCAGCCGCAATAACAACAACAACAACAGCGATCTGCTCTTGCCCTACTCACAAAGTGTCTCGTTCGTAAACCATTCTTTGCATCGATCCAAAATTGGTATCCTTGTCAGGAGCACCATCTTGCGGGGGCATGATAGAAGATAAGATTTCCCCAACTATATGAGGAAATCTTATCTATTCTGTTGAGGAAAATCCTCTATTCTGTTGAGGAAAATCCTCCCTCCTAATCTGTATATCTTTATAAATAAGAGAGGAACATGTTAATGTATTCAAGCTATTCACTTCTTCAATAAAGCTTCTTCAATAATTATTATCTTTTATTCTTTTTATTGTTCTTATCTTCTATCATTTCTATCAGTGCCCACATATGAGTTATAAGCCGAGTGCCCCGATGAGTCAATTGTGTACAATCGATCTTCGTTCGCAAGCATAAAAGTCGATCCCCTAATCGACGTCAAAGAAAACCTCGAACACTTTAACTCTACTTAACCCTACTCAACACTGACTTGACATTCGAATGAGCCAAATTAGTAAACCCCCTCCGTCTATGGCCGTTGTGCAGGAATTTGGAGGAGAAGAAGTAGTAACCTGCCGAAGGACAAACCATACTTAGGAGACAGAGCTTCGATCCAACTCAACCTGACGTCGACGTTCCTTGGCTAGAGCTTTCGTGTGGACGACTATCCGTACTTGGGATCGGACCAAATCATGACACTTCAACCGTGACATAAGGATGATGGCATCGAGTTCATATTATTGATGTCGGTAATGTTTGCCCAATGTATCATATATAAGAATCTAATTATATGATAACTAGATTTAAGATTTTATTTATATTAAACCCAATTAATCCTACAACACGTCACATGCAACCACCCAACATTTTATTACAAAACATAAAACAAAGAAGGGAAAGAAAAAAAACTTGGTGAATTTAACTCATTAATATTTTCATCAACTATTGTTGCTCTTCATATATATTCCAAAATATAGAGGAAGCATGCTTACTGTCATGATTTTAGGTATTTTAGGAGGACCTGCAAAGAGAAAATGCTATTATCACGTTTTATTTTAGTGATCTTTCTGTATTTTGTGTGTGTAGACTAAAGACAAAACTCGAGTATTAATAACTTTTAAAGAAAATTAATTGAGAAAAAAATTGCCTGTTCTCTCTCATCCGTGTAAGTATTTTTGTTTGTTTAAGATACGTAAATTTTCGCTACCCAAAAATGTGATTTATTAACCTAATAAGTTTTATCGTTAACTTCGCATTATGTTGCCCTAAAGAGAGATAAAAAAGAGATATATATATTCTCATCAAGTAACGGCCGACATAGAAGAGTTCGTAACAGCGGTAGATGCGTCCGAGAATTGTAGCGGCCGTTATCATGACATCATTCTAAAAGCATAAAATTTGTATGCGGGAGGGTAAACCGCGCATAAGAGGGCGATGGAGCCGTCAGAAACATGAGCGAGCCGCGCAGCGTAGGGGGCGAAACGATGGACGAGGAGGAGCACGAGGTTTACGGAGGAGAGATCCCCGACGAGGCCGATATGGACGCCGACGTCGACATGGCCCTCCCTGACGAGAACGCCGCCAAGGTCATTCTCTTTCCGGTCACCCCTTTCCCCTCTAGGAAACCGCGAAACCCTAACCCTAAATTCTTAACCCTGTCGGTTCCGATCAGTTGCAGGAGCTGGACGAGATGAAGAGGCGACTCAAGGAGATGGAGGATGAGGCCGCTGCCCTCCGCGAGATACAAGCAAAGGTCGAGAAAGAGATGGGCGCTGTCCAAGGTCTGATCTCCTCCTCCCCCTTCTCCATCTCTATGGTCTCATCCCGTTTTCCTTGATATGGTGAACCGACGCTTCTGATTTGTCTTTTTAGTTATGAGATGTTTGATCGATATCATTCTAAAGCGTGATCGGTGCATCAGTGTATGGAAATGCTATTATGTTGTAGGGAAGTGTTATGAGAAGATGAAGTTGACGTTTTGGTACGTCTAAGTTAGTAACATGAGGTTGATGAGTTTGGTCATGAGTGGTCAAAGGCGATCCTCAGTAACTGTACTAAAAGTGAGTTTTTATATATGATGTAGAGGGATAGCAGAGGGGCGGAATATTCTGTGGGGAGGTATAGCTCTTAATCGCTTCTAACAGCCTATATTTATCTTTTTGTCAACCTAGATGGTAAGAGAGGATGCAGCCCACAACTGTCTGCTTTGGACTCGTGTCCACGTGGACAGACTGGTGGGGGAACTTTTGTTTTTCTTCCGGTTTGGAACTCATGTGGATGTCATATGTCGAATGATGATTGATCGACGATATCTTCCACATCAGAAAATATGAGATGGTTAGAAGGAGTTCAATGTCCGGGTTTGAGTTTCATTAGTTCTTTAGTTGAGCCAAACCATAGGGTTTTGACCCATCCCCCTTGGTCGATGATTTGGTGCTTCTGGTTTGTTGATTTAGTTGTGGGATGTTCTATTGATATTATTATCAAGCATAATTGGTGCATCAGGATGGGAATTCAATGTGTCCATGATGGAATCTCATTTGTTTTGCTGTACCTATTAGTTTACAACTTGCCTATGAAAATTCATGCACAGTCCGTTTAGTATAATAGTTGCACATATTGTGGCAAATGATTTGATTTCGAGGTTTAGTGTGTTGTGAATTAATTCCTTAAGTTTAGTATGCTATGGTTATTCATGGTGAACGATTTCTTGGTCCACTTTTCATGCATAATAGTGAGATTCATATCGCATTGAACCTAATGCCTAAGCCAAGTTATAAAAGCAAGCTTAATAAGCATTTATACCAATTCTCTTCATCCTCTACTTCCTTGCCTGAACTAATCAGGACATCACATTGGTAGTGTGACAGTGCAGACGATGTTGATACTGATTAGCAGTTTGTTTGTTTATTGTATTGCTGGGTCTGCAAATTGACATTGCTTTCATTGTTTCCAGTAAATTTGATAGTAAAAACTTTATGCATGGGTATAATGAAAAGGCATTCTGAGTTATTTCCTCTTTATAATAGTTCCATCATGTATTTATTAATCTTCATTCTGGAATATGTGTAGAATCTTCTAGTGCCGCAGCAAATCAAGCAAGCAAGGAGGAGGTTGATGCACGTTCAGTATTTGTTGGCAATGTGAGTTGCGTAATTTCACTATTTTGTCGTTCTGTTGAACTAATATGCACTCATGCATCTCTCCTAGAATGGTTATGAATGCAATCTCGTGTTTTGTGTTCCTTTTTATTTTGGGTATTGCCCATTGTTGACTTCATTAATACATGTTATGGATTTTGCAGCACCTTTTGATGCTTTAGTTAGGCTCTTGAGCCTTATCCACCTCACATATATTTAACCCTGACCCGAGTTTGGTTCGAACTGTGAACTAAACGGGGCAAAACCGAAACCGGTCAATGGTTCTGAATCGGAATCAGGATTGGGCGGTTTGGTTCCCCCCTTTGAACCAGATCCCACAATTCCAGGTCAGTTTCGAATTTGGGTGAAGAAAAAGGGTAACAGTCACATGACGTAGCAAGAGCCAATGGTCAATTTGACCATTGCAATGATGGTCAGAAGACCATTCTGCCCCTTCCAATGGCTTAATAAAAGGTTAGTTGAAATGACATTTTGGGGAATTAAAATTATAAAATTTGAATTTTTAGAAAGATTGTTTTGTCCTTTCTAACAACTTAATAATGACTAAGAAATTATGAAAAATCTATAAATATCCTCCTCTATTTCATTCTTCTCTATACCAAATTAATACCAATCTCTTTACTCTCTAGTGTGCTTTAATTGCAATAGCAATCTCTTTAGTGCTCTCTAATCGCATTATGATAAGTGAAAGTTCAATACCTCCCAACTTTAACAAGCACCCAGCCATTGTACCAATTTAAGGAAGTCAACATTTCCACATAGAGAAAGAAGAAGATATGACAACAAAAATGACAAGTCACATATCTTCTAGATCCATTTCAAGAAATAAGAAATTTTGATGGTTCATTTCAGGAAATTTTTAACTATTGCTCTCAAAGTTTTAAATTTATAGAAGGATGTGAATATGAGATGTTACATTGACAAATTCCAATGTCAAATTGTCAAATACACAATTATTTTTTAAAATCCAAAATTTGTATATGTTTTTAAATTTCTCAAAATGCTTCAGCTAATCGTTTATTAAGTTGTTGGATGAGGCATAATGGTGTTTTTACCATTATTGCAATGGTAAAGATGGCTGCTGGATCTGTATTTCCTTTTCTTTCACCCGGTTCGGGACTGTGGAGCCTTCTAAACATTTCCCATTTTGGTTTTCATCGGTTTGGGTTCGAACTGGATCGACGTCTGGTCTAATCTCAAGGCCACTAGTTAATGGCTATTTTAATTTGGGGACAATATTAAGGGAAAATTAAGCAAGCTTTTGAAGTAAATTACACAAAGTCCAATATTGAATTTGTTCGGCCTCACTCATGATTTAAATAATATAAGGGGGCTGGTGTGTTGGTAATGCTTTGAATATTTGCAATTTGTCAATGCATTATGTTTAATTACAGATGAGATATTTTGAGGCATAAATGTTCGAAAGATTATTATAGAGATAATGACTACCATCTAAATCTAAATTTCGGCGATCAAAGATACATTATTCCAATGCCCTTTAGGCAGTTGATAATCTAAAACACTATCATAAGTAAGATAAATAAATCACAAACTAAATATCTTCTGAGAATGGATAACTATCTGATGTCTGCCTTTGAGGTAGGTTCCTTTCTTGTAGAGCTGCTAATCACTTGAAAATGTCAATTTGGGGTGTGCAATTTTGACTCCACAGATTTATCCCAAGCGAATAATATTAATTAAAATATAATGTATATAGTCATAAGATAAACTAATGCTTCAGTGGTTTCTGTCATACCAACTGTATATACGTGACATTTTGGCTTGTGACGCAAGGTGGCTTTTGAAAGGTTGTCGACAGTCATTGTGGTTGCTGTAGTTCCTTTTTGGACATGGACCTAGAATATGTTAGAAGTCTTGGATGATTTCTTAAACTGTTTTAGTATTCATGGCATTCTAGATATTGATGTTTGCTCCTATGCAACCAATGGGTATACATCAGATTTCGGAATTTTCTTGACGTGATTCATGTATTTCTTTTGTTTCCATTCTGACCAAGTTGAATATATTTATATTTAATCTTTGATACTATGTTATACTTTGAATGTGATAGTATTTTTGTCAGTTTATTTTCTCTTGTTTACTTTCACATTTAGACTCAAAAGTTGGTTGAAGGAAATATCTTTCAATGCTTTGATCGTTTGTGGTCTTTTTTTTCTAGTAGTTTGAGTCGTGTCTGTTGCTTTTTCTTCCTTATTTTGGGTTTATCTTTTAATGAAATTATCTAACAATGATGGCCGCAGGTACACTCTTCAGTATTATGAGGTCTCTGTTACCCAGGATAATGGGGTGTCAGGAAGCTCTGACTTGCACTGAGCTTGTAGTTGAAATAAAAGAGGAAAATTTCTTTATGTTATAACTAAGATTCAAGAGACAAAAAAAAGTGTGATCAAAATAGCACGGGAGAGAATTGTTCTATGATATTATAACTAAGATATTAGACACGAGAAAAAAAAGTAAAGTTTAGTCAAAATAGCATGGGAGAGGTTAAAAAAAGTGGAAGAATGAAAAAAAGTAAAGAAAAAATATAGCGGAGAATGCATGATTTATGCAACTCTATAGATCTTATGTGCAAAAAAACAAGAAAGAAAAGGTGTAGATATAGGTATTTAACTTGAAGAATGAAATCTGACAGAAAGAATTGAAGGAGTTGATGGTTTGAAGTTAGGCAATGGGACAGGTGGTGTGAAGTCCATTGTGCTATCAGCATAATGAAACTCCAGGGACACCAGCAACTAGAGATGCTGAAGACTGCCTATACTTGGTGTTGGAGTTGGAGAGCATTGGATTATATTGTTGCTTAGCATTCTTTGGTGAGAGGTCCTTGATCTCTTGTTTGTGGTCTTATCATCTACTTCTGTCCATATCCTGTGAGCTTTGGATTGTTTTGTTGCATAGCATTTGTTGTGATACAACTTGACCTTTTGCTTGTGACCTTGTCTTCTACCATTCCTGTCCAAATCATGTCAACTCATTTTTTGTTGTTTGATAAAACAACCCTTTTGAAGTTGAACATATAATTCACTGAGTCATTTGGACCTTTATGTATCGTAGAAATTATTTCTTTTTCAATGGGTACAAGTTGGATTTGTATCAGATACTGAGGTTGAGAATTAGGGAGCTGATTATTCGTTATGTTCTTCTTAATGTCCAATTAATCATTATTATGGAAGTTCATAATTTGTGGCAGCCAAATGACTCTTAGCAATTTTTTCTTTGAAAGATTAGATGCTGAAATCTCCCTTTTTGTCTTTTGTGTTGCAGATTATTTTGCTTGACCTTAGACTTCATTAGTATAAAATGATCTTCCTGTTTTGTTCTTGATTATCAGCTTGCATGCAATAACCAATTAAATATTATCTTCTTTGATCTTGCAAGCTAATGTCATTCCTGTCTTATGTTTTTTCATGAGCAACAATATGCATTCTCTGAAATAATTGTGGAAATATGGCAAATTAAAAGTCATTTTCGAAAATATCAGCAAATCTTGGCAATTTTAACTTTAAATTTACTGATCTATTGGGTGAGATGGTATATAGCCCAACCTAGGCATGAAAAAAGTGATATGACAAATGGCTTGAACAAAAATTGTGTAAAATGCTCAAAGAAGTTTAAGTGGGCACATCGAAACAATTCTTTGATACTGTATTATTATATTGGGACTATCTTAATTAATGCTCTTATTTTTCATGTACCAGCAGAAAGTAGTTGATTAGATTAAAGGGTGTAATTGTGTGATCATGAGAGGTGAGCATTCTTAAAAAAATATTTTCTTTTTCAATTAAGATGGGATGACCCCTTGAATACAAAAATGATCAATAATATTAAGGTATATTGTCTCCTACATATATTGATAAAAAAATTTAAAATATTGTTATGCCATATCGATTGGGAAGTAACCTATTTTTGAACATTCATATTGGCGTACATGGGTGAAGTGAGACTTTTAACAACCTTTATAGCTCACAATGCCTTCACCTAAAAACTGCTGGCATTAACATTCCTCTATTGGTTGAGGTTTGGGATCATCAAGAAGTTGCATGTATCTAGTTATAGTTTCTTTTATTGTGGAAAAGAGGCTTTCACGTTGAGTAATTTTTGAAGGATGAATTTTGGAATTACACCCTTTTAAGGTTGTTCAAGTTGGATAAATTGTGATAACACAGTATTTTGTATTTATGTGATCCTGACAAGTGTGATTTAGTCTGATGTCTGTTATTTTGTAAGTTTCTTGTTCCCCTCTTCTTTAGAAGCAAGAAGTCTCATCTCTGCTTTGACATGGTGGTTGTTTATTGGCGTGTGTATTGTTGGTATGCCTTAGGTTCTCTTATCTATATGTATGCTCCTAGTAACTTCATCGTAGCAGCTTGATTAAGCATGACCTGATGCCTTATTATTTGCCTGCATGTACCAATTGTGGCTATGAATCAATAGGTGGATTATGCTTGTACACCAGAAGAAGTCCAGCAGCATTTCCAGTCATGTGGAACAGTCAACAGGGTCACTATTCTGACAGACAAATTTGGTCAGCCAAAGGGTTTTGCTTACGTTGAATTCCTAGAAGTCGAGGGTGTTCAGGAGGCTCTTCAGTTGAACGAATCCGAACTACATGGGCGTCAAATAAAGGTTTGTTTAGTCTTGATCTCATGTTTTTAACTACTACTTTCGAACTATTGGAATTTGGAAATAGAAAGAGTTCAGTTTTTTTAATGAAAGGGATGCCTCATTGCAGGTAGCGGCTAAACGTACTAATGTCCCTGGAATGAAGCAGTTCCGTCCAAGGCGGTTCAGTCCATATGCAGGATCTCCACATAGGAGGCCATTTATGCCACCATACTTTGCTTCCCCATATGGCTATGGGTTAGTATATATATATTTTACTGGCCTTGCAGTATTGTTGTGACACAAGTTATGTCAGAGAGAATGCCATTGACAAACTCTTAAAATGTCTCTGCAGGAAGGCCCCCAGATTCAGAAGGCCAATGCGCTATAGGCCTTATTTATGATTAGCTGAGAAGAGACCCTTGTTAGCCTTTAAGTTTGTGTACCAAACTTTACTGAACTGGTGTGAGATCTTGCCAGTACTTATATGACATTTTATGATTAAAGTGTTCCTAACAAAGACATTGAAAAGAAGTTTGGACCATGTAATCTTCTGCTTGCTAATTTCAGTACTTGGGTCAGTCTTGCCACCATCGATGTGTCGACCATTGTTTTTGGTTTTTCCTTTTAATTACTTGTGTTGCCTGCTTTGTCTTTCATGCTTGCTGGACAATTCGCATTAAGATTGGTAACTTGCAGCTTCTTTTAATTCTATATATGTGAAATCCTTGCATGGTGGCTGTGTTCATCTTTATTTGCTGCAGTAGCTTCCCGTGCAGTGCTTGCAAATTGTAATATGCATATTTCCAAAGTGTAAATTGAACATTTGGATATATAGACAAATATCGTTTATCTATTACAGTGTGAATTGTTACTAAGATGCTGACTGATGTTTTCTCTGTATCGAACACAAAAGAAAGAGAAGAAAACTAATGGAATCCAGCACTGCTCGCCCTAATTAACATGTCCCAAACTTCCCCATGGCTGAGCATTCAAAAATTCTGATCAAGCTTGAAACGTACCGGCCATCCACTGTCAGATCCCTTTCTTGACGGGTGGACTTTGAGAACCGCAAGTCGGACCAAGCCGTTCGATATTCTGATCAAGCACAATTACTAAGTTGAGACTGTCCTGTGAATGCTCCATAAACAGTTTATATAAGGACGAACCATATTGAGATTTGTCTAACTTGGAGAGATAAGCCTGTCCAATATGCTGAAACGTCATAATGGAAGTGAAGAAGACCCAACAGGAGAACTCTCTCTTTCCGGAAGCCTTCCCCCTCGTGCATTGATCCGGTCGGCGGCCCCACGGCAATTCGCCCGTCGGTGGGGGGCAGTTCTGCTCCTCCGCGTCCACGATCAGGTACAAAAACCCTGGGTTGTTTCGTGTTCTCAGCCGGTGGGCACTGGCGTGTTGCCCGCAAAGCATGGCAGAGCTCGGCCCTTTTTATTCTTTTTCTCCTCATTTTTCGAATCCTTATAAATAAAAGGAGGTAAGAAGATACTAATTTACCAGTTTAACAATGAATTTGTCCGTTGCTTCAATCATCTGCATCATTTGCATTATTGTGTCGTACGTGCTTAGGGCCTCCTTAACGAGGCAAAGAGATCTGCTCCGTGGAGTCCCGGCGGTTCGATATACCGCCTCAGCGCCTTCCAACATATGTGTGCTCTGCGTGGTGCACTTCGAAGAAGGCGAAGAAGTAAGGAGGTTGAGGTGCGGCCATCTTTACCACACCGTCTGCATCCGCCGGTGATGGGAGATCGCCAGGACGTGGCCCCACATGTAGGGGTTGGAGCACCTCCTGGCGATCTCCCATCACCAGCGGATGTAAAGATGGCCGCACCTCAGCCTCGTTATTTCCTCGCCTTCTTCGAAGTGCACCAAACAGATCACGCATATGTTAGTTATAACGCGCTGAGGCGGCGGTATAGAGAACCGCCGGGACGACTCGAAGCAAATCTCTTTGCCTCGTCAAGGAGGCCCTAAGCACATACAACACAATGATGCAACTGATGCAGATGATTGAAACAACGGTGACATATTCATTGCTAAATTGGTCAATCAGTATCTTCTTACCTCCTTTATTTACAAGGATTCGAAAAATGAGGAGCTCTGCAGACTCCTCGGCAACATGTCAACATGATCATTGGCTCCAATCATGTCCAGACTCATCGGTGCCGGCGGATGTAAAGTTGGTCGCATCTCAGCCTCTTTATTTCCTCGCCTTCTTCTTCGAAGTGCACCAAACAAATGATGCACATGTTATAACGCGCAGAGGCGGTACAGAGAACCGCCGGGATTCCTCGAAGCAAATCCCTTTGCCTCGTGAAGGAGGCCCTAAGCTCGTACAATGCAACGATGCAGATGATTGTAATACAATGATATCACTATAAGTAAAACATATCAATTAAATATTCAAAAAAAATTTAGAATATTAAAATCCAAAAGATAAATAAGAAAGGAGAAGACGATCTCCACATCATCAAACGTATTGTTCGATAGAAGCTATCAAAATAAAGGATTCGAATCTTTACCTTTTTCTGGAGGATGGATGTATATTTATATATGGATGGGAGCCATCCCTTAAAGATCTATCTCCTAAAGATCTTTCTTGTGATCCTCTCTAATTTAAATGGTATCACACTAAATCTTTTAAAGATTTTCTCACAATCATTAATTGTGCCTCGATGAACAAAGTGATAGGTTTATCAACCCTCCTTACGTAGGAGAGTAGGGAGGTTTTCCCACTTAAGGAAGGAATTATTATTTAATTAAATATTTTACCAAATGGCTTTTTATAGGATGTTATTGTCCATATTTAATTTTACCTATAGGGAACCTTTTTTTACTTGAACAAAGAGGCCTTTAGGTTTTTACTTAAATAATTTGATGATATATTCTATTCAAAAAATCTTTAATTTGATTAATTAATTATCATAAAATCTTAATAAATAAATAAATAAATGGTACTAATAATTTTAGAATAATGTCATAATGATTCTATAAAAATTTGAGTTGGAGATTGATAAAGTTACACTCGAAATTGAACTAAGAAGTTGTACTCAACTACAATATTGATTTTTCAAAATTCTAAGTTTTGATAATTAACTATTATTAAATTTTTAATAATATATAATAAAAAGATATCAATCATCTTGTAATCATGTCTTAATAATTCTATAAAGGTTTAGTAGAATTGACCAAGTTACACTCGAAATCGAATTAAGTTACAGCATAATTATAAAATTTCTTTTAAAAACTTTAATTTTGATAATTAATTATTATAAAATAAATTAGAATCATGACAAGATAATTTGGTGGAAGTTTGAGTTGTTTTATGAAAGTTAGTTAAATTAGACTCAAAATTGAATTAAGTTAGTTAACTGTTATTTGAAGATACCAAAATTAAACAATGAAAGAACAAGCTAAAGTTAATATCTTACATTTAGTGCCCTTTTATACCTATAATCAAAACATGAGAAAACATATTTCCTCGTCTCTACACTATTTTCCTCGTCTCTACGGAGAATCCCCATTCGGGTCAAAGAACCGTGAATTCTTCGTATCTTTCTAATTAATTTATTTAATTTTTAAAAATAAAATTACTATTAAATCTAATTAACAATATAGATAGATTCTCCGATCCTCTTAATTGGGGGTGGGGAATCATCATCATCGTTTATTATTTGTTGTTTTCAATCAACAATGAATCCTAAATCATCGTTTATCGATGGAAAGAAAAAAATGACGGAGTAAAAACAAAGTGACATCTCTTAATTAATATTTCACGAGAAAAATGATTGATAAAGATAATATCAATGTAGAGGGATGTAATATTTCATAGTAGAAAGTATTAGTTAGCTTAATTAATTAATACTTTAATAGTTTATAGGAAGATTATAAGTTTAAATTCCGTCTTCGTTTATCCTTTATATATATATAAGAAAAATTGGATTTGTTGATGCTACCAAGTTAACAAGAAATAATATTCAATGAGGCAAATGGTTGTGGTCGGCTGTAATATTAATTATGAGCGCCCCATTGTCACGGACAAACTTTAAAACAAAATGTTTGATGTAATATTTATATATGTTCGTATCTTTTGGTATATTCATGCTTTGCATACATGTAAAGGGATGGTCCAAGATTTAATAGTCCCATTTTAGTTCGATCTATAGTGGACCATTTTACCCCTTTGTTGTGTAATCGTTAAGTTTGTTTGTAATTTACATTGTTTATGAAGTGTTTACGGAGATGATTGTTTGTGGATCCTGACGTTTTCTCTAACCGTTTTCTCTTTTTAGGTCCCAAGAAATTATGGGAGGTTTCGAAAAGACTGACCTTTGCGGATAGACACGCAAGGATGTCACATGACACCACGACCGGATATTAAGTCGTTCCACCACTCATTGACGTATTTGTTCCCACTCGGCCACACGTACCGGCCGTGGCCCTCGTGTAGGTTGCGCCACCAACCGCCGTCGTAAAAGTCATCGTTGTAGTAACACAGGAACCGGGGCAGGTGCTGCCCTCCGACTCGATGAAGGCCCCGAAGCTCCCCCCTGAAGGTCATGTTGGAGGGCCACAAGAACTTTCCTTTTCCAAAAGCCTTCCCCCCACCGCCACTCCCCCTCGTGCATGCACCAGTCGGCCCCAAGGCACTTCGCCCGTCAGTGGGAGGAGTTCTGCTCCTCCGCGTCCACGATCAGGTACAAAACCCTGGGTTGCTTCGTGTTCTCCGCCGGTGGCACTGACGTGTTGTCGAAGAGTCTGCAGAGCACATCTTTTTTCCTTTTTTGTCTCCTCATTTTTTGAATCCTTATAAATAAAGGAGCTAAGAAGATACCAATCGACCAGTTTAACAATGGATTCGATTCTTCAATCATCTGCTAAGTCATTTTTGTCTTGTACGTGCTTAGAGCCTCACCGACGAGGCAAAGAGATTTGCTTCGAGGAGTCCCGGCGGTTCTTATACCGCCTCAGCGCGTTACAACCTGTGGATGATTTGTTTGGTGGACTCTGAAGAAAGCGAGGAAATAAGGATGCTGAGGTGCAGCCATCTTTGCTGCAACCGTCTGCATCCGTCGGTGGTGGGAGGTCGCCGGGAGGTGCCTGCCGCACACAGGTATGTCTCTCTGGACTAGCTTTATCTGTATCTTGTTTTGCTCATGTCTAAACTGGCTTTATCTTCTCCATTTTCCCTTTTCTTGTCCATTTAAAGTGAGGGAACAACATACAAAATATTTCCTCCTAACCTTATTTATTTATTTAGAGAATTTTTTTCTGATTTATTCGGTCGATAATGTTTCTATTTTCTTTATTTTTTTTATTTCCATTCAAATGGATATTCTATCACATTTTATTCGGTCTATGAGCGGATGCAAAGATGGCCGCACCTCAGCCTCCTTATTTCTTCGCTTCTTCGAAGTCCACCAAGCAAATCACACACCGGTTGTAATGCGCTGAGACGGTATAGAGAACCGGTGGGACTCCGAGATCTCTTTGGCTCCTCGAGGAGGCCCTGAGCACGTTCAAGACAAACATGGCTAAGCAGATGATTGAAGCAACGGACCAATCCACGCTAATATATATGGTCAATTAGTATCCTTTTACTTCCTTTATTTATACGGATTCGAAAAATGAGGAGACAATAAAGAAAAGGGAAGCTTTGCAGACTCCTCGACGATAGAAGAGATATCTGCACCTGTGAACGAAACAGAAGTTGTGATATGCTCCCAAGTTGGTGACTTCAAACAAGAATTGAATTTTTAACTATTAAGCTTGATCGAGAACAGCATCTCCATACCATCAAATGTATTATTCTATAAAAGATATAAAAGTAAAGGGTTTGGATCCTTACCATTTTATCTTGCAAGTGTTACCCTAAAATCACTTCTTCTCTCTTTTTAAGTCGTAATCGTAACTTTACAAGGAGGACGATGGATGAATGTATATTTATATATGAAGGGGAGCTATCCCTTAAAGATTTCACCTATAATCTTTTATAATAAATATGTATTACACAACCTCTTTTAAAGATCTTACTCATGATCCTCTCTAATTTAAATATATTATACTATATTTCTTAAAGATTTTCTCACTCGTTAATCTATCAACGAACACTCGGATATGCTTATTCATCCTTTGAAGAAAACGAATATTTTTTCACATAATGAAGGAAATCAATTAACTATATGAACTATTACACGAGGTATCTGATAATCAATGATCAAATATTATAGTGATGAGATAATGAATTCATATTAACGTTGGAGATAGCCAACTATTGTTCTGACTAAATAGACCACCCTAGTAATGTTGAGACATCATCGTCATTAGTATATAGTAATATCTAAAAAAGTTTGACATGCTTATCGTGTTAAATAAGGGATATGGATGAATGGATAGATAGATATGATATATTATTTATTTGTTTTTGTGTGAAATTCAAGTTAATTTTATTATTATTGTACGTCACATATTCACCATCCGACCTTAGCTCAGTTGGTAGAGCGGAGGACTGTAGTGGGTTAAAACGCCAGTTATCCTTAGGTCGCTGGTTCGAATCCGGCAGGTCGGAAGTTTGTAACTTAAGTAAATAATTTTTTATATACTATTCTCATGATAAAAATATAAAATATAAAATATATATAATTATATATATATTCTAGTATTATACGTATATTAATATGATATTAAGATTGAATATATATTAAATATTTCCGATGCATGTAATTCAATCAATTAATAAAAATACGTCAATAAAAATTATCACATTAATATAAAACATTAATAAAATATTTTGGGCGACATCATCAAAGCCTTCACTGTCAATATCTCCTCCCAATCTCTACATTTAAGAATTGAACAACAATGTATGCTCCCATTGGTTACTTTATGCTATTTATGCAACCACCAATGCCTCTCTTCGTAATCAACATTGACGTTTTGCATCAGATTTACTGTGGACGCTCTATGGGGATTTCAATTGTTTAGATTCTTCTCCTCATAAATTAGGTAGCAATCCATTTCAAGTTAATCACTCGGTCTTAGCTTTTAGGAACTTCATTTCCAATTGTAATCCTGTGAACATATGTTTATTCGGATCACATTCTAATTGGTGCGATTACAGATTTAGTCACTCGAGGGTTTTAATTAGGCTTGATAGAGTTTTTGCTACGAATAATTTACTCTCGTGCCTTGGTAAAACCCTTCTGCCAATGATCCTAAGCCTCATCGATCTTTAAAGTTCGAGCCCCAATGGCCTGAATACCCTTCTGTCCACAATCTCCTCCAACTCCCAATCCCAACCCGCTTTTTGTCATTCACACTGGCCTTCTCACCCTCCCGTCTCCTCTTCTTCCCTTGCTTGCCTCGCCCTGCATAAGCATTCCTCCCTCACGGACCTCAATGCTCTTTCTTATGGGGATGGGCCAAGGCAAAAGCTTGGGGCCTAACTCTTAAAAGACTAACTTATTCTGCATTCCCAATGTCACCAACCTTCTTACTAGGATCTCCTATACAAACTCCTCTCTTAAGGTTCTCACTAACAAATTTAAACCTTGCCTTGACACTATACTTGATCAGAATCACCCCGCCTTCATCGCTGGTATATCTATTCATGATAATATTTCCATTACTTAGGAACTCGCCCACGCTATGTTCCACTCCAAGGGCAAAGGCCCCCTCGACCCGATTAAACTTGATCTTGTCAGAGCTTTTGATACTGTCCTTTGGAAGGCTGTCATGGGCTCCCCTGAGAATATGAAATTTTCCCAGCAATTCACCTCCTGTATCTTCTCCTTCCTTTCCCTCCCCTCTTCTCTTTGCGCTGGTCTACCAAAATCTATCGAGCATCCTAGAGGACTTTATCTGAAGCGAGAAGATTACCCCATTCAGCATCAAAATCTCACACCTCATTTTCGCCGTTGAGATCTGATACCAATTTTGCAACATGTCAATTGGGGGTTGAGCTATCAGCGTTTACCGATCCGATCTGTGTCGGGTCGGGTCGGGTCGGGTCAGGATCTAGATAAGATTCGGATCCGGATGGGTAACCCAAGATACCTTCTTATTTGGCTTACCGGGCGGTGCTCCCGACCCGCCGGCAAACCGTCGCTTGTTTAATGACATCCATAAATGCCGCGAATTTGGAGGAATCGATCGATTGAGCGAGAGATGGGGAGGCGGAAAGATGAGGCTTTTGACCCACAACATGCTCTCCTGCAACATCAAGGGCGTCGCCGACGGCTTCCCCCTCCGCCTAGAGGCCGAGACGTGAACTCAGAAGGAGGTGGAGCTCAACCCTGACTTCCTCCGCCACATCTTCCCCAAGATCAAGTGGAAGGTTCTCACCAGCGCGGCCTGACAAGCTCCCGGACGAGGCCGACGCGTCGATGCTGGACTCCGACGACTTCCTCTACCGCTTCCACCACGCGCTGCTCGAGATCCACGTCGAGGAAGGCGTCCTCGTCTGCCCCGAGACAGGGCGGCGGTTCCCCATCAACAAGGGCATCCCCAACATGCTTCTCCACGAAGACGAGGTCTGACTCCGCCAGAAATGTTTGGATTTTTTTTTATCTCTTTGTATCAGGTCACTGGGATTAGGGTTTTGGGGATTTGTGCTATTAGTAACTTGGGGTCTTTTGGGATTGGTTGTCTATGAACTGATGCACCGAGACCGATGAGTTAGTACGATTTGGTCCACGGGTTAATGTCCAGAGTCCATAATCGATTGGAAGGAGTGTTGGAACTGGCTGGATCAGGATCGGGTCGTCTGTGCCGTCTATGGGAAGGTGTCTCTCGATCAATTGGAAGAAGTGTTGGCGCTGACGGGATCGAGGGTCAGGCCGTCTGCGTCGTCTTTTGGGAAGACATCTCTCGGTTGGGACGACGATGCCCCCGGGGGTGGCCAAGTACCTGCACAAAGGCCTTGGTCAAGGGGTTCCCGACTTTGGCACCTCGCATATTAAGTTAGTGATCGTTTTTCCCTCTTTTTTCGTCCCTTAGCCAAATGCTGGTTAGAGGCTTTTATATTGTTGCGCGAGGACCGGCCATACGCAGATTTGACGAGACGATCGATCGTCGAATGACCTGATGGTACCGTCGTGCAGTTGTCGCCCGGTATGCACAGAACGATGTCATCCCGAGCTTTTCAGGACGGGACTCGCTGAAGGGGTGCCTCCTTGTACGAGTCTCAGCTCGACACGAGGAAGCACTCGTTGTGCCGACTTGGTAGGAGTATGATGCGGTGCGGGTCGTGACATGGCTCGAATCCAAAATATACCTTATCAGATTGTAATGAGATTAGGGTTTTGATTTGGACGTCAGAACCGAATGTTCCTGATGCATCTGAATGAACAGAGTTTTGTTTTCTTTACCTGTTTACCTGCAATCATAAGATAAAAACGCTAAGAACGATTTTGTTCTCATACAAGTTTCAATGCAATCATGAAATGAAAACCATAACAGGTAAAATGTTGTATTCTTTCCTTAAACCCTAATCTTAATATTTGTACAGATAATTAAAGAGATTGCTGCATGAAAATTTGTTTGAGGGATGTGATCAAACCTCAATAGTAGGCAGGATGAAGCAGAGCTAAGTGTGGAAGCTTTCAAGTGCTTCAATTTCCATGTTGTTAATCTTTGCAACACAGCCACCAAACTAAAAGTTTCTTGAAACCAACCAGTGAACAAGGATACTTCAACATGATCTGGAATCCAATTTGGAACAGCAGAAATCATTAACCTGTGAAAATTGAGATGTTAGCAATACTTCTTGATCTAGAAAATTTCATTTGGACCTGTACAAGCAACTCACATATGAGATGAATGTATGTGATATGAAGGCTTGAAGTCAAAAAAATTATCTACTAATCAATGGCGTTGCAACTAAATCAGTGTTTGAAAGTAGAATCACAATATTGTCATCCTTACACATGAATATAAGATTGACCAACCAAACAAACAACTGGCGGAGTTGAGCAATACTCTGATGAAATGTCGATAATCCACCAAACGCATACAATTAATACTTGAAAATTGAATCAGAATGTCGCTACTATGCCACGCTCACGAATACGAGGCTGACTAAACAAGCAACTGGCGAAGCTACATAATACTTTGATCAAGTACTAATCAGTAATCAAAAGAATAAAAGGTGCATCACAATACCTTAAATGAATTGAATTGCTGAGGCACTTTCTTCTGATAGAAAACTTGGGTCTTTCATCTTACACATACAGATACCCGTTTCACTACATTTGCTGAAACAAAGCCAAATCTATGTGTAAAGACAGACCTTAGAGCTCTTTAGAAGGTTGAAAACTCAGCAAAGTTGGCCAAGGAAATGAAGCCGATGATCCTCATCTCTTCCAGTAGTCCTGATTTATCTCTTTTTCATAATTAGATCCAACTTATATCAGCACATTTGACCTAAACGTCACCTGTCTCAGAGTAGCAAGAACTTCAGTCATTTAGGAATTCTTTAAATGTTCAACATCAGATGATGGCAGTGTGCCAAAGACCGTATCGAGCTCATTCAAGTACTTTGACTAGAGCACCTCCCATTCTTGTTGTGCCTAGCAGTGCAAGATGATGGTTGCTGCTGAAACTGAATACCGATAACATCAGCTCACTTAAACTTTGATACTCAAGAGAACAGTGAAGAAGCCTTCAATGGCTGAGGCTAGCCAATACAAAGAAAACTCGATCCTTCCACTGTTCTTTTCAATTGGCAACACGAAGCCTGTCATTGATCAGTGATTAGCAACCAAAACTTTTGATGCTGGGCATGTACCTGATGAAGTAATGATGAGCATACCAAGCTGATTGATATCAAACATTGAAATGTTGCATATTTTTTTAATATAAAGCAGGAAAAATTATTATGTTCGTATTGAGAGATTCTAATACATAGTTGGTAACATGAACGAAAACAATACTGCAAGTGAAGAATTATTATGTAAGCCCAAAGAGAAACCGAAAAGGAGAAAATTTGAATGCATGTGATGGAAGATACAATGACAGAAAGTACCAAATGGATATACAACATTAACAATGGATGATCCAGTTAAAAAGAGCAAATATGAAATCTAGTTTTATGTGTTTGCTCTCAAGTTGGAGTTCCAGTATCTTTGGTGCATAAGTAGGTATACCAATTCAGGCTGACCTCATCTGATACATGGTACTCGATGTTAATACAAGATACCTCCTCGTCATGTCATCACAAGAGTGCTACAATAATACACAACCCCTCTGATTTATTTCATCTTGTTATTGGTCTAACTCTCACCCCCTACCCGGGCACTTGTTTGCCAAGAATGTTTGTACAATTCAAAGCGACGGTGATCACAAATTTTAGCACAACCTTTTGGAAATTCTTGATTTATTATTGTTGCGATCAATGTTACAATTAGTAGACTTTGGTATCCAGCAGCATGGGATATCTGAGGCAGTTGAAGTTCATCAAATGCAGCAGTAAACATAATAACAAAAATCACGCATTGGCATATACACAAATGCAAGTTGTATGCAGAAATCAGATCCAGAACATTCAAAGACGAGGAACTAATACCGAAGGGCTAAGAGAACAAATTTGACGCACCTGTATTTGATGCCCGCCGAAGCTAGCAAGAATATGGTCATCCACCGGAGCGTATGCTCCTGCAAACACTCTCGGAAATAGCCCAACGCCAAAATAAACAGCCTCTTCATTCGTGAAAGCCCTTTCCTCTCTGGGAATTTAAGGCGCAAGCAAACATCAAGAGAGCTGACCATGACTTCCGTACACGGTCGCTCGGGAAACCTAATCGAACAAACCTCGCGGAGGACCTCAAAGATCTGCCGCTCCTTCATGGGGAAGATACCCTGGAAGCGACCTCGACGCGTCGCCGGAGCCACCTCCTCGACACCAACAGGAACAGCCCCGCGATGGTCGAGACACGAGAGGGGAGGGTCGGTACGCTAGTCCGCGAAGGACCGAAACAGCTACAAGAGGCGAGGAGGGGATTGGAGAGCCAACGACCGAAGAGAAACCATCCGTCGGCACTACACAGACTACCATTGCTTCCTCCATGAAATGCTGATTTAAAGAGCGACGTTCAAAGCGACCAATATGCGACGCTACAATTTCAATTAGCAACATGACATAATAAGAACAGAACGCAAAAACATGAGTTAGCATGCCCACTTATTTATAATAGCTTACTTCACATACACTATCAAATAATGCTTATGTTATATCCTGATGCAACATAGTTACACTTTTGACTTAATTAGCATGATAAGATGGCTCAGAAAACACCTGTTAAAGGCACACCTGACTCTGGCATCAGTCGAAAGAACACTTTTTGAATTAACAGTCTCAAGAAAACGATCGACATAAAACTTATCAACACCAAAAACATCGTGTTTCACATCCCAGCATCATGCTGCAGGCACAGCATGATGTATTCACAAATACTTCAGGAAATCACATATATTATTTTGATCTCTGAACTTAAAAACATTCCGCATCATCCAACTAAATCCAGCATGGACAATTCTTCTTCACTCACAAATGCCAGTTCAACATAAACAAGAGTGTAAAAGAACCAACAATAATGCAGACAAAGCAAATCATAATCCAGTATGCAGCTCTTAGTTTGCTCCATGGTACAAATGACACTTTCTATACAACTCTCAGCTCTGTCCATGATACAAACTACACTCAAGTTCATCATAAATCAGTTACACACATGTAATACAAATGCTAATACTTAAACTGTATCTAATTTCTCATGATTAGTAAAGGATGATTTACAGTAGCAGTTAATGGACTCAAGGTGCTAATATGAAAATGTTTAGATGAGTTTATTCAGTTGACCATTCTCAAACAGTTGGCATTACTGTGTCTCCTTCCAATAATTCTTCCAGCTCAACCATGAGATCAGCATCTGCAGCATCCTCTGATACATCCATAATGCTTTCTTGCAAAGCCTGTAAAAATGAAAATAACTTTAACTACAGTCCACAAGCTTGCAAAGGCAGGAGTGCACCAAACAAAAGCTAATTGCTGCCAGATAAATAACCATGGTGTTGTATAAAAAATATCTACCTACAGTTATTATACATGCATTTGACGATTAGGCTTAGCTGCTTGCTGCATTTTAGAATAGCAATGCTCAACCAACAAAGCCTTGGTTTTAGCCTAAAAGAAGCAGGGGGTTAATGACTAAATCCAGAGCTCACTCGAGTCTTGAACCAAGAATGACAGATCTGAGCCAGTAGGTCTGCGGACATGCCCAGATAAAGACTAAGTCCTACAGCATTTGTAGAGATATTAAGTCTACCCTATCCTATTTGACTAGTGTAATAGCACTGAACCACAATTGGGCATTACACACTAAATCCTAGTTTTTCATTAGGAACACAGTTAACAATGAGAAGCATTGACATCCCAAAATGTTAGCAGAATTTTGGGAATTATCAACAAAGTAGTAATATAACTTTCCTGTTGGGTGACCTCCAAAGCAACATTAGTTTCAATACGCCATGCGACACTTGGAAACACAGATATTGGAGGAGCATGTCAGTTGAAACTTAGTTAAAGAGACTCATGAAGTCCACTATGGGTAAAGTTTTCCCTATCTATTACTAAATAAAAACATAAATAAATAGAAGATAGAAAAAATCAACGAATTAGAGAACCATAATAAGCCTAAGATACAAAAAGATGAGACCTTTCAATTTAAAATCCTACATACTCCTAAGACCTACTAGATTGGCAACTTTGTGTTACTTGGCATGTTGTAAAATTGAACAGACCAGAGCATATAAAAGAGATACCTTAGACTCCTGGAATTCTGTAACGACAGTTAGAAGCCTTCGGTATTGTTCTCTAGCTTCTGGATATTGAACCATAGACTTCACCCTCGCAAGTGCCTTCTGCATCCTAGCCTCTGTCTGTTTTCTGCCTTCTTGCAGGAAATCATAATCATCCTCCTTAGCAAGATGACATTGCATGGAAGTGCCCTCCAAAAGGCCTTCAGACCGAAATCCACGTAACCCACTTCCTTTACGTCTCCAGCGCAGTATAACTTTTTCCACAATTCCTACTGACCACACAAATTTTTTATAACGCTTCCTGACTTGATGACCTCGTACATGAGCCTAGTCATCAAATACAAACTTCAGAAAAGAAAAGGTTTACGTACAAATCTAATATATAAACATGGTACATGTAACAAAACTTTAGAGAAGCTAAAGTACACAGGGGAGTGCTCAACTTCCAAATTATCAAGTATTCTCTAAATTATTAAACTCATCAAATAAAGTTTCAAGATTTTAAAACAAGTGAAAAGCAAAATTCAATTTAAACAGAATAATTACTATAAAATGGACACTAGTTACTTAAAAAGGCAAGTTTATCTAACAAGTTTAGATTTTCCTAAAAGGATGTTTTAAACTAAAGAAAAACTTCATCAGACAACTCTCCTTAAATAAGTACAAACCAAGTCAAACTCCTGCCCAGACATTAAGACTCATCTTCCAATCACCTAGTTTAGGTTCATATATTGATGAATAACATGCACCTAGCCCTAAGCTGTTTTTGAGCTACCAAGACAGTTTTAGTGTCTGGGACCTATGCAATCATACAAAGTTGAGATCCTAAACATGAATAATAGGCCCATCAGGAAACATTTTGAAAGTACTGATGTATACCATCGAGCATGCGTTCTAAAAGTACATGCGTGGAGCATTGTTTATATCTGCAATTTTCATGGCTTTATAGAACATAGAGAACAAAAATAACCAGGAGAACTAGACTAGTTAACAAAAAAATGAAAGCTGAGTTGTCACAAAATCAAGGTTTTTATGAAAATGCAGTGAGCACCCACACAGGCACAGTGAAAAGAATTACTTTTGTTGACTAGAACAGTGCTGATGCACCAATGTTTGAACAGGCTGATGTAATATGACCTCATGACAAGTTGAAACCTGAAAAATAACCTTAAATGTGCAAAGGAATACGAATATGTACATGCATATATGTCCTATGGCAAGGCAAACACTTATGTATATCAAACATATCAGGCAAGCATACATGTACAGAACATTAACCTAGTAGCTTTAGCAGAAGAATGCCAATTGTATAAAATGTGTGCATGACAGCAAAACAAAGTGATACGAAATTACAAAATCATAGAAAAGCAAAGAACATCAATTACAAAATAGTGAAACTCAATATGCAGATGCACAAGCAAAGTGATCAGTTAATATCAAACCTGGATCTTGACTATCCGTTGCATAATAATTAAGAAGTCTTTCCTCCCTTTCCATCCTCTAAATTTGTTTTGTATACGAATGGCAGCAGCATGCATAGGCATATCAGACTGTCCTGTTTTTTGTGACTTGATAGATAGAAGTGAAAGCGCTCGCTCATCTGACATAGCGGACTTGTCACCTCCAGACTCAATTTTCTTTCTATGAAATGATTGCACCCTAAAGACTTGGTAAATGCGAGCTGCAGCTTGAGAAGCATTACGAACAGCACTCAATGAATCCTTCAGCGAAAGTCCAGCCTGCATGTCTCCATCAGCAACTGCAAGAGCTCTCTGTTCTGTGTCATCAATGCCTGTCAAGCTGGCAACGTCTGCTACATCACTGCCCTTTGGGTTTAAAGTGAGGGAAGAAAGATGGCTAGTCAAAGATGATTCTGCCAGGAAACCAGCGATGCCTTTGTGACCATTTGCAGATGCCAAATCTGCAGGTGTTCTTCCTGAAGGAAACTCAGGGGTTGGATCTGTCAATAAACCAGGTGCTGCACCCATTGTAATGAGAGCACCAACTGTCCGCTCCCTGAAATGACAAAGAAAACAACAGTAAATATGGCTTACGATAGACAGGTACCAATAACTAATCAACAAAATTCTTGATGACAAAACATCTGAGGTACTCACCTGCCACAAAAAGCTGCCCAGTGCAATGCAGTCCACCCATGTGCATCTCTGAAGTTAATATTGACACCTGCAGTCACTGTTGGTTCTATAGCCCAATCATAACCAAGAGCAGCTGCTAGATGCAGCACACCCTGCCCCTCTTCATCCCAGATATTGGGACCTTTATCATCTTTGGCAGATTTGTGTAGAAGCCAAATATGCAGCTTCTCTTGTAATGACGTTTCAAGCAACTCTGCATTGTCAGCAGAATAACCATTTTCTTGACTTATTTTAGGCAGAGTATCATCAGCAGCTTCCATTTTAATTAAACTGATTTTACCTCCCAAATGAGCTTTCTTCCTATAATCTAAATTTTGGTAGTCAAGTGGCCCCAGAGACAGTAACTTATCAAGACGCATATGAAGAAGCATTTCATATGTGTTATTACTGCAGGAATCTATATTCTCTATACAGTGTGGATCACTTACACGGAATTCAAACTCCCTCACCTCACTACAAGCCAACCTGTTGGAACAGGTCACATAAAAAGGAACCCTTCCAGATTTATGTGGAGGAGCATGGCAACTAAGAATACCATCTCCTACAACCTCTGCTGGAACTTCAACTTCCCCAAACATGCACGACCATTTACAATTTTCTACATCTTGAGTCTTCAAGAATGTCCCAATAATTAAAACCTGTAATATACATCAGAAAGAATGATCAGGAAATGAAAACATATAGTATGCCAATATCAAACCATAACTGCAACTTTTAGGGTATAATAAAGGATATGTTGATGTTTCAAGTCCTAACTTCATCATCGAGGAAAGCATTAGATAGAAACATCCATTTCAGAGTGCCAGATACCTTAGTCTCCAAGCCAGCATAGACCCAGTTTGGAGAGAAATCAATTATACTGAAAAGCTGATCCTGTGAAAGTGAGAGGCTCATTATATATGCATCCAAAGGCTCATGATTTGAAATACTAGAATCTTCAACAATGCCATCACTTCCAACAGCACTCCAGTATGCTCCAGAACTGGATTTTGTATGTGACTCATCAACCTCTCCAAGCTCTTTGCTCATCCACCTTGAGAAGCTATCATACTTCTTTAGGCCTTCAGTTTGTACTCTGGAGAGGTCCAATGTTGGTTGTTTTACCAGGGAAGTGTATTTATCACTTCTATCAATGGAAGTCTCATTTTCCATGTTAATAGTTGATATAACAGCTGAATCAGTGTCAGCACTAGAAAGCTGGAACATAAAATATTACGAATGATTTAGTCATGCTAATAAAGGCCAAAGCCTATGATAAAGATGAACTCAAAGCCTAAGCAGAGACAATTTTCAAGCCAATAAATATCCATGAAGCAAGAACCATGTGGAAGCTTGTGCATTAATATCACATTATCCAGCCGTCAGTGATCATCAGCTCAATCTAGTCTGTCATAAATAATAGCACTTGCAAGTTCTTAATAAGGCTATTTCTGGGTTCATTAGGTTAACGACAGGACAGAAGTTATTATTTAAATTATAATATATGAAAAGGAATTATATTATCTTCCATGCAGTATGAAGATCCACCATGCAATATTTCAAATACCAGTGGGACCTGTACATTATTAACCAATATTTACCAGTCCGAAAAAGAACCACTATCAGCCCATAGGGCTCAGTTTTGTTGTTGTCCTTTTCTTTTACCCGTTGATACAAGTGGATATACAAGTACAATGTCAATCTGACATGCTGAAACTGGTAACAGAACAAAATTTTAAACATTGCAATCTTGTATAGTATTCAAAATCAATTAGAACAATCTGGAAATGTATGTTAATACAAATAGCAATAGTACCTGCCACTCAGATTTGTCTGATATAATGGAGTCATCTTGCCTGGTACCAGGATTCTCTGCATATAGGTCTGCATGTACAGAAGTTTGTTTACTACTAATTTCCTCTGTCGTAGCCTCTGTAATACCAGCTGATGACTGGAAAGATGGCATCTGACGTGATGTTGCACAATATTCTAGGACTTCTTCCCATGATGCCAGATCTAACTGTGTTTTAGACCCAATAAATGTCAACCCTAGACCTGTTTCATTAAATACCCTACCCATGTCCTCTTGAGTAACTGAATAAAAATCTGATTTAGGTTCTGCATCATGTATTTCCTGAAAATCACCTGAAAGATTTTGAACAAATTGTTTTTCTCAGTAGCATTCTACTAATTCATCTAAAAGAAACTACGAAAGAGTTTCACTCACATTGACTATCTATGGAAGGATCTGGAACATAAGAGTCCACAAATTGAACACCCGTCATTTGTCCATCATCATACTGCTGCATCTTAACGAAAGGGTGGTATCTGGAACTTGTTGGATAATTATCTGCTGCATCGAATTTCGCTTTAGATACACTGAAAGAAAAAGTGCATGATTGAAATACGAATCAGTGGATTTACACTTGTAATGCATAACAGGTTATGATTTTGTGAGAGTCATACCTGATTCGGCATCTTCATATTCTGAAGTGTGTAGACTAATGGGGCTTTCAACATCTGTTGCTTGTGAAGGCAGCTGACTATGATTTGTGATGGAATTAGAATAGACAGGGCTATCCACCTGGTTATCCTGGGGAACATCTTCACCTTCTCTACTGCGGCTGAAACTTGGTTTATGACCCTGGAATAAATTTCAAAAGAAGCACATGAGATGAAAATTTTATCACATGTCCAACTATCAGGACAGAAACCTCTCAAGTGATTTGTATTCTGTATATCCTAGTCATTGACATTATCAGTATGATCTTCAAGATTTATGTATGTATGAAAAAGGTAATCATTGTAAATGAAGAATAATATGGTAGTCGAATGATACTCTTTTTAGAAGACAAATGGTGATGCTGACTAGATTTGACAAAAATTCTAAAAAAAAGAGTGGCCTAGTGCAGAAGACTCCCACCAATAAGGTATCTGGAAAAGGTCACCGTGTATGTAGTCTTACCACTGCATGCAAGCAGAAAGACTGTTTCCTAACTCTGTTAGCAAAATTACTAAGGAGTAACCTAACCCTAACACTAAGACTCGATCTTAATTTGACAAAATCATCTATAAACTAGTTTCAAATCATCAAAATTCACTCCATTAGAAAGGACAATGGTATGAATTATTTGCATTGATAAAGCAAAACATTACCAGTATAACATGTAATACAGCCAAGGAAGCCCAATAATAAGAATAGGTGAGATACCTGGTTACTTTTAGGTTCACCAACACCCTCAAAGTGAAAAAAGAGACATTTCAAGACATCAAAAAAGAGCAAAGTATAATATGCCCATATAAATTTGCCAAAATACATATATAATCATCCAAAATGTCTATTTGCATAGATACCCTAGTAAACCCAAATCATAGACACTAGAGCCCATGCACTTGTAAATGCCAGTTATTTAAGGCCAATGCTACAAGAAATCATCTAAGCCCCTTGTTATTTACCATGAATACCCATATAAGAGTTGGATTTAGCACAGGTGTCCTTTCAAACATACCTGTGTAACCTCACAGATTCTTGGTGTCAGTAGCAAGGCAACTGAGATTTTTCTTAGATATTGATGCACAAGGTAATTATAGCGTTTGATAAAGAACATTTTCAGAATACTGATGCACAGTGGGTGTTATATCATTTGTTAAAGAACATTCTTTAGATTAACAGAAGATTCCATACCCACAAGAATACTGATGCTGATGCAAACAAATTGGCTTTACAAGAGTATGTACAAATAAACATTTTGGAAGTAACAAACATGCAATCTGTCCAACCTGTAGGGACATATGTTCAAAATTTTAAAATACAGAAACTATTGAAACAACATTTAGTAATAGCAAAAATTATAAGCATGTAGTCAAACTCAAGATATGCTTATTAAATGATCTAGGAGTAAAAAATCATGATTATTTTGACAATTACCTACCAAGAAAAGCATGCAGAAACAATTATTTGAAGAAGGATCCAGGATTTCTTAGTTTAAACTTTAAAGGAAAAATAAGCACACAATACTGTGTCTCCAGTCTTCCACGTCGTTTCAAGTGTCACTAAGATTTGTTTTCCCAAGTGATCATAATTAATACACAACATATATTTGCAATTTAACATAACTTTAGAAAATGATTTAGCCAGCAAATAATCATGTAAAAAATCTAAGAATGGCACAACCAAAGCATAGAAAATAGCAGATATTGCTCCAACATTGATTTTGTTTGGATAAGTGGATAAGTCCATGGTTGTTTTGGTGAACATATACTGAAATGCATGCAACAATAGCCGAAGATACAGTGCATCATAACTCCCTCATGGCAATAACTAAGTTGCTAATGTCAGAGGTTTGCTAGAAGAATAGCTTTAGATAATGGATAACAAACATAGAGATCATCGTATCTATGTTGACATATGAATATATGTGTATAAATATATAACATGTAAAATAACTTGTACTTAATAAACTAACTGAGTGAGACAGAAGAGAACACAAGAATCTGAACATAAGAATGGGTTACAGGCATTACTTAATTTGCTGAACATTGAGGAACTCCTTTTTAATTACTATGCTAAAAATAAATCCAAGCAAAACAAACCAAAGGAAAAAAGTGAGTTACAACCTTGACTTCGAGATAGTGAACAAGAACAATATGCATGAAGTCCCTGCATGAATCAAAATGTTGTGTCAAAGAATCAATGTCAAATTTCAGATTAAGAAAACCAGCATGTCTGAAAAAACAAGGACATAAAGTTCATATATGTTACTGAAAGCATCCAAAAGTATACAAGGAACACAAAGTAGAGACTCATCAACAGCGGAAACTTATATAGAGTAGATGAATTGTTTGAGATTGACAAAAAAAATAAAATTTCAAGAAAAATATGAACTTATAACTTTGTTTAATTATGATTGTGGTACTCTTTCATGTTGTGATGAACTTTCCCTGGACCCATGTTCTTCAATGGCAGAACTCAGCTCTTCCAGAACAAATGATAATGAAGAAAGGCCTCTCTATCAAGCAGTAGATATGAATGTAAATATCAGCATCTCATATTTCCTTGAACTAATTCAAAAAGGAACTAGAAATTATTCTTGCTCAAGCTATGCAGTAAAAGTAAATAAAGAGTCTCCACAATAATTAACATCTGGTCAGTATTAGAATATGAAAAAGATCTAGTCAATCATATTCTGGAACCTTCTCAACATAAAGAACAAGCTCAAAGTCTGGTTGCATTTTCTATTCTAAGTGAAGGTAGTGAAGGAATCACAATATTTTTTACAACTCTTAGGAATGGAAGTGGACAAACCAATGAGCAAAACTAGAATCATGACAAAACCTACACACACTATTTGGGTCAATTGCTGACATGAACAAACAATAAGATTTTTCCATCACAAAAAATTGTGGGTAATAGTAGCTTAATTAGCACCAACTAGCCTCAAAGTTCTAAGAAAATTTATTCTGCTTAAATTTGGTTTATGATATGAGCACCAACTTTAGAAAACTAAAATGTCAGGTTAACAGCCACTCAATGTTTTTTAAGATCCCATTTATACTAAAATTGCAGTCAAAGGCTAGCAACTAGAACAAACCCCAATTGCCTAGGCTATTCTTATTTAAAGTCACCATTTGTACACATGTTCAACCATGATCATTGGTGTATGAATAGATGAATGTAGCATCATCTACAATTATGCATTGCTTAAGTTTGAATTCAATTATGATAGAAATGAACCTTGTTTATTCTATTTTTCTACATCTAATTGTTTATTAATCTGTAATATATCTTTCAAGTATTTTTGGACTTGAAACCACCTTTCATGAGATTGATCAAAATCATTGGTGTAATATTTGTTCAAATGTAATATATCTTTCAAGTATCTTTCATGAGATTGAACTGGGCAACCACCTGTCGCCATGTGCTATCAGACATCTCAGTAACCATGGCTTTCAAATTGATGGGAAAAGGCTTTGTCATGATGACATGACAGTTTGATCTGGACCTCTTATCATGACTCCATGACTTGGATTTTATCATCACAGTATGATCTGGATTTGATTTTAAAAACAACAAAATCCAAGGGGGATGTTTATTTGATTTTCCACCAAACTTTAAGAAAGAGAAGGCCAACATGTCATCAAACATAAACATGTAACACATGATCTGTCTGGCAGCATTGTAATTGCACTACAGATAGTACTGGAAACCTCTTCACAGACAATAGCTTGGGATCATATTTTCCTAGACTAGATTGTATGTCTGACCAAGATACGACAAACACCTTTCACAACCAAAACTTGAACCATGTTAAGAAAAAAAAGCATAAAGTGTACATTAATTCAAAAGAGAACATCGCAAATAGTGTTTCTTGAATTTGTGGAGAACACAACAAATAGATTACCTGCAATTTGTGGAGGAAGGCTCATGAAATAAGGAAAGACAACAAGATTGATTTAAACAAGAAAAGTCATTCTGGCTCCTTATAGTACTCAATGCCTCTTACATCATCATATTACAACTTTCAAATTACATAAACCATTTTGAAAATGTTGGGGATCTGAACTGAGACACACTTATGCTTAAATGAACAAGCAATATATGGTTACATCCACATAAAGACTCAGTAAATACTTTTAGATAAATGTACAATTAGTTAGTTGGATAGTTATAAATACTCTAATAGTCTAATAAAAGTAAGAATTTGATAAGTCATACTCAAGTGCTCCAATAAGAGTAGGAATTTGATAACCCTGATTGTGCCCTCCCATTAACCACTTGATAAAATTTATGTCACAACTCACTAGCTTGACAGGTCTATAGCCACAGGATCCAAGATATGATAGTACATCTATCAAACTCCTATAAACCAATTCAAGTGTAATATCCTAATTTTAATTAGGGGTGAATTGGTAATTTGATTTCATATATGAATCTAGGGTTAGGGTTAAACCCCCTCCCCTTTATATATAATCGTCATCTTGTAATAGAGAGCACCACCAACGAGGAAGGAGGAGGAGAGATACTAGGGCATCACCTACAAGAAACAAAGTTAGGGGTCTTATCTCTTTCTTTTCTTCTATTCTTTTTCCATTGATTTAGACAATAAGATATAGATCTTGTTCCTCTTCTACTGGCACTTCATATCATCCATGATGATCTACTAGGTCTTGATTATTTATACTAAGTTAAAAGGATATTGAACAGATAATCTTCATATAACCTGAAACCCATGATTGAGTAGGAAGTTATATATTGAAGTTGGATGTTTCTGTTAATTTCAAGGATTTTAATTTTGAATAATACTGCCCGTACCAGGCGGTACATACCGGTATGTCAGCAAACCGATACACGGACTGCCCGCTACTGTGCGATAGCATCGATTGGGGCTGTTTCCACTCCGTTATCACCCTAAATCAACCATCACCGCCCACTACCGAATGTTATTAGCAGAGGGAGTAGAAAGAAGAGGGAGAAGAAAAGAGAAAACCTAAAGATCCAACACCGCTCTCCCTCGACGATCCCGATCCGTCGCCACCCTCCCTCGTTGGACGCTGCATATGATGTCACCTCCTTGTCTAAGGCGACGAGGCCTCGGCGACGTCTCCTCATCCGTGCGAGGAGAGAAGAAGCCTTGGTGACGTTGCGGGGAGAAGCGGTTTCTTCTCCCCACACAAGCAGAAGGAACGATGTGTTTTTTTTGCTTTTTTGCGCGGGGAGAAGGAACCCTCGATTTCTTTTTCCTTTTTTTTTTTGTGCGGAGAAACTGAGCGACGTCACCTTTCTCCTTTTTTTCTCGTGCAGGGAGAAGGAAACGGTTTCTTCTCCCCACGCGGGGAGTATCGAGGCAACGTAGTTTATATATATATATATATATATATATATATATATATATATATATATATATATATATATATATATATATATATATACACACACACACACACACACACACACCGAGCGGTATACCGAAACATACCGCTCGATATACTTATACCATACCATACCGAGCTGAGTTCGAAACTCCAATATGGTACGAAATTACGAACCTTAGTTAATTTTACTTTTTAAATCATCTATCATATTGGTCTAGATCTAAAAAGAAGAAAAATCTATTTATAAATATAGTTAACATAATTTTTCTAGAAGATAGCCTTGCCTATAGCCTTTAACCAAACCAATACAATCCCAATCGCAAGCATCAACCAACCTATAAACCAATTAGTCATCACTTTAGATTTGACACAGATGGGTCAACTTGCAAACTTTGTAGAACTAACCCAATTTGTCATTTGTGTGTCATAATAGCATGTGACATAAAACTCATCATTTAGAGCTTGATCACAATAAGTTGTCGCAAATCTGCACGAAACCAACACTCAACCAGTCAATTGGGTTAGATGAGATATAGAGAAAAGAGAGAAGCTAGGGGAAAGTAAAGGCTACTAATAAAAGGGAAAGGAGATAAGAGAAAAAGGAAAATCAAAGCTGTAATAAAAAAGAATAGTAGTAAGAGAAAGCTCGTAAGTATATTTCTATATATATACAACAATAATATGTGGAAAAGGGTGGCAGTAAACTTTAATGCTAAAATATAGAAAACTAATTTCTCATAACTAAAATCAATGAAAAAATTGATGAATTTAATCAATTTCTATTTAAGTGAGTTGGATCTGCACAGCGAGAGGCTTAACCAAGATCAAATTAGATTAAACTCATTTGTAATCAAGTGATCTATATGCATCGGTGCTGGTTCACAAGTTAGCTATGGGTGTCCAAGCAATAGTCTCAATTCACACACTCCACTAAGGAGATATTAATAATTTGTCATGTAGGTAGATTAACCAAGACACACATAGTTCAAACTTCAAAGGAAGAAAAAGTAAATGGATTCCACATGGCTATATGTCCCCTCAAGGCACCTACATCAATGTATATAAATCATTTGATCACAGATGAATCTAATTGAATTGTCTTGTTAAGCCCCATAGCTCTTCAGATCCAACCCACTCACAGAAAATTTGATTAAATCAATCAATTTTCTCATTGATTTAAGTTATGAGAATTTTATTTTTATTTTTTTAAGCATTAAAGAAAGTTTTTGCACTGCTACCTTTTTCTACAAATTATTGTTGCATACATATACACAAACTTTCTCATACTGCTCTTTTTTTTAATCACAACCTGTACTTTCCTTTGTCTCCTACTCTTTTTTTTTGTCACAGTATTCACTTTTCCCTACATTCTCCTTTTTCTTTTTCTATATCCCATTCAACCCAATTGATCAATTGAGTACAAGCCAAACTTATTATGATCAAACTCTAAATGATGAGCTACAGGCCACATGATATTGCGGCAGATGATAAGTTGAGTAAGTTCTACAAGGACTGTAAGTTGACCCATTAGTGTCAAATCTAAAGTTATAGATGACTGATTTATAGATCAATTGATGCTAGTAGCCAGAATTGTATCGGTTCGACTAAAGGCCATGGACAAGACTATCTTCCAACATGATACAGTGCTGTAGCAAGTTATCACTGATCTTTTTTCTTTTTTTTAGTTTTACTAGTAGTGCAGAAAAATTATTCTAACTACATCACCAATGGATTTTTCCCTCTTTATAGACCCAAACTAATCTGATACATAATTTAAAAAGGTAAAATTGAAAGAAAAAAATTCAACTTCAAAATATGACTTCCTCCTCATGATCACGGAAGATGATCTGTTCAATATCCTTTACCTTAATATAAATAATCAAACATAATAGATCACTATGCATGATATGAAGTGTCAATAGAAAAGGAACAAGATCTTATCATCAAAATCAATGAAAAAAGAATAAAAAGAAAGAAAGAGATAAGATCCCTACCTTTGTTTCTTGTAAGTGATGTCTTGGCATCTCCCCTCCTTCCTCAATAGTTGCGCTTTCTACCATGAGAGAAGAGGATGACAGCTATAAATAAAAAAGGATGGGGTTTAACCCTAACCCTAAATTCACTCATGATATCAAATTATCAATTTGCCCCTAATTAAAATTAGGGTACTGCAGTTGCACCTCCCTTCAAAAAACTTGGCCCTCCAAATTTCACTAAAATTTTGCTATTGCATTACTCTAACCTCATTTTTTTTATTTCTTTCTCTCAACAAAAAATCTAGAACCTTAGCAGAGGTAATGGATCCCATAATCATTCAGCTCCTCAAAATCGTTGATCTAATACCATCTCTTTCACACCACAATTTGACTTGAGATCCGAGTTACGTCAAATCAGGGTGTGTCATTAAGTCTCCTCCACTTACGATGTGGAAGTAAACTGAGGTGTTATAATCTTTTCAACCTAAGACTTGGCATCCGCATCAACACTCAAACATAGCCTAAAATCAAACTCGAATATAGTACACATGGTATGCCCCGTGCCAACTATAATAATGTTTGTCATAACTCAACCTGATGGAATAAGCAACCCACTAACTTGATAGATTTATAAATACAAGAACAAAAATGATTAAATCTAAAGTTATAGATGACTGATTTATAGATCAATTGATGCTAGTAGCCAGAATTGTATCGGTTCGACTAAAGGCCATGGACAAGACTATCTTCCAACATGATACAGTGCTGTAGCAAGTTATCACTGATCTTTTTTCTTTTTTTTAGTTTTACTAGTAGTGCAGAAAAATTATTCTAACTACATCACCAATGGATTTTTCCCTCTTTATAGACCCAAACTAATCTGATACATAATTTAAAAAGGTAAAATTGAAAGAAAAAAATTCAACTTCAAAATATGACTTCCTCCTCATGATCACGGAAGATGATCTGTTCAATATCCTTTACCTTAATATAAATAATCAAAACATAATAGATCACTATGCATGATATGAAGTGTCAATAGAAAAGGAACAAGATCTTATCATCAAAATCAATGAAAAAGAATAAAAAGAAAGAAAGAGATAAGATCCCTACCTTTGTTTCTTGTAAGTGATGTCTTGGCATCTCCCCTCCTTCCTCAATAGTTGCGCTTTCTACCATGAGAGAAGAGGATGACAGCTATAAATAAAAAAGGATGGGGTTTAACCCTAACCCTAAATTCACTCATGATATCAAATTATCAATTTGCCCCTAATTAAAATTAGGGTACTGCAGTTGCACCTCCCTTCAAAAAACTTGGCCCTCCAAATTTCACTAAAAATTTTGCTATTGCATTACTCTAACCTCATTTTTTTTATTTCTTTCTCTCAACAAAAAATCTAGAACCTTAGCAGAGGTAATGGATCCCATAATCATTCAGCTCCTCAAAATCGTTGATCTAATACCATCTCTTTCACACCACAATTTGACTTGAGATCCGAGTTACGTCAAATCAGGGTGTGTCATTAAGTCTCCTCCACTTACGATGTGGAAGTAAACTGAGGTGTTATAATCTTTTCAACCTAAGACTTGGCATCCGCATCAACACTCAAACATAGCCTAAAATCAAACTCGAATATAGTACACATGGTATGCCCCGTGCCAACTATAATAATGTTTGTCATAACTCAACCTGATGGAATAAGCAACCCACTAACTTGATAGATTTATAAATACAAGAACAAAAATGATTAAATCTAAGTTAATAGTAGTTCACTCATTAATATGAATAAATTCAAGTCTTCTCTAACTTTCAATGCGGAACTAAAGTGCTATAATTTATCGCTTTCTTCCAGAGAAGCATTTGACAAGATCAATTAGTAGAGATTTCTAGACATAGTAAATGCTAGTACCTAGAAATTTTAAACTTGTCTTTGAAATTAATAACTTATGTTTTGGGCAGTAGTTTCCATGTAAATCAAGTGGAATATAAATCTCATAAGCTGTTTGATTTTTGCCATATACTTGCTCTATCAGCAGGTCGAAGCCCTCTTGGTGACTAAATCTCAGGTTTGAAAATCAACTTCTCAGACACTTATTGTAGTTTGCACAGTGTTCATAAACGCACTATGTGCTGTAGAGATACAATTTCATACATAGAAAGAAAATAATTTCAGATCTCTTCTTAGAGATCTGATCAATTAATACATCAGAACAAGTCATCCAAATTAAATTTAAAAAATCAATCAACTGAAAGCACCTTGATAGGATTAGCATTCAGAACAAAGTGCTGCAATGAATTAAACTTAACAGGAAAGATTAAATAGCAAGATATTTTAACAAGCTTAACATCTTATATGGGCATGCTTCATAACATATCACACAAATAAGAATCCATAGAAAAAATAAATCACCATACAAGAAAAAAATTTAACACATAAGGGAAAACATAGTAAAAAATTATATTCTGCAACTCACTCTTCCAGCATCCAATAACTCCGTCTTTGGAAATTTACGTTCTCTTCACCATGGGCATAATAGCAATGAAGCACCTCAACACTTCCAGCCTGAAAATGAGTCCATTTATGAAGATATGGATTCCAAAGAAATATCTCATTCTTAAAATAACAAATATGACACATTCTACTGAACAAAAAAATTTGAAACCAGATAAGTGTACCATCTCATGAAGTAGTTAGCCACAAATACCACTGTCGAGCACCATTCAAGCACCAAAATTAAATTATGGGCACTAGAACTTGGCTGAGGTTCAGGTTTTATGACATCATAATTAAATAATTACAATATTTCTCATACCCAGATGAGGTGTTCATGTAACAATGATGTTGTATTGGACCTTAGTAAATCATGTGTCACACATCTTTTTTATTCTGATCATCAAAACTATTTAGTGCAGTTTTCTTATTTCAGTAATACTAGATGTGTTCTTACATTTGTTCATTTTTGAATAAATCCAATCTATTCTGATCCTAAGTCAAAAAAATGTCAATCCTGGTTGCACTATTTCATACCTTCCCAAGAATGTATGTCTACAGAACATAAAAACATATATTAAAGAACTATAAATATAAAGATACACAGGAAGCATATAATGCAGGTCATGATTATAAATTTTCCTAGATGAAGTGATTGTTTGTGCACAAGTAACACGCATGAAATTAAGATTTAATTGGAAGTTTAGATAAGCCACAAGATATACAACAGTGCAATTCTTCTCCAACCAAAATGACTGGACATTAATTTTCCATTCTGTCAAATGCAAGAGAACTATGACAAAAGCCTGAGCCTATACTCTTGTCCTCCCTCCTGAGTAGATGTTAATTAAGTAAGCATTTAGATACCAATGTACTGGAGTTTTTGTCTGATGACAGATACTCAAGAAATTGGAGACAATTTATTACTAAAGAACATTTCTTTCTCAAAGAATTTTTCAAATTTGATTCCTCTGATACTTGGTTCTATAATTATTAAGAATGTTTGCAAAGTCAATTACATATTTTTGTATGTTCATTTTTTGTAATTTATGCAAAACAACAAAACATAATGTTACAATTATTTGGTACCAGCTACATGATTTTTTCGTAGTTAAAACAAGAACAAAGAAATCTCTTTTTTATTATTTCTAGAAATTTTTTTGTATGTCACTCTCCAGCTCTTGTTACACCACTAATAATAATTGTCTCATCTCAGCATCTATTTCAAATGATTTTTCTTCATTCATCCTATATCAGGGCTGCTTCTAATAGTTTGTAAATGAATTTTTTTCTTATTCTATCTTTTACATTACCAACAAATGCATCGCGATACTCTCATCTCAACTACACTAACCTTTTTGCAAGATATTTATAAATTGCCTAATGCTCCAGTCCAGAAAACATGAACAACCTTTTAAATGTCTTACAAGTTTTCTTTTAGATATAAGAATCTTACAATGCTCACACAAGACTCACAATGCCTCTATGTGGTTTAATTGTTAACACATTCAGAGAAGAAAGCAATTATAATCAAGGCAACATAACTGCTGTGGCCTGTGTGTATAATAGCACGCACATCATAATATATACATCTGAATGTCAGAACAGAACAGCACAGTGAAAGGCCGAACCAACAAATATACAATTATCAACTCTTTGGGTAGAACATGCCAAAGGCATCAAATTAATATCACTTACTTTTAGTCTCTCATGAGCTTCTTTCACAGTCTTCCCATCTTTTTTCTTTCTCCAGTTATGACCATCCTTCCTGAAGTATCTCAATACTTTGCGATCAAATAGAAAAAGAGAACCACCTGGAAAAAGAATAAATTTGTTGCACATCTGAGAATGAATATCATGAAAAAGTACACAAGGAATTTGTATACAACTGAATGATTAGATGAACGAAAAGACTTCCACAATAATTGATGAATGTGGTTGAGCTAGATAAACAAAATCAACATGAATGGAACTTGTGGTAGAAGGTCATACTAGGTGGTTTATTTGGTGGCTCTGGCGCAATATGAAATTTCCTATAGTTCCGAAGTATTTCACAAATTTCAGCAGGGCGTAACCAGCGATGTTGTGCTTCCAGAAGGATCTGTTCGATATCTGAACATGAATAGGGAATCACCAGATCATCAAAGAGATATATGAAGATGTTATCAGCCATGTAAAAGTGGCTAAAACAATTATGCAGTCACCAAGTTTTATTCAGCTAATGACCTTAAACCTATGCTGAAACTTGGTACTGATTAAAAGAACAAAGTTACTTCTAAACGTTAGAATGCACCATTGAGATGCATGGGGTGAATGGTTAGTTGTACACAAAAATGAAACAGGCCGAATAGGTTGCTCGACTGCAGAAAAGAAGTGATAAAAAAAACAGAGAGAACATATTTTTAGTATCTTATGTAAAAAAGTTATGTTATATATTTACATGACTTAACATATTTACATTGCAGTCCCTGGGGAGAAGATCCTCCTGGATAAGTACCTCCGCAAAAAAATAAAAAGAAAAAAGATCTTTCCATAAGTATACATAAGAAAAATACCCTCTGAATTGCTGCAAAAGTTATTCTATTTAACTTTTTCCTGGCATCAGAAATTAAAAACATGTAATTCAAGCAAACGAGGTTCCTCTACATGATCCACGTCCACAATGGCTAGAAACTATCAATCATTGACGATCGATGACCATCAAATGTGCAATGTAATCAACTTGTTTAGTGAACTACAGGCCATGGAGAAATGCAGCTTGAAGCACCATAACCAATTGAATCAGACTTCTCTCAGACGTTCACCAAGATAAAGCTTGTCCTTTTAACAAAACAAGATGATCATTACATGTCTGTACAATTGTTGAATTATCAGTTTAAAGAGAAATCACAACATTCCTTTAGATGCCGCCCCATATACTCAACATTTCTGTCAAATCTGCTGTTACTCCCTATCATACAAGGTTTCCTGATCTTCCTGCTACCACTTCAGCCATCCAATTTCCCGTTTATAACGAAAATGAAAACGATGTTAAACCAACGTTAACATTTTAAGTAAATGTTTCCCCACATCCCATCCATCATCCACAGTTTATATGATCGGGCTCACAGAATTTGTCCACAAAAACAGCGACTATTACCACCATATGGGCCAAGGTCTATTATAAGCCACTTCGCAATTAGCTTACACACGTAAAAGAGCCAGGACAGACAATTAGAACCCTGAAAGATTACCAGAGAACACATACAAAGCAAAAACACAGGAATTTCGATGTGTAACATTAGGAAAAACAAACATCGGGGTAAGATATGTCAAAAAGACGCTTACCAACATCATGAACCGAGTAAATAAAGAAAAAGGGAAATGATATGGAACCGTACTATTACCGAGTTGAGGCGTCAATGAAAACCGCCTGGCCTCCGCCATCGATTACCCACAAAAATCCAGAGATCCGAAGCTTGATCTGGAAACCCTAGCGCTCCTATAGCGCTTCTAACGTCGGAATCAGAAACGCTGGAGCCGATGAGTGCAGTAGAGGTACCGCTGGATCGGTTAATCGCAAGGATCAAAGAACGGAAACGAATCGACGATTACACTGTCGGGATCTGGAGGGATCCACAAGAGAAGGATCGGGCATTCTGCTTCGCAGAAGGAACAGATAAAGATTAGAAAGGGAGAAAGAGAGAGCTATAGGAAGACCGAGAAAAGCCGCCGAGTTGGAACAAATGGGAGCGTCGATGGCACCGATTTGACGGAAAGGCCGCTCGGTGGCCGACGATGTTACTGCCACGTCGCCACGGGACTTTGCCATCCGTTTACGGCGTCTCGAAAGTAAAACCCTCACCGCATGCGATACGCAAGTGAGGAACATGGACGGTGGATCATGCGATCGCATACCAATAACTATGCGGAAACAAATACTCTGTGGTGGCCATTACGCGACGAGTCGTTTTCGGTCACGTGAATCGTCAAAGTCCCGGCGAGTGGAGTCCAGCTTGAAGACGTACTAAAATGAGTTAGATTTCTTTGGAGCTGCTTGTGGACACCGTCGGTGAATCTATCTTGGGAAGATCCCTAATCTTCTCCTCAAGCATCTCCATCTTCCGATAATTAAGCAAATTAAAAGAATATTCGCCCAATCCAATATATAATTGATACATCAACATCTTGTTAAGTATTGACGCTTCATATTATTTTGACCCGGTCAACGCATTTTAATTGCAATGTCTCCCAATAAAATGACGTCTTATTCCAAAGGGAAACAAATATTTAGGATAATATGGAATCAGTGCCGTGCAGCGTTGACTGAGGCGGCTAAAGTGAGTCGTGTTTGGGATGAGGAAACTGAAAATTATATAATTATATATATATATATATATATATATATATATATATCGATAACGAATATTAAATTAACAATCTAAATACATAAAATATTACTTCATCATTAGCGGTCAAAATCAAAGTACCGTAAGAAGAACCTCTCCGTAAGCATGAGAGAACGTTCATGATTTAATCTACAGTGATTAGCTTCGATACTTCCAATAAACTTTAAATAGATACATTGATAGCCAAAATTGATAATAATTGGATAAAGAAATAGATACTAAAGTACATCCAAATATAGATATAAGTACTTAAATAATTTAGTTCAGATTCAAAAAAGCCTACGAGGATCAGATTTTTATTTTTTTAGATCAGCATGTAATTATCCTCCATTTAATGAGAATTATGTGTCACTTAATGAGGTTGGAATAGATATTGGTTGGTACTAAAGTTCGAAATCGTATATAGTTATTGGATAATAACCTTCATTTTTTAAATGATAAAAATATCTTCACTAATAATTGATCAGTTTTAATATTCAAATTTCTCGCAAAAGCCCAGTCAGATGGAACCAATCAAATCGGTTCAGTATTAAACTAAACTTTATAATATTTTTTTTATTGAACTAAAGTGTATTTTTCATTCAATCTAAATGATCACAATATTTTTAAATGAGGTTATAATATATTTTTTGGTATGAACTAAGAACGTTGTGGTCCTATTCAAAACAGTGTCTCGATTAATCTAAATTTTCACAAAACATTAATTATTAACTTTATCATATATATTAAAGTTTCATAAAATATTTTATTTGAGAGTTCTTGAGTGATTGTGAATAAAAATTAAGAATATTATTTCAAAGTAAAGGATGACAGGTTTTTTTTTAAATAACCTTAATTTTAGAGGTATAACTTTTAAAAATAGTTTTAAAGCTTATTTTTATTAAAGAAAATAATTTAAAAAAAAAGTATTGTTAATTAGAATATTTTTGAGTGGACTTGTAGTGGTTCCATGGTTTTGGTATAGCTCATCTAGAAACACAAAAAATTGACTCACTTTCACGACCCTCACGATCAAAATTTATGGATATGATACAAAGTCATCGATCTCACCAATAATGTTATTGTTTCTAACACCCATCCCGAGGGGATCAGACGAACCATTCGTTGATCCACCTTAACAATCAAAGTTAGGAATACTGTCTTTTCAATATGTGATAACTCATTTCACTCTTTTCTTCAATATTAGTTTCCACCTCATCCATCAATGAAGCAATCCAATTTGAGGGATGCAACAAATACTCCTCTTCTTCTCCAGGTGTAAGGACTTGTCATTCTCGATGAGCTCTCGACAATATGCCTATATTTTATTATATAATTTAATATATACTTTTAAAAACAATTATAATTATACTAAAAAATTATAATTCAGTTTAAATTAATTTAAAAATTACTAATAATAAATATCAATTTCACTATACCTTTGGAAATTATTAATACTGGAATTTGAATAATTTAGAATGAAAATTATGAAGGTATTGGTACACATATAATTTGAATAATGTTGCTGAACATGCATTTAATAAAATATATTACCTATGAGATTGCGGAGCATGCATTTAATTCGGACTAAATTGGTTTAATATTATAGTGTTTTTAAATATATTTATAATATTTTTGAATAGAATTATAATATTTTATTTACAGTATTTTTTCAATGAACTTTGATTTTTTATTCATTTTTTATTTTTTATTATCATTCCTTCATAATAAATAATTATAAATATAATAATTTAAAAAACATTGACGCATTATTGACAGCGTGGCAATGAGATTGCTGAGCATGCGTGCTTTAGCCGGAGACATTAGCTAGATTGTTGATAGCATGAGGAGAAAATTTATTGTCTACTCTATGTTAGAATTTTAAGGGTTATAATTAAATGTGTTAAGTTATTATTTTAATTAGTTAAAATTAAAGTGATATAATTAAAATAAAATTATTTGGCTAAGGAATATAATTATTATGAAAATTAATTGTATGAATATTACCAGTCATATTTCTTAATGACGAGATAAGTTAGGAATATGAAACACTTGAGGCATAATTATATATTCATCAATTATGAATATAATTATAATTATAGATTTATCAATTATAAATATAAATAGGGTTATGGTCCCCGGTTATAGTATCTAACAAAGTTTTTCTTCACCCGTAAAAAGAAATCTAAAATTCTTAAGGATACTCTGCAAGAAAGTATAATCACTAATTAATTTAGAAAATACTCTAATAAATTCATCAGGTACGAATATATTTTTTAATTATTATAGGATTTCATGTATATTATTGTAAACTTAATAAATTTTATGAAAACATTCTAAAATCTTGTTTTGGATCTATAAAACATGTTTGAATCAAAATTTAGTTTTGATTCTATAAAACAATTATTTGAACACTCTATAGTCGTATTGTTGAGGTGAGAATCTGGGTTGTATATGTAAGTAGTTTTCTTCAAGCTATATTATAATCATTGTGAGTGTTATGCTTTTAATGCAAAACTCAGTTCTTTTTTTTTATGACAAGGTCGATTGCGATTATGCCTTATGTGCATTCAAGACCCATGGAAATCATTATATAGAAAGAAGACTTTAGTTTGGAGAAAGGTATGTCATTGCTTGCATCACATTCTTTCCTGACAAGATTGGGGATCAAATACTGATACCTCAGTGCATTAGCATATTACATTCTACATGCTAATGCATGACATTTACCAGTTCTGTACCCTAAAAGCAATGGGTTTAGCAGTAAGTTGGTCAAACGCCTATTCCAACAACAAGTCACTTGGAAGATGATCATTCTACACCATTTTTTATGACATGTTTGACTTTATCATGTGGGTGCAAAAAACATTTTGTAATAGCTAATATCTGTGCAAACCTTTCTGAAGCCATGATGTCCCAACTGTCTTGAGTTGTTATCTTTTCTGGCTTTTAAGTTGAATGGAAGATCAGTCCACACATACTAAAATTTTAAGAACTTCACTCACAGACCAACATGTGTGTTAATTTTTATGATGAAGATGTTACTGTACATTGCAAAGAACAATTTGTCAAAGCTAATATCTGTGCAAAACTTTCTGAAGCCATGATGTCCCAACTGTTCTGAGTCATTATCTTTTGCCTCTATAAGGCTGAATGGAAGATCAGTCCACACATACTAAATTTTAAGCACTTCATTCACACACCAGCATCACTGTTAATTTTTTTATGAAGATGATGTATGTTGAAGATGCTACTGTACATTGCAAAATATATTTTGTAAAAGCTAATATCTGTGCAAAACTTTCTGAAGCCATGATGCCCCCACTGTTCTGAGTCATTATCTTTTCCTGCTATTAAGCTGAAATTGCTGAATGGAAGATCAGTCCACAGATATTAAATTTGAAGTACTTCAGTCACAGACCAACATAGGTGTTAATTGGCTTAAGATTCATCCGCCAATGACATATGATAATTGACATACTCGTGGAAAACAACAAAATATAAGTAGAAGAAGGTTAAATGATCTTTGTTTTTAGAACTAAATATGTAGCACATGCAACATTAAATTTAGACAGTTATGATATGCTAAATCTATGTGATTTTTCTATATATCATCCTTCATGTTCCTGCAATTCTTTTACAACTAATAGGTTCCTTTTTCAAGGCTGCTTTTCTTTGGAATGTCTAGATTTTCTTGTTTGTTCTACATCTTTGTATGAACTAGTAGAACATAGTTCTTTTAGGGCTAAGTGTCCAAAGTGATTGCAGGACAAAATTCTTGCTGATTCTCCCAGACCTTAGTCCCTTGGTGGCTTACAACTATGCGCCAAGTCCTCAGTTGTCTTGTCTTATACGATGGAGTTCTTTATTTTGCGTAGGTGGTCTCATCTGCTAATGAGTATATAAGGAAACTATGGTATGACATAAATATTTCTTTATTTAAGAGTATAATTGAAATTTGTTCTATCATGTCAAACACAAATATTCTTGTTTATCAGATGTTATTTACTTACTGTCTAGGGAGTACTTGTATGGAGCCTCAGATTTACTTAGACCTTCAAAGATGTATCAGCTTCTCTTATCTGAATTGGAAATTATTTGATTAATTTATTTTACGTCATCCTTTATCTAATTCACAGTAACACTGCAGGACAGGAGAATTCCTTAATTCAGGGCCTTCTACTGCAGTTATTGATTCTGATGCATCTAGTAAGTTCATATTTTTTGCATATTGACTTTGCTATTTCCAACTAAGAATGTAGTGTTGGAATACACTTGAGAGGAATTATATCATAAGTCAGACTAAGTAAAACTTGGTTATGAATTAGGATGTTGTATTTCTCCTGACTAGTTTGAATGCAATTTCTAGTCATCAGATGAATTTTCTTGCAAATCAAATTTGATTTTCACAAACCTCTTGTTCCTCTTAATGTCCACTGGAGTTTGATAACGTTACTAGCTTATCAGTGAAACATAGTTCCAGTTGCATTAATGCTTGTCTTGGCAAAAGGTTAAAGAAACCCATCAGTCAGTCTGCTGATTATCAGTATCTTTTTATTAAGTCAATTCAGAGAAGCGGCAATTTAATTTATCTCTAAGCATTTTAGTCACCTCATTGCGTTGAATAGCATCAATCGACAAATATCTTTGTATACCTTTTAGCTATAGCTAAGGTTGGTGTGTGTTCCTTTTTGGGTATTAGAACTGAAGTATAAAGAGTAATGTACTGCTCATTTATATTCTGTTTTGATGATGCATATAAATGGGCATTATCTAGTGGCTGGGATTTTTCAGCCTATATGAAAATCCACATTCCCTTTCAGTACAGCAGATATACTATTTATATTCCTTTTTCTTTCTTTTTGGTGACTCTAATCTATCTGTATCTTGTTTAATTGATTCTTTTATGAAGTTGTCTGAATGTGCTTGCTGCATTATGTTAATACAAGTTGCTGTATGGAAAAGTGTCTACACATTGCTGCCATTTTCACAGTCTATGAAATCAGGCAAGATACTTGATAAGCATGTCAAATAATTTTGTTTATTCAATTCTTTTTGGATGCAGGCAAGTATCAGTAGAGCAGGAGAAGCAAAAGCTCGTGAATTTGGAATGATGTTCAAGGTGCATGTTTAGTCCCACATTGACAACAGCAGAATAAGGCAGAAGACACATCAGTACAAAAGGATGGCTAAGGTGCCAAGGTGTAGTATCTGTTCTAATTTCTTGTGGGGGGAGGGTCCTCGAAAATAGCTTGCAGCAGGGGTCCTTGGGTGTTGCCTGTGTGTTGCACTACTGCATGGGCCTGGCACGCCCCAACCAAAGCAGCACTGTAAGACAAGCCTTTTCTTGGTTTTCCCTAACCATAGTCTGAAGCCTATATGTGAAACCTCATTCAATAGGAAAATAGAAACTCTTGTAAAGCCATAATGTCCCGACTATTCTGACTCATTATTTTTTCTCTATTAACCTGAATGGAAGATCAGCACACATACTAATTTCTAATAGATACTTCATCAAATGCTCACAGGCCAACATTGGTGTTGATTTTTTATAAAGATTATGTATGTTTAAGATGGTACTGTACATTGCAGCTCTTCTAATGTGCATGATTTTTTTTTACTTTTCTTTTTGTAACAATTAATTCAGGTGAAGTCTATGTTGTAAGGTTCATCTGACAATGACAAACAATTATTGTCATATTTGTGGAAAAGAAAAAATTATAAATAGAAGTAGGTTAAATTTTTTATTTTTACGGTTAAATATGTAGTACAAGCAAGATGCAACATGAAAGCTAGACAGTTATTAGGTGCTAAATCTGTGTGATTTTTCTAGAGATCATCCTTCATGTTTCTATAATTCTTTTAAAATTAACCGGTTCCTTCTTCAAGGCTGCTTTTTTTTTTTGGAGTTTCTAGATTTTTTCTTGGTTGTTCTACATCTTTGTGGGAACTAGTGGAGCATAGTTCTTCCACACAAAGATGGAGCTAGTTATCCAAAGTGATTGCCGGACAAAATTTTAAGTGATTCTCCCAGTCTTTTAGTCCCTAGACTTAGTGGCTTGTAGCTTTGCATCAAGTCCGCAGTCTTCTTCTCTCATAGATGGAGTTCTTTATATTGTGTAGATGCCTTCATTTGATAACAAATATACAAGGAAATTATAATATGACGTATTGTTGTGTAATTTAAGAGTATAATCAAAACTTGTTTCATTATGCGAAACACCACTATTTTTATTATTTGTTATTTGCTGAATATCCAAGAAATACTTGTGTGGGGCCTCGGATTTAGTTAGACCTTCAAAGACATGAGATTCTCCATATTCGACTTAGAAAATTTTTGATTAATTTATTTTACACCATCCTTCTAATCTAATTCATAAGGGCACTGTCTACCAGGAGAGATTCAGAAGTCTTATTCCTAGCTAGGAGAGATTCAGAAGTATTATTCCTAGCTACATCAGGCTCTTCTATTGCAATTATTAATTACAATGTATCTAGTAATGTATTTGCTATTTCCAACCAAGAATATAGTGTTGGATGATAGTTGAGAGCAAGGTATATAATTTTGAATAATATCGTCCGGTATGGGGCGGTACGTACCGGTGCGTCAGTTGACTGGTACATGGACCGTCCGTTACCGGACGGAACAGAATAATATATATATATATATATACACACACAAGACGACGCGACATCACCTTTTATAAAAATATTATATATATATATATATATATATATATATATATATATATATATATATATATATATATATATATATATATATATATATATATATATATATATAATATATATATATATATATATATATATATATATATATATATATATATATATAAACTCGACGACATCGCGTTGCCTCGGCGACGTCGCCCTGCGTGGGAGAAGGAAAAGGCAACGTCGTCGAAGCGATGCGACATCGCCTTTTATAAAAAATATATATATAACACCTTATATATATATATATATATATATATATATATATATATATATATATATATATATATATATATATATATATATATATATATATATATATATATATATGAGGCGACGTCGCCGAATTATATATATGTATATGTATACATATACATATATATATACATATACATATATATATATACATATACATATATATATACATATACATATATATATATATATAAAATATACATATATATATATATATAAATATACATATATATATATATAAATAAATAGAATATATATATGAGGCAACGTCGCCGAATTATATATATGTATATGTATACATATATATACATATATATATACATATATATATCGAGCGATATACTAAACGGTATACCGCTCGGTATACATTATCGTACTGTATCGAGCAAACGTCGAAACTCTGGTACGGTACGATATTACATACCTTGGTTGAGAGGAATTACGGTATAAGTCAAATTAAGTAAAACGTAGTTATGAATTAAGTTTAATTAATAAATTAATTTACTTGCAACTGAAATTTAATTTTCATAAATCTCCTGTCCCTTTCAATGTCTACATTGGAGTTGACAATATTATTAGGTATCAGTGAAACTTAGTTGCCATGGGCAACTGCTACTCCTTGAATCCAATTCCACTCTAGTAGTAGATAGCTACCCATATTTTTCAAATAAGATCTGTCTTTAATTTATATGTAGAAAGAGTGTGTGCAGATTTCATAAGTTAATTTGAAAAATTAGAATTTGACCTCTAACTAAGTAGACCTCCAACTTTACCGATCCACAAATCATCTTTGCCTTATTGTTCATGTTGATCTTACATATTAGTCTGCAGTATACTATATAGAGATATCGTATATTAAGGTCTGCTCATGCTTCCTTTGCTTCTTAGGTTGGCATTCATTCTTTGACACTTCATAATGGATTGAGGAAGTGCCCACAGGATGAGGTAGTGATGTTGAAAATAAGATGGATCATGTTGACAGAAGTTCAGAACTGCTCGGATTTAGTCTATTACTTTTCTTTTTTCTTTTTAGATGAAGTCTTTTATATCTTGTTTAACTGTTTTTTTTTTTACTGTTGTTCTAATGTGCTTGTTGTTATATGTTGATATCACAAGTTTCCATACGAAAAGGATCCCTGCATTGATGCCATTTTCATGGTCTAGAAAATTAGTCAGATGCATGATAAGCATGTCAAACAATTTTGTTTATTTGGTTATAATTTTCTGGATGCAGGCAAGTACCAATAGAGCAGAGGCAAAAGCTCATGAATTGGAGTTAATGATTTAAAACATGCTGTATTTTTAGTCCCACATAGAAAGCAGCAAAATAATGCGGAGGAAAAAGCAGTACAAAGGGAGAGCGAAGCCAATAGGGTAAGTCGTACCTTTCTCGGCCTTTTGGCTAAGATCAAGTGTAGTATCTGTTCTTATCAGTTTAATATCTGATATGTGGGTCATTGACCTACCATGATATTAAATTAATTTCTTGTGGGGGAGGGCCCAATGTGGTAGCTTGCTACTGGGGCCCTTGCGTGTTGCCCATGTGTTGCACTATTGCATGGGCCTGGCGCACCCTGACCAAAGCTTATCACAAATGTTCTAAAATGAACTAGTAAATGACTAGAATGGCAATATGACAATTTTAATTTGTTTCAACACAAGGTGAAAATTTTGGGGCAGCTACAAGTCCTATTGAATGGAAAAGTACTAGGGATCAAAGAAACTCTGAAGGTTAATATCTGATGCCAATGTTGTGAGACATGACATAATTTTCGTGGCCTTCTGACTAAGATCGAGTGTACTATCTATTCTTATCAGTTTAATATCTGATGCCCACCTGATTCCTTTTCAGGCTGATGGCGGTGACGAACATTATCAGGGGGTAGTCGAAATTTTTGTTACACTTAATTCTTGGAACTGCAACTGCATTTCCTGTATGATACATGTTGATCTATGTACACCAAACATAGTTCTCTTCCCATGCACCTTGATGTTAAATCTTCAGCTGGAGGATCAAGACTGCTGTATAGGGAACTTGGAACATACAAGCTCTGGTCCTGATGGTTTCTTCTCATGATTTCTCTGAGACATCTTCGTCAATCATTTAAGGTTGATTTCGTTTAACCTTTTCAAAGTAGTTCTTTGATGGAGCACTCTTCATTGCTTATCTACGGAGCATCTGTCATTCTTATTTACTCAGTAATCAAACCTCTATCCAAAGCCTATGCCAACAGGCTGAAAAGGGTATGAAATTGTCTTAAAAAGGTGAGAGAAAAATAAAAGGAAGACGAAGGCTGTGTGGCAAAGTAGCAAAATATATCTTTCTCGGCTTTTGGCTAAGATCAAGTACGGTAGATGTTCTTATCAGTTTAATATCTGATACATGGATTATCGGCCCTATCGTGATATTAAACTAATTTCTTGTGGCAGAGGGTTAATCATGGTAGCTTGCTCTTTTCCGTTCCACAACTATACGGGCTTTAGTGTACGCCGGCCTAGGCTTGTCTCACAGTGAATCCAAGTTTTGTTGACTCCAAAGGTACCACCATCCTCGCTACCATGATCAACCTCGACGCAGAGTTCTCGGAACGATCAGTCACATGAATTTCTAACAGCAGATATGTAACCTTGACGTGGAATGAGAATTGCAGGGGTTTAAGATCTCTACTTACGCCCTCACCGTTGCAAATGTCTAATGGCTGATGGCGATAATACTTGGTTTCCTTCCATTTCAATTGGCAGTGACAAGTAACACTATCGGGGAATTCATACCTTTTCTCCACTTAATTCTGAACTGCCACTGCATTGCCAATTGATACTTGTTGGTCTGATCTATACACGTGAAACATTGTTCTCTTTATCGCCGTACAGTTTTGAGGCTCTAAGTTGCAGAAAGCTGTCGCTTACCTCCACTGTAATCACCTCCTTATCACCATGCACCATTTACGTTAGCAGAAACTCTCTCTCTTCCATGGAAATTAGTGTTCTTCTAAATGTTATACCAAGAAGATGGTTTTGTTAGTGTGGAGGCTTTGTCTCTGCATCCGACCTGCTGCTTGGCGAGCGCTGGCTTGCAGATATCGGTCTTTTCTGACGATTCCTGTTGCGCAAGATAGCGTTTACAATGCCGGACCAGCTTATTGACGTCAAATTTATTCTCCAGCTTTGGCAAGGTAGAGTTCATAGCTTTAGTCCCACATCGCTGGGAGCGGAGCGAACTACAAGTGAGGAGAGTATAAAATGAGGTCGATGGCTTCATTTCAAATCATACCTTTCTCGGCCTTTTGGCTAAGATCAAGTGTAGTATCTGTTCTTATCAGTTTAATATCTGATACGTGGATCATCGATCCACTATGATATTAAATTAATTTTTTGTTGGGGGAGGGCCCATCACGGGAGCTTACTGCCGGGGCCCTCGCGCGTCGCCCATGCGTTGCACTGCTGCACGGGCCTGGCGCACCTGACTAAAACTTAATATAAATGCCACACCCGTTAGTCTGTCCCGGACGATACTCTCTCGTGGTGTGGTTATATTACCTAAACCATAGATCCACTGCTGCGTACAACAGTACATATATTATATGTATGTTTTAACGGATCTTCTTAACTTTCATTTCAGATCTACAAAACACGAGCAGAGAGGGCGATGGAAATTGCGGAGACCGCTGGAATCCGCCGCGACGGCGCAACTCTACCTACCGGAGCTCCGTCTCGATGGTGGAGCCCCGCCCCCGCTGCGGCATCCGCAAGCGTCGCTGCCTTCAACCCACCACCTGCCCCCGCAAGAAACTCCTCGTCTACGACCTTCCCTCCTCCCCCTCAAGCCGTCGTTGCCTCCCTCTCTCGCTTCGACCTATCGCCCCTCGCTTCCTCTCCATTCCATTCCGCCTAAAGCCTCTCCGCGTCCTCCCCGCTCCCCTCCCCTTCCTCGTCATCATCCACCACTTCCTCACCCAATCCCCCTCCTCCATCGACTCGCCCTCGCCCGCCTCTCCTTCCCCCTTCCGGCACACTCTTGTTTGGACTTCACGCCGTGAGAGTCAACACGGCTCAACTCATCCCGAGACCACAAGGTCGTCCTGGGTTTTAGAGGCGAGGGGTCGGTGTCGGGTCGGGTCGAAGCGCCGTCCGCTGGATCGACACGTAGAGCAGGGATTTGGATTTTTGCTTCAGCGCCGCTTACTGTACAAAACGTCATCGTCGAGAGGTGATTCTCGACACGATCCCTAAATTAGTACAAGGAGTTAGTATTTTTGGTCTCGGAGGTCCGATCTCCTAGGGGTCGGCCTATATACCTGTGATCAAAGATTAATCATATATGGTTATTAATGTCCGGCAAGACTCCGACAGACGGTCCGTACTCTTTGGTGTGGACGACCTATAAGGTTTCGTGTCGTGCGGTGTCGCTTTACACGTTCTCGAACGGTTCCATGCTGTGCGACACTATCTCGTTTGACTTCAATGGATGATCCATCGTCTCGCAAGAGCTCGAGGTGCCACGTCGGCATACATGCACCATGTCAATTTCGAGACTTCATACGGACTGACGTGGTTACTGACCGGTGATTAGAGGATACCAGAATATGCCTTCGACTCGCTCCCATCTCGAGTCGACAATTAAGATCTTACCATCCTCTTCTCTATCGATACCCATTGATCCCTCCCTTGCTATTGTCCCCGTTGACATTCATGATCGCAATTCTGTTGGAGCCGTCGGAGTCGACCCCCTCCCCCACTTATGCGGGTTCAGATGAAGCGGCAACTTCTCCCGCATCAAAGAACAAAAGGGTCTTCCTTACTTTTCTTAATCCTTTTTTTTCCCTCATCAAAATTATCATAAAAAATTATTCCAATAATTAGGTTTCCAAAGAAGAGCCGAATTCTTAGTTTCTTGGTTTTCCTCATCCAAATTCCCTCCATCTTCCGATCTCCAATGGGCAGTTGTGATCCATTCTCCTTTTACTTTTTTTCTTGACATATTCTATTTTTTTAAGGGTGAATTTCATTAAAAGAAATCTATTTTTTTATAAATTTCTTATAAGCATCATAAGTTTAAAACATTTTTTATCTTCGAAGATAATTCTACCAATATCATTTAAAAAAAATTCTACCCCACCCTAGTTACGCTTCGGCTACACGAGCTCTGGCTATGCTTTAGCCCTTTCGATGGCTCCCTTCGTCTTGCGTGTGGTTGCTTCTCCCATTGACTTTCATTGGTCATTAGGGTAAGTTTTCCACTCTCTTTTCACACCTATGTTGACAATAAAAGGGGGCGTGAGGGGACTACATCGATAAGGAGGTTGTGTGGTCTTTGCTGGCCCTTGGCCCTTAGCATTATCACTATAGAAATATCTCACAACATCACTTGTGCTCTATCATTGTTTACTATGAAGGTGTCGCACATTGATGCTTTTACTCTTACTCGTACGAGGATGATGAGAGCCTCTCGTCGTTACTAGTCTAGTAAGGTGCAATGAGAGTTGCTATGCCTTCGTTGTTATTGGGTAGGTTCATGAAAGAATATTATTGATGTGATAGAGGGGGGTGATCGGCGGGACAACGTGATTAGGAGCTAAGCAGAGGGTGATGGTTGATTAGGGGCTAAAGAGGTTATTATCAGAATTACTCACTCTCATCCAAATTATCTCCAGCCGTCCGATCTCCATAGACCAGCCACCGTGTACTAACAGAGCAAGGTATTGTGGTCAATTTCGTCCGGTGGCAGTAACGCGGGGGAAAGGAGGGCGGGGAAGCGTCCTGCCCAGAGAAGGGAGGACGGGTGGTGTTTCCCCGACATTGAGACACAGCGAAGGCGACGGGTGGCGTAACCACCGCTCTTCCTCGAGCAATATTGTGCTTCCTCCGGGCATCTCTGCATCGAACGCTTCGTGATGTGATCTTCTTCCTTCTGTTCTCCATTTTAACTGCTTACATTCCAACTCTAAACGATCTGTCTCGGAACTGTTCGTTTATATCAAAATTAGTTTTCTTGATCTGAATGGAACGCTCATCAATAAGCAATCAAACCGATCAGACTTGCATTACAAGTCACTCCCTACTACAAATCGATCGGGTTTCGTGCTAATATACGCATTATATATAGATTAATATAAATCAAACACATTGTGTATACAATTATTATATTCAACCATAATTGTTGTGCTCAGTCATGCTCTGAGATGGTTTTGCAGGTAACAGCTTAGAAGACAAAATCTGCATCAACCATAGTTCCAAATATTTATTTTTTGTCATTCAACATACGATTCCTACTTACAGGAAAGAACAAGATATTATATATATATAAAGTAATGATGATCATTTAAAAAAACGTTTAACACTTAATCTCCTATTAATCTCAGTAACAACGGAAGGTCAAAAGCATGTCTCTAAACTATACAATCACCAGCAGCAAAGGGTGATTCGATCTTGAACAAAATCATGGCAGAATATTACAGAGAAAAGCATTTGGAAGTAAAACTGCTTATTTTTACAACTCATGCAACTTGATAAATAAGAAACTCCACTCCTACAAAGGCAGCTCCATGAAAAGTGATACTACTCAAGACAACAACAGTTTCTAAAGAGTCCCAAATCTACATCACTTTTTCAGTCGTAATCGTGAAAAGATTCGCTTGCTGTAAGGGTTGGTCCTCAGCATCGCTTCATGAGGAAGGATGGCTTCTTCTAGTGCAGCATAGAGAGAACCCTGCATCGGTAATAGACGATTAAGAACTGAAGGGCCAGAACTACTATTGAATTGGTTAGACATAAAACCTTGGAATTTTCAAGTGCAGATCGGATGACATAGTTCGCATAAGGGTCCTGCAGTAATTGCTCAAAATGAGAGACTGAAAGCAATTCAGTTATTATAGTGGCTCGAGCATCTTCACCAAAAACCCTCAAGCATTTCTCCACCACGTTACTGCTAAATTTCTGAACAGAGAGCTGTACATACTTCCCTTCAAATTGTGATACCAACTTTGCACTTGCTAAAGGGTTATTCAGGTCAACAATATACTGGACGACATAATTTCTGAAACAGAATAGAGATATTCTCATATGTTTAGGGTTCCATCGCAAAGTATTACTGAACTAAAAAAAAAGTGAAGACCAAAACAACAATCTAAAAGCAAGTTCCTTGAAATTAGTGTTGAAGAATAATGTGACATCACAAAAGATCTTGAAACCCAGGAACAACTCCACCTACCCCTCAGCCTGTCCAGTTTATTGTTTAGGCCAAGGTTCGCCGTATCGTACCGTACCGGCGTTTCGACCAGGGCTCAGTACGGTACCGGTGTACCGAGCAATACATCAGGGCGTACCGAGCAATACACCCTAGTGTACCGAACAATTTTATATATTTTTTCATACTGTAGCACTGTAGCGGTACGGGACGGTCCGTGTACCGGTAACCTGTCGGACCGGTACGTACCGCCCATATTGGGCGGTACGCTTCGGTATGACAGACCTTGGTTTAGGCTATACAAAAGTACAAATTTTTATGATACAGAACAAGTTCAGATATCAATGACAATGAGAATTCTGTTCCAGTGTAAATTTACGAAATGATAAATTTATAGACCTCAATTTTCAAAAACTAGTGCTTGCCAAAAACCATATTAATCAATCAATTATAAATAGCATTTAGTAGTCTTTTGGACTTTTAACAAACAAGTAATAAACTGCATGCTGCTAATAGACACCTTATACAACTGATCTATAACCTAGAAAATATCATGTAACCATGGAAATTAAAGTATCAGATAGAGACCAAAATAAATACTGAACTGGATTCTTTCCGGTACTTTGATCTTATGGGGAAAGAAACAATCAAATAAGAAGATATACAAATTTCTACAAAACTGAGATGCTAATATAGTTTAATACAGGACTTAAATCTTGGTTTGATATCGGCATTGACATAGGTACATTACCAGAATGCTCTATAGCATATCAATCTATACCACAGGTATAGATTGAGAAAAGGATAACTATAAACAAATACTCTGAGTTCTGAGCTACATGTTCCAATATTAGCACTTTATCAGGCCCATAAAGTAGTGGTCAATACATACTAATCCAACTAACATTTGAAACATCAGTTTGACATGGATTTTATATGATTCAAATAAAAATAGAAACAATAGTTTCGAAACACAAATATTTACCCGAAAGGATCTCGAGCAAGTTCATAGCCATTAGCCGATATTTCTGAAACCAACTTTGCTTTATCTTCTCCAATAGAAGACGCTATACATTTTTGCAACACACAACATCCATGTCGATGAGTTGCAATATCAACACAATGCTTTGCAGCAGCATCAAAGATGAACTGTCATATAATAAACCATTCAAAGTTAATAAATCACAAAAGAAAAAGGTAATAAAAGATAACACAATGGCAAAGGCAGATAATCTGGGAGCATATGAAACAGAGTTTGTTGCTTCTGCTAATTGCAGAGATTGCAAATGACAAATAGAAAATAACAGAGCAAAGGAGATTAAATCAAAGTGGGCGTGTACCATGGTCATCAGCCAACTGCAATTTCAACTTTATTTACCAAATGATATGATTATCAACTGAAAGATCAATGTAGCCAAACCTAAATAGGAGACTTTACGGCTTTATTGTTGTTATTGTTATTATAATACAATTATCCATTGATTGTATGTCCCTTTAAGAATAAATAATCTAGAGCCAACTATCCAAATCCAAACTAAGATAATCTATCATACAGGGCAAAACTAATATTTCATAGAAGGAAATCATGATTTCACAAAATTCAAAACCAATAACTTGAAACCAACATATAGAGAGTAAGACTTCATAGCACTAACACAACATAAAACCAATAACTTGAAACCAACATATAGAGAGTAAGACTTCATAGCACTAACACAACATAAAATAGGATCCTACCTAAAAACCACTAAAGACAATGAGATTCCCACTCCAAGGGAACATGGAATTCAAAATGACTTGTATAAAATAGGATCCTATAACTATCCTAAAAACCACTAAATAATTATAATTCATCAAAAGATCCCACTCCAAGTAACAAGAAATTTAAAATGACTCATATCTAGATTCAATAATGACTCCAATAAGACCACAAGCTAACCAGTTATATACGCTTAATCTATATCATGCATAAACAGAATATATTGATGTTGATCACTTCTATAAAGAACAATGCGTGCTACAGTAACAAGCAATTTTTCTCAAGATTTCCACATCTTGCTATTATTAGTTCTTCTTAGATCCATAGGACAGCATAGTTGGTCAGTATAATTACACAGTTATTCTGTTTAAACATAAAAAAATAGTTGTAAGTATCCCACTACTGGCTTCAGTACTTTCCCTTCTCCAACACATGATTGCTACCTAGATAAGTCACTTTTGAGACCACTCAGTGGGGATATTACATATGATTGTCTATACCACTATAGGTCTTTTAGATTGATGTGTATAAATAATAATGTCATATTCCCAGAGAGTGATAAAAGTACAATCCAAATACGTAAGTTTTACAACAGCAACAAGCAAAATTGATAAACCAAGATTGATTATTTGTTTGCCATTCTGTTATTTTCATCATTACTACCTAACATGCCGGTAGCTACTATATGACAAAAATTAATGAACACTTTCAAAGAATAGTAACAATCAAATTTCCATCGGTAGAAAAGTCTAGATATCCAGTTCTTAAGAAGCCAAATTGAATGGCAAGAAGAACCAAATACATTGTTACACTAAAAATCAGATAAGATATAATTTAGGATGTGGTGGAAAGGTCGCTTATGAGATGTAAGTGTGGTATACAGAAATACTAAGAGTGAACCTCTAAGTAGGGACATATAGTAAGCTTCAGCTTAAGATAGTCATACTATATCATAGTCAAGATCATTCCTTCATGTTATTAAGGATCTAACCACATCAAAGCCGAGTCCAATGCATTAGTGCTGCCTCAGTAGTGCAATGATATCCTACATATCTTGACTTGCAATAATCATAACCTAAATAATCAAACCTTGCCTTTTCTAAGTATTTAAACTTGAAAAATGTACACACAGAAACCATATATTACTCAACAGGACCAAAAAGGGAAAATTGATGTATCTGAAGCATAAATAATAAATACATGTCCAGAGGCACAAGAAACTACTTTTGGTTCTTCTTGCCATGATGCTCAGATAATTGCCAGTAGAAGTATAGTGGCAAGAATTTTAATGAAGCAAGCTTCACATAGGCCATAGGCCAAATTTTCAAACATATCAATGCAAAAAGGCAGTAGTATCTAACTGCATCAATTTGGACAGTTATAATTGGGACTATAAAGAACGAACAGCTATCTGAAAAGAAAGATGTCAATTCGTATGTTAACTCGCTGCACATTGAACATAAGATGGTGGCATCGTCTAAGAGCAGAAGATAGAATTCAATAATGGTGCATGAGATCAATTAACAGAGCTCTCTGGTTGCTCCACTTGAAGGTGATGTCAGCTCACATTCATTAACAAGACTTGTTTACTTGTAGTAGCAGATGAAGTTGAACATTGGTTGGGAAATGGTTAACAAAAACAATGAAAGGATAACAACAAAAATACAAAAAAAAAGACATTTGAAAGATTTTTTCTGAAAATCATTCAAATTCTCAGAGATGGAATAAACAAATTATAATGTCAAGTTTAAAGGTTAACTGATTAGCTTAACATCATTCCGATCTGAAAATTACTGGAGTGAATCATCAGTAACTATTTTACTTAACTAAGAAACCAGTACCTTATTATCTTCAGGTTTAAAAGATTCTAAGCAACGTTGAAGCACATGACTGCCATTTAAGTCCTTGATGAGATCTAGAATCCCATGTTGCATGGCTGATATAACCAGTGCAATTTGCTGCCTCGTTTTGAGTGTCTCTATTAACTTCTGCACAGATCTTGTCCTGAGAAATGTATCCAAATAATGTTATCCGACAAAGGACCTCAAACATTTAAGTCTTAGAAGAACCACTTATTACAGGAACCAAAGGGTTTGCTTAAGTTTTAAAATGAAATAAAAGGCCTTAAATATTTAAGCCACCACTCACCCATGAATGTTTAGGGAGATCCTGACAAGGTTAGTTGGATCTTCCTTCAACACAAAGAGTATCTGCATCAGTTGTTCTTCACTGCATACTTCCAATAGCTTCTGCATGAGATAATTCCCGAAGGGATCCATCATGAGCTCTACAACATGATCGATAACCCCATCAAAAATCATATCAACCTGATGCTTCCCTTCATCAAGCTTCCGTTGCAAGGACCGACACCCATGCTGGTCCTTTGCGATATAATAGGTACGTCCTTTGAAGCCCATCAAGTTATCATACTTCAGTGGAAATGTTGGAAGCTTCACTGGGATCCTTTGTGCATTCAACTCTTCATCAAACTTTGATACTTTATTTTCCCTAAGGAGATGATTCCATTGGTTCCTCATGTGATGGGGCAACTTGTCCTGTATAACCAAACCGCCCTCAGATCCAACAGCCTCAATGTTTCTCTGGATTCTCACAGACTGAGGTCGTCCATTTGATACCATAAAATTGTGAGGCAATCTTGAGGCAGCCAATGCGTTGCCATCCCAATTGCAATCCATTCTTATCTTTCCCGATTGCATGAAAATATCAGAAATGGGATAAGATCGATTCATAGAGGAAGCCAAGCCCCCAGCAAAACTCCCCCTATAGTGAGAATCTCTTCCAAGGGCTCCATCAGCACCCAGCCCTGTTGATCCATAAGGGAAGGTCTCGAGCCATGGCTCGACTAAGTTTGTCTCTACCGGGCAATGCTGCTGCAATTGAGATAGGTATCGGTTCTTATCTACATCAAACAACAGAGGGTTTGGATTAAGGGGGTGACCATACGCGCTATAATCATCTCGATACTTAGTCTGGAACAGAGACGGGTAGGTCGGGATGTTCTCTTCCATCGATGCCGGCATCGGCGGAAGACCATTTGGTGCTCTCGGATCCATCCCCAGATGAATGTCGTTAAGCTTGTCGAGCAAGCCAAGTTCTACCAGCATCCGATCCTTCGCGGCAGAGGGCAACCGCTGCTGCGTCTGTTCATCGACGGTCGGGGAGAGCCTGCCTGAGAGTAAGCCGGACCCCGACGACGACGACGACGACCCCTCCGAAGGAGGGTGCGGCGGCGGGAGAAGGCATGCATGGCCGCCGCCATGGCCATGGCCATGCCCACTCCCGCACCAACACCCGTACCCATCGACATCACGAATCCCAAGGCACATGCCATGGCGAGCGTGCATGTCGCCGTCGCCTCCGCAAGCGAAGAGGCGATGATGATAAAGATGGGGAGACGTCGCACGGGGGATCTCGTTCAACAGCATCTCAATCTCCCTGTCTTCCTGCTTCCCCATCCTCATGCCTTCTTTCCTCTCCTCCTCCTCCAGCATCTCCTGAGCTCGCAAATCCACCAAAATCGATCAACAAAAAGGGTTGCAAAGGGCAAAAGGATGACTCCAGCGATCGAAGGTGGATCGGAAGAGACGATTTGGGCTGTGATTGGGGATGAGGGATTGCATTAGGATTTGGAGAGCGCACAGCAGAGGGGTTTTATATGGGCTTTATATATAGATATGGGGAGGGTTAAGATAGATGGCATTGCGTTGAGCGTGCAGGGGTGCGGTTATATGATGTACACCATTTGCGTACATGGATACACTGTGTGCTGTATAAGCTTGCTTTTGTTTTTTTGTTTTTTGTTGTCTGTTTTTGATTTTTTTGTGGGGGACTTAAGAGGAGAAGAAAGATGTTTTTGTTTCTTGTAGATGAGGTGAGATCACCGCTAGTTTTCTACTCCTACTTATGAGGAGTATATGGCGGGTGGATGGTTCTATTTAGACTCGCTCTTATGGGGAAAAGATCGTTGGATATGCCCGAGATATTTTCCGGAGATTCTCATAGCTGAAATGCCAAAATATCGGGCATTAGTTGAGATATTTCTGTTCTTAGCATCTTTTTTTTTCTTTTAAATTTAATTTGAGATTTTAACATTTTAAATTTAAATTTTATCCATGGAGTTAACTCGTACCGGACCTATCAAGTGTGGGTGTGCAACTTCTTAATGGTGAATCATGAATTAATCTCCTTTAGTTATCATGCTTGGTTGCTACTTTGTATTTATCATGTATTAATTATGCTTAATTTCTTGTTTCTTTATGTAAAAAAATAAATAATATTTTTATTTCTTAAGGATTAGTTTGCTAAAGTAATTATTCTTGACAAGCGATTTGATTGTTTAACTTGCAAATCAGCAACCTCAATAGTTTGGACCAAAATTTTTGATTTATTGTCATGCATTTGATGCTAGTCTTTGCTTGTACATGTGTTACTATATAGCAACTAGATTGTAGGTAAACAAACAATAGTTTATGTTATTAATTTTATTAGACTACTAACTATACATTGCTAATTATTTCGCTAGACAATCAAACAAAATTAAGTACACTTAAAGATACAATTGAGGCAATGTTGTGTTGATTTTTCAGATTAATACGATTTAATCTGCCATGTTGTTTGCAATCGATATAATGCATTTATAATAATAACCCGAGCATACTGAGCTAAATGCATGATGTATATTATATATGATGTGCTCAATTTAATTAAACCTTGCAGTCTTTTTCATTCTTGTCCATGGTGACACTATATACTAATTTTAAGACCCGTATGAAATGTTATCATGTGCTGCTCTTGATTAAAATATGTTTAACTTTACCTATTCCAAGCTAATTAAAAGCTTGTTTGTAAATTATTTCAGTCGACTAATTCAGCTTGCATTCTACAATTTAGTGATCACATTTGAGAATGCCAATGTCACTTGTACATCCTGAACACATGCAATACAAAATCATGCTGATAACCATCATATTAGGAACACCATCAAAATCATTGCATAAAACAAAAAGGATTATTGTAATCATTTTTCAAGCTAGATAGTCACAATGAGAGACATAATTCAAAGGTAACTTACATCAGGCACATAAAAGTTACCTGGAGCAGTCATGGTAAGAAACTTTCAACACTAAGAAAGGTCATGAAGCCACCGTTGAGTCAAACTAGAGACAAAGATATCACTACCAGTGATTTCATTTAGCTTTGCTTTCTACCAAGTCTGCTGTTGCATCAGCTTTGAAGATGTCATCACCGGTTAATTCTGCCATTTCACGGGCATAAAGTTTCTTAGATCTTTTGACCACTGGTTCCTCACCAAACAAGGCCTATCAGGTTGACCAATAATCTAAGCAAATATATCATTACTCTACGAACCATTCTAAATATGAGGAGAGAAAATATTGATACTAAAAGAATATCCCCGAGGATCAATAACAAAAACATAGATTGAAAAGATAGCGAATGCAATAAAAATCTTTTTGGACACTCTCTTAGATTTACTAGAGAGAAATCTTAAAAGTATTCAGATATATTTTCTCACATCCTCTTCTCATCAAGATCTAAGGATACATGAGAAATTTATAGAGTAGTCAAAATCTAATTTTAAAGATTTTTTTCTTGCTTATAAAATTTTTTTATGCTTGAATTCCTTGTTCTTCAAGGTTTCTGGTCGTAGAAAACCAAAAATACTTGACAACTCCAACACTAAATGCATGTAAAACACTAATGAAAAAAGATAGGATTGCAATGTAGTTGCAAAAGTTGAGCCAGGCATGTACATGCTGTTACTGAATCTCAAAATAACAAGCAAAGAGGAACCAATCTAGCCTTCGGCAGGAATGAAGAGACTGATACAGTCAATACAATTGTAAACAAGGATTGGACATCCGTAAGCAAGTAAAAGGTTGACTATATTATCTAGTTCATGAGATCAAGAGGATGAATCAGATTATTGACATAAAGTTCGAGGATTTTATATGCAGCAGAGAAACAAATGAAATGACAGGATAAGTTATTATTTTCCTGAAGTAATAGTTTCCATGAAAAAGAAAACAGATCTAGAAACTAAATATGAACATGTGAAAGACATTGATGCACATAGGAACAACCACCAATGCTATCTAGTTCCTGATCTTACATACACTAACCATCTTGAACTCACTTCCTATGCAAGTCTTATAACCATAAGTCAACAAATAAATAATTGATGCACCCAAATACACTTTTGGACGTAGATGGATTTAAAAGGAACTTCATTCATACAGTCTTGTAAGTCCAAATTTTACCAAATCATTGCCGAATTAGATATTAAAAACCAGCCATAGGACTTGCAGATAACAAACTAGATTTATATACATCATCTTGTCTGTGGAGTAGCATAGAGAAGAAGTAAACAAATATCTACAACAAATTTAAGTGGTTCCTCAAAGGGCTTTGTTATTCATTTCCAAATTCCATGCGTCTGACAGCCTCGGAAGAGAGGAGCTAAGTTGTCACCCAATTAGTTCATTGAATCATCAAATGACTTACTTGTTCAATTTGTTCTGTGCAAGGACCCACTTAGTTCTTGCTGCTTAGCTGCCTCAGCACGTGAGGCTGGCTGTTTGGGGAAAAACAGTTTCATCAACACTGAACAAGATCTGGCTAATTTCAATTATTGTTTGTTTGTTCAGAGGAACAAGCACATCATTAGTCCCACAATTATTTTTGCACGTACCCGTTCCAAGAAAAATAATGATTGCATTAAGCAAAGAGGGGATAATAAAAGAAATAGCAATTGTTTTGCAATCTATTCTTCCGATTAGGGAACTGAGACAAGTAATTATTAAGATATAATTGTTTCTCCATAATCATATATACTTAGTCATGGTAGTATAAATGTAAATCACCAAAAGAATAAAAAAGAATTAAATTATAATCTCATGTTGCTAAAATCCGAAAGTGTGGGATGAGATATATTTTTTATATATTAAGCCACTGGGTTAAAGTGGTGTTCGATTTTATGTCCGTTAACTCCGATCAATTTCAACTCGGATTCAACTGTTCAATCCGAGGTAAAATTTTTAGTTCAGATATCATTCATTACACATAATTGCTACAATGATATCCCAAAATCTGCACTTTTGTGAATGCATTTAAGATATGCAATAGTTTGACCTTAAAATTGCTTTCAAAAGGTAATAAGCCTTTTAATTCTACAAGAATCCTTTTAGCAAGAAAGACTCAAAACTCTAGGAATCATTCCTGCATGATAACAGCCTCACCTCTTTAGGGTCGCTGTCAGCGACCGCAAAGCAAACACCGCATTCCCCATGGCAGGCGAGACATACCTGGTGCAGCCGGTGGGAAGGCAGCGCCTCAGGATCCGGGGGCGGCCCCTCCATCCACTTCAGTAGACTCTCCATCGAGCTGCTCGGCTTCCTCGTCCGAGTGCTCCTCTCCATCGCCTCTCTCTCTCCCCATTTCTTTCTATTTCTTCATTAGCCGGGAGAAAGAGTTGAACGGAGCGAGAGGAGGGATTCAGCATTGGGTTACCTTCGCCTCAGACATTGCTAGTCACATAGTCGATTCGAGAATCGAGATTGGTGGTGATTTTATATTAGATCGGCGGTTAGGTTCGAGGGAAGTGATGACACCACCGTGGGCCGTTATTTCCAGCTACATGGTAATAGAGGCAGGCGTAAGCGGTTATCTTCTTTTAGGAATTTGAATTGTGGACCACCGCGCCCGTGTCTGGAAATGGCAACTCTACTGGTGCCCTGTTCACCCACACCTTACCCTCTCACGCGCCTACGGGCCCCAGTTCGTATTACAAATAAGTGCTTCCCATAATGATATTATAAGTTTTCTAGCGCTTAATTTGAATGAAAGATGTCGGCATGGAAAGAAAAGCTTTGTATTTATTTTTTTGAATATTTTTCAAAATATGTTGGAATGGGTAAGTCTGAATAGAATAGAAATTCAAAAACCAATCACCGCCGGCGGATCAGTATCGGACGGAGGAAATCGAACACCAAACCCCCAAAAGCAGAACTATGTATTTTTGTTCCAACATGTTTTGAAAAAAATTCAAAAAAAAAAAAATACAAAGCTTTCCTTTCCATGCCGACATCGTTCACTCAAAATAAGTGTTAGAAAACTTATGATATCATAACGGGCAGCACGTGTTGGTAATGCGAACTGGGGCCCGCAGGTTTGGTGGTAGAAAACTTTTAGACGCCACGTGGCGATAAATAAGTTGAGGACGGAGGCGAATGCAGCAGACTCCGTGTGATCCCCTTAAATGCCACGTGGCGATTAATAAGTTGAGGCCGGAGGCGGCAACGAACGGACCAGTCTTCTGCTCGTTCCGGCAGTAGTGGGGTGTGTTCCGACCCTCCATGTATCTCCTGGCGCAGATCTTGTAGACACTTCGAGCCGGATCTCAAAGCTTTGGGCTCCCGCGACTTGTTCGAGCGGATTTGAAACCCCGATTGCCATCGCCCGCGTCTTGGTCATCCTCCTCTCCGCCGTCCCCATACCCGTCTACGGCTCAACTCCGCCGCCTCGGCTGATGGCGAAACTCGCCATAATCACATCGATGACGGCGGTGAGGATGATACTTTTCGATTTCATCATTATTATTTTTCTTCAATTTAAGATCAAAATATGTTTCTAAACAAAAATTAATACGGAAATTAAAATTATATATCTATAGTCATTATTGTCGAGAATTTTAATAATAAATTCTCTTAGTATTTTGGTATTTTTAGATTCGGAACTCTCGTTTTAAATGGTGTAAAAATTCTTTAGAGCCTATGACCAAAATCCTCATTTATATAAATATTCTTCCATCAAAAATATTTATTATCATCAACTTCGTAATGTTTAAGAATTAATTTAAATTTATAATGTTGAATCATAATAAAATTTTTTAATGATAATAAATAAATTATTTAATAATTATTATTATATTTAAATAAAAAATAAAAATATTTAAATTATAATAAATGAAGAAATTGATGATAATGAATGATGAACTTAATGAGAATGGTTGCATTATCTAAAAATTAATAATAATAGATGAGAAATTTAATGAGAAAGATTACACTTGGTCCATACATTTAGCTTAATAATTTAAATTAATTTTATCAAATAATTTTCTTAAGAAACTAAATACATATATTGATGATAATACTTACTCAAATTTCAATAATGACAGGAGGTGGTACGCAATAAAATATTTTGGTCTTAAATTTTCTTACGTATCACAGTTATGATTAACCTCTAATATAAAAAAAGTTTTCATTTTTATACAATGAATGTGACTTGATTTCTATTTCTCTTTTAAAACTTTTTAATATATTTGGTGTTAAAAATCATGATGATATAAATTTTTTAATATTTTTAGTGAAATAAAACATTTATTATTCGTAAAATGCTCATTATATATAAAGTTAAAATAAGGACCATATAAGGAATTAGACATAATATTGTAAATGATTATATATAATATAATAATTATTCTCCCATAGGATCTTTTATTATACTCATATAATTAATTATGATAAAATATCAAATTATATTTTAATTCATAATTCCTATGGGTAAATTATGAAAATAATCTGATATTTTATCATGATTAATTATATGAATATAATAAAAGATCCATAAGCATGAATTAATATAGTCAAATTTTCATGAGCATTTTATCGATAATGAATGTTTTATTTCACTAAAAATACTGAAAATTTTATATTATCATGATCTTAAACACCAAATGTATCAAAAAATTTCAAAAGAAAAACTGAAATCAAACCATATTCATAGTATAAAAATAAAAACTTTTTTCTAAGCTTATGTTAATTACGGATCTGATATCAAATGTAAGAAAATTTAAGACCAAAATGTGTTTCTAAACTACCATAATATAAACACAAGAAAATTAATGTAAAAATAAAATTTATATAACTTCAGTCATTATTATCGAGAATTTCAGTAATAATTTCTCGGTACTTTTTAATTCAAAACTCTCAATGGTATAGAAAATCCTTAAGACTTGAGAAAGATAGAGCCCAAGGACCAAAACCCTCATTTATATAGATGTTCTCTCGTTAAGAATATTTATTATCATCACCTTCGTAAGATTCAAGAATTAATTCAAATTTATAACGTTTGAACTATAATAAAAATTTTGAATGATAATAAATAAAATATTTAATAATAATGATTATATTCATAATAAATAAAAAAACTAAAATATTTAAACTATAATAAATAAAGAAATTAATGATAATAAATGACAAACTTAGTGAGAACGATTATCTTCTCTAAAGATTAATGATAATGAACGAGAAACTTAAGGTTACACTCCTCTGTTTATTATTCTCCTCAAATGTTGAATCGAGTTTGATCTGTTATATTTAATGTAATATATCTTGTTCGATTGATGCTTTACCAATGGAGCAGGATGGGTAGGTATAACAATTAACAAATAAAACGAAACGAGACCAGAAGAAATCTTTTCCCTGTAGCTATTAATAATCTCGGAAACTGTGGATCGATCACTCCCAGTGATCGATGCCATAAAGTTTAAGAAACCTAAATGTGGTAAGTTCTTAGATCAAAGATTCCAAGTGCCATGTGTGAAGTCTCGTCCTCCTCCGCTCTTTCGATATATATGTTTCCACAGAAGTGATATATTGGGTGGAGTAGATGATGGGCTTTTTGGATGACAGGAGCTGCAACGATTGTCTCGTTTTCCAGCACTTGGTAGTTGGGCCGGAAACTAAATTGATGTTCTTATGGATGTCTTTTGTATTCATTAGTTGTATTCTATAATCAATTGATTGCAAGTTGTAATTTCTGTTCCACTATTAATTTCTAATGGTTATTTCATGAAAAGATTTTCTAGGGTTAGGACATTAAAAGAAACACATTTATGTTGAATTCCCGGATCTTTGCTTCAGCGTCAAGGAAACAGCAATATTTAGAAATTTGATTGTTCTGTTTGAGTTTTAGATCATTGTTGTAATTATTGGTGACGCTCTCTGAACCGGTGTTGTAGGAAGGTCTGAGGTAAGATTCATGTAGAGAAAAATTGACTTTGGTTGAGTTTGTTGGAAGAAACAAATGAACGAATTTTATATACGAATAAATACAAATAGATCGTAGTAAAATTAAATGAAAATCATAATCTCAAATAGAATAGCAAGATTTACGTGAAAAACTTCTTCAACGTAAAAAGCAAAAATCACAAGATAAATTATAAAAAAATTACTATAAAAGTAATGAATATATAAATATTTAAATTTTTTACTCAAAACTCAAGCAACAATCACAAGAGAATAACTAAGATATAAGGATTACGTCACTGTGCATAATATCTAAAATTTTTCTAAATAATCATAGCAAGAATCTACTATAGATCTGATCTAATCTGAGGTAAGAATACTGTCGTTTTCTGCCTCTTTTTCGCAGCCACCACAGTCCCATTTTTTATTCTCCAACAACTATACCTCTTAGTTAAAATGGTTAGAGTTTTAGGTTAAATAAGAAAGGGTTAAAGTTAAATGGACTGTGAGTAATTAAATTTCATTATGGGCTGTACTTATGGGCCATCAACCCAACAGAGTTACCTATCAACTTCACTGTATTTTGTTTCATCTCTAAGAAGTTTACACTTGAAGTTAAGACTAAAGTATTTTGTTTCCTATCAATTTTACTGTATTTTGTTTCATTTCCGAAAAGTTTAGACATGAATAGTCCTTGGAGATTTGGTAATTGATGGTTTATGCGCACACTAACAAGTTCTCTTTGCCATGGTTTGCGGTTGTCAATGTAGTGTGCCATTCCTTGTCATCCTCAAGATGTGTGCGGTGACACCCAATGATGCAATCGCCAGCAAGGTAAGATTTCGTAATACAGTCTCTATACAGGTTTTAATCGTGTATTTTCCAGTTCTATTAAACCATGATGGAAGTGAAGAATGATGAAGAATTAAATCGATTCCCTTTCTATTGATTTCTCTGAGTTTAAGTTTCTATAATTACCTTGATTTTTTCAATGTGGAGGAAAGAAGATGCTAATGAATCATATGCCTTAGTGATGTGCCATTGGGAATTACAATCTTAAATCAGTCAATCAAGTATCAAGTAAAATATAATCAATGTGAAGAAGCAAAATAATATAGTAATATGTGAGGTTTGATATGGATGTTTCATGGGATACAATATGTGATGAAGTAATAATATAAACCATGGATTTTAGGTTTTTGTGTGCATTGATCCGGAGATTACCCATCATGTAAAAGGTCTCTCCCTGTGATAATGGATTCAGATCTAATGATTTATCCCAAATCAAGTCGGAAACAAGGGAGAGAAAGACCAAAGCAAGGAGGCCATGACCAGGTTTTATATTTTAGGTACTTTATCCTAATGTTTTTCGTTCCTGATGTTTATGCTATGATATAAGTAAAACAAGTGATACATACCTTTAGTTGAAGAATTTAGATGACTGAGTTAAATTTTTTGCTTTTTTAGCTATGATATATTTCTTTAAATGAACTTAGTTAACTTGTCATTTAAATATGAGGACATCAGCACCCTTTCTCATCATTGTTAATTGTTACTTGGATGAACTTCAAATTTCTGTGTATGTCTTTTTATATTCATCTCGTCTAAACATCTGAATGCTCATGATACAGCTATTTCTTGTTCTTCTGAGGAATACTAAGAGTGTTTGCATAATATGACAGGACATCTCTTTTCATTCAAGGTAAATAGTCACATAAATATTGATGTGACATATTTTGGTATCACTTTACAATAATAGTCAACAGTCGTGTCAGTACTAATGCGGAGCCTCAATATGGTATACTGTGTCAACATGACATCTCGAACTCGGATGAAACGATCGTCTGTTCATATATTGTCTGAGACCATACAAGACAGCGTCACATATTACAAGGCCGCTTCGGAAAGCTCGCAACGATGTCATGTGGTATCGATCCGTGCAAGTCAATCGATGCTATCATGGAAGGTACGAGCCGATCGTTCGAGGAGTTGATGACCATTAATAGGCCATGCATGATCGACCTTTGTTCACAGATATTAAAGCCAATCTCCTAAATAACATCAGGGGTGAAACTTTGAATACTCAAATTCCCTTGAAAATCACTCAACATTGATTTAGACTTCGGAGGAGTTGAATCAAAAAATCTCTCTCCTAACTTGGGCCTGTGTGTAGGAACTTGAGGAGGAAGAAACAAGAAACCGGTAGGGTGAAAAGGAGTAACTCATTGCTCCACCTCGGATTAATTTTGGAGACAAAACCCAGATCAAACTTGATGCCAACCACTTCCGTTCGAGCATCCACATGGGCAATTCTGTGCACTCAGAATTAGACCAAGCCATTAGCGGTTCCCCAACAAATATATTTCTTTTTTTCACGAGTAAGTTGGTCAAAAATTTCACATTGCTTTCAATAAAACCAATTTTATCTTCCCTTATTTTCCCAAGTTGGAACCGATCAATCTTATTCTTTCTTTTTTATATTTTTATATAACTATTTACATAGTGGAAGTACTTTTATTGTGCCTCATCATTATCGATTATTACTTGAATGAACTTAAATCCTCTGTGTATATCTTCTTACATTCATCTCATCTAAATATCTGAATGCTCGTAACGTAGTTATTTCTTGATCTTGTAAAGAACACTCCTAGTTTTGCATAAATAGTCACATCAATATATTTCTTTTTTCACAGATATGTTGGTCAAAATTTTCACATTGCTTTCGATAAAACCAAATTTGTCTTCCCTTCTTTTCCAATTTTTTTCCCAAGTTGGAGCCAATCTATCTTATTTTTTTTATATAACTGATTACATAGTGGAAGTACTTTTATTGTGCCTCACCTAATCACTATCTATTATTTTCTTGTCATCTCTTGTTAAGGCAAGGCCCACTCATCAACCATTGATTAGTATTCTTTGTTTCTCAATATTCTGTACAGAAATGGAATTATCTGTAATACAAAAGGGCAAAGGTTTGCCTGTTAATCAAACTTCTTATTTTCTTTATGCTCTCTTGCAACTATTATTTACAGAAGCAAGAACAAGGGCTAATACATGCTGTACTGCCAAGGTTGGTAACCTGTTTCACTGTGTCTTGTCGTCGGATCCGACCCATTGCTTGTTTCATGATTGCACAAACATGGTTGACATTGTTGTCAAGCCAGAAGACATCATAACACATGAGGGGGGAGATGCTTTGATGGTAGGTCATCATGAGTGACACCTAAAAGGGCCCCTATAGAACTTATAGGGATAAATAGCTTTCTGTCTTTAGCTGGTGTTTTTCTTTAGTAGAAGCATCTAGCCTTTTTCATATTCAGGATAGGTGCCATTATTTGTCTTAAGATGTTGTTGACCTTAACAACATCAAATACTGCCCCACTCCCACTAGAGTGGAGACCTACCTGCATTAGACTTGGAGGGGCATGATTTCTAGGTTGTTTCCATCATCATCATCATCATCATTATCATCCAACCTAGTGAATATTTTTTAACATCAAAGTAGAGCAGTCAATAGCCAGAGTCATGACAAAGCATAATTTATCAGTGGGTTAGCAAGGAAAATGGTAAGGCTATTTTGTTCACTCTCATAGAAGTTACTTTGGGTTTGAATAGGTTCAGCTTAAAAAACCCTCCAGCATGTTAAGAAATTGTTTTGTAGTTTTTATCTGGTGCAGAGTTTCGTTAAGGGGAAGTGACCTGATCATGCGAGTTTGATTTTGAGAGATGGGGACTGACTACATTCTCAGAGCATATAAAAGATGAGCATGCAATACGTGGGTTAAATGAGTAATATACCAGTGTCTTATTGGCAGCCAAATTGTTTGGGAAAATAGATTATTTGGAGAGAAAGGAATTCAGGCATGAAAATAAAATTGTTGGACATCAAGTCTTGGTTGCATAACACCATACGCTACGATGTGGGCAAGAGAGAACATTTAACTGCTCTCAAGGTTTTTCTCTAATACACCTAGAAAAGTTAGAAAAAAGTTCTTTAGATCTATGAGTATATGAGGTGGTGTATGGTTAATACAAGATATAATTTTATTATTATCATATGATGAATATTTTTTTTTTCTTCATCGATATATATATATATGATGTATTTTTTATTTTTTGAATTTTTGGTTTTACGATCGATTCTCTATGTTTTATATTTGATATCAAGTTGGTTTTATGATCGATCATATAAATGATGTAGTATACTGTATTAAATATAAAAACAATTTTTTGTGTTAAGATTGAAATTAAATAATTATATCTTATTTAACAATGTATACCTTTTGATGTCATTTGAAAAGATATCTTTGTTTGATCTACAAAAACATAGTCTTTAATCTAAGATCACTATGAATGTGCAAACGAAACTAGATCATTCTCATTTCTTCTTATCATTTCAAATGACCATTTATATTGAATCCTTCAACTATAATTTCTATATCTCTTGTTTAGTTCGTAGAAGTCCTGTGTATTTATAGGCGAAAACAGAGGGTCTAGGATAAATAATTAGAAGAGTTCCTCCCATCAAAATTATCTCATAAGAAGTTTTTTTTAATAAACTTATTTTCTATTGACTAATATATATCATCCAATTAATTATATTATATATATCTTATCTAATTATAAAAGGTCATAAAATCTAACAGTTCATTCCCTACATTACCATGCATTCTCAATTAATCTGATTGCTCATTGACCTGTTAGACAACATGTATCATAAATCCTGGATACTAAACTATTATTGTTTGTAACCACTAACAGTGAATGCAAACATGATAAATAATTCAATTAGAGGATGCAACTTCTTGATCTGTATAACTTGACGTGGAGAAGCTAAGCCTGGTGGAGAGACATGAAGGTCGTAGAGTTATTAGGAGGATTGTAGGGGAGTTTTCCTGTTGTAGATAGTCTCAGCCGAAGTATAGCCAATACGTTTTTCCTGTAATTATTTTGAAGTCTTATCAGTTGTGACTTCACTTTCTAACGAGTCTTTATCAAAGTTATAGGCACATTTGGTGTTAAGTAAATGTCAGCTTCTTAAACAATGAAAATTCAATTCCCTTTATTTGGTTAGAGGCCAATAAAATGGAAATAAATTTCTCCACACTTTGTTTTGTCTGTTTGACGAGTAATAGTTAAAGAAATTACTTTTGAATATTGGCTTTTGTATGAAAAATATTTCTTGTTCTTTGTTCACAAGTTAATTATTGTACATCCTTAATTATAAATATATTAAGTCATGAGTTGAGTTAAATCCGGTATGAATCAGATCCTCAACTATAAATTTATCATATCTTTCATTTGGTATTTTTATTTTCTTCTAATATATTAAAAACCTTTCTCTCCTCCCAATAAAATAGTTCATGTCCAATCTATAAGGTTAGCTGATTGTAGTATAGTTTAATCTATTTCCCAAGTTATCCTTATTATAATAGATAGATCAGTTCATCAAGTTGGATTAGTTCAGATCAATCCTTAAGATGTGGTTCAAAATTATTATATTAGAAGGGGATAGAAATATTTAGGATATAAGAGAAAAAGTAACATCAAATAAAAATCATAAAAAAATTTAATATAAATCATCATATATTATTCGACCTATTCAATATTTAGTGATTTGACCATATTCTTTATTGATTTAAGTTTTCACTTCACGCCATAGTATTTTGCTCTCTCTCCTCCCATCATATCAACCCACCCTACTCTTCTCTCTGAGCTAATAGCGATCTATTAGCCTAAAGCAGTATCTCATGTTTCATCTACGGAATTGACCTCTCAATGGAACGATAAATCAGCACCTAGTCATCCCCAGTATATGTGGTCTTGAAACCTTCATTATAGTTCTAATAGAGTGTAAGCTAGAATCTTATATAGCTACAATTAACGAATAATGTTGCTGGGGCACAAGTCTCCATCTGTCGCTCCCACTACTATCCATGCACTCATGATTTCAACCAGTCATCTTTTTGCTTATTCATCTTTATTTTCTCTCAAACTGCACAGGAAACAAAGAAATGTACCCCTGCAAGTAATAGCCCATGAATGACCCAAGTGATGCTGATGATAGTTAAATCCTTCTCTATAAGATGCTTAAGGTCTGGAGATTGCAGTCCTTTTTGTTGAGAAGGAAGGAAGGAAGGAAGGAAGAAGAGGGTTGGCTTAGAAACCCAACCCATCCCTCTTATTTAAGCCCCACATGTACGCTGCTTTCATTTGCTCCCCAAATGGAAGGGGAACGCCATCATTGCTCGAGACCAAATTGTTCTTGCGGCATGGGCCACCATGATTCCATAGGTTGGGTCACATGTCTCTCGCCTCTCAAAAGCCTAAATTCCATGCCCAGGCTTTTCAAGAATCAACAAGCCATTTATGAGCCCTGAGAAAGCGTTTTCGAACTTTCCCTCCTTGGCCAATACATTATCTTGGATTTCCTTCTGCACGATGGTGTGCTTCATGAGTAAACGACACAAACAGAGATGCATCGATGAGTTCGTCAAATTCTGTGTCAAATTCAGTGCAACTTTACTGACGGCAACATCGAGTTTCGTAGAAAAGAATTGTTTTGATTCTGTGGTGGATTATAAATGATATCCCAGAATGCTTTATAGAGGGAGGAGAGGCATTCAGCGTGGTACGTGACTGCATGGTTGCATACAAATACTCTTACGTACAATGCTTTTTGTCTTCCACGTCCAAAGGGTGTGCAAATCATTATAGAGAAAAGAGATATGTAGTATAGAATCTCAGCCCCATATTTTAGCTGACACTGATATCTTGCAGCTCCCTACTTTATGTAGAAAATGAGAGTGAGAGAGGGAGAGAGATAAGAGGAAGCCAAATCTCGTTATTAATTTTGTTTATCATTACATACATCACTGGTTTTGTTAATGGCATCAATTATTTACATTTGATCATGAATCTTAATCATATCTGGTTGTAAGTTCAAGGATCTACAACGCATGACAGCTTGTGTGCATTCCAATTGTGATTGGTTAGGGGTTCATCTCAAGGGGAAGCTGTCATAGATCAATATGATGAGCTCATTTTGGTGGATACCAAACCCTTAATTTTAGTGAATCTGCAGTTCGTGTTCCGAGGCATGGAAAATATCTGAAAAATCTGAAACATGACGAGAATACTGAAAACATCTCAAACAACATTGCAGAGATTAAAGTTATTTCTTCTTTCAAGGTCTTAAATGAAGCCAGTTTCCCAGGGTTCACAGTAAACCCAGGAGTTTGGGGATAACCCTAGCTTGATCCAGATCTGAGCAGAGCTCTTTCAGAATCACAGTGAGCAAAACGAGGACGAGAAGCCATGTTCGCATTAGGAAGAAAGTGTGTTGATATATATGGTTACCATGCACTGACGATGATGGATGAGGCACTTCATCTTCTTTTTGCTGACACTTGCTCTACACATATTGCGAACTGGTGCACCTAGGGAAAGAATCTACGAATCAGCTGGCCACGCTTGCAGATCTCTTTCCTGCATGGGTTCAGCTATCTCGGATTGCCGTAGTTTCTGATGATTGTCTTTGATCGAGATGGTTCCGCATTCTCCTGTCCTGATTCATTAGCCCAACCGGATAGAACATCGGTATCATGGCTCAAGTTCATGCCTTCGGTGGCGATCAGGCTCCCGAGGCCTCCAATGGCGTAGCCCAAGGAGTGTGAGTTGTACTCGGGAGCGGTCTGAGATTGGAGAAGGGGTTGGGAGATAAAATTTGCGCTTTGCATGTCGAGTGTGCTTGGATACTGAGCACCGAAGAGTGACAATTGGCACTTCTCGGTGGAGCTTGGAGTAGCACCAATCGGAGAACTTGTTTCAGTGGTTCTAATGGGCATGTTTATGTTGACAATGGTGTTCCTAGAAATAGAAGCAATAGCATGATCAAGAAGTGAAGCGGAGGAGGTGGAAGTAGTAGTCATGGGAAGGAAGGAAGCAGATGGGAATTTTTGGGCAGAGGGCCTAAGGAGATAAGGGGGAACCGCGGCGGCCCCCATGTTGTAGAGGTCAAGCCGAGGGCGGGGAGAGTGGGAGGAAGTGAAGGGCGGCGTCGGTAGGCCAGTGAACTGTTGCACCATCGCGCGGAAGTTGGAAGTGTCGGTGGTGAGGACGGTGGTCGGTGCTCGCCTCGACGCCCTCGACCGCTTCTTGGCGCCTCGTGGGGCGGCGGAAGAGCGATCAGCTTGCGCGGGTGGTTGAACCGAGGAGGGACTCGCTGATGATGATACTGAGGAGCGAGTGGCCGTCATGGCGCCCAGGGTGGTGCAAGCGGAATATGGTTGGATTCTTTTAAGCCATGTAGAGTCGAGGCTGAGAGAATTGGACTCCGGAGGTGGGAAGGGGAAGGAGGTGAGGTACGGGGATAGAGGATCAAAGATGAAGGAGGATGAAGGGCGTTCGTGTTGGAAGGTAGTAGCAGTTGTTGGTGACGGTGATGGATGTGGTGGTGGGAGGTTGAAGGAGGAGATGGACTCACCTCGAGAGTCGTACTCTTCGTTGTCACCGGTGTTTGAAGACTGGATGCTCCCGCTGTTAGTTGAATCCATGTTTCGATAGTATACAAGCAAAGAAAGGGAAGATATAGGAGTGACGAAGAAGAAGAGAAAAGAGAGAAGTAATAGGAGTGAAAGGCAGTGGCTTTGAGAGGAGCTCTGATGAAGCCAATACTGGAGTTGTATTAGTTTACAGTGCTAAAGAAGAGGTTCGATAATACCTGATCTTGGAAATCATGGATGGAGAGAGAAGAGAGACCACTCTTTCGATCACCTTTCACCTTGTTCTTTGTTCCACTTTCGGTATCTTTCCATGGATCTCTCATGGGTAGGACATGGCTTAATGATTTTGCCTTGGGTGGGTAAGAGATGGAAGAAAGGGGTAGAAAGCAAAAGAGAGGAGAGAGGAGAGAGGAGAGAGGAGAGTGGGAGAGAGACCTTCTAACCAAAAGAGAGGACAAATTCAGCTCACAGTTCCACTAAAAAGATCCTCCAGAGATTTCAGAAGAGGTGGGCCAACCAAGTGTTTCCGGATAGTTGCAGCCACACATGCACGGAGGGAAGAGAGAGAGAGAGAGAGGGGTATATGCCACCTGGTTAGACAACGCAATTAACAGATGATGCCAATGAAACTAAATCCCAAGCACAATATCTAGTACTTGCTGTATAATTTAGGTCATCTTCCACCTCTCACTTGGACTTTTCTTTTCTTCTTTCGATATATGTTTTGCTGTTGATTAGAGAGCATTAGAAGATTATGTACATATCAGAGAAGCATTTAGATTCTTGTCGTATCGAGGAGAAATTAACTAGGGCTTGAAATGATAGTGGTGCGGTTAGCTAATATACATCAGTATGGCATCTAAATCTCTCTTATAGCAGAGAAGTAATATGGAGGAGGAGGTCTTGATAGAGCTATATGAGCTCCCAGGTACATATTATTTTCCCAGACTCAACATTTATACTAAGATTTTCCATATCCAAAACAAAATTACTGGCTTGAATAGCTTAGCTATGTTTTGGCCTAAACAAGTGTGGCTTTAGGCTTAGATTTGTGCTGGATTATCGAGTAAATGTTAACTACAAATCGTGAAATTTAATTGTAGAATTAGTAAAAAGTTTTGTTCAAAACTCGAGACATCATAATTATTAATTAATCAACAGAAAAAGATAAGATGAGATTACAAGCACCACCTGAAGTGATAATATATGTCAATTGGTGACTCTAAATTACTGAATACTTATTTTCACATTTGAGATGATTTTGCTTGTACATTATGTTTATCCATAGTTAACAATATAGATGCATTTATTTATTCTTTCACTACTCTTTCGTTAAGACTGATGCATCTGTTTGAACTCCATTTCTATCCCCTAACACAAAATACAAGTTTTGATTCTCTATTCATCTTTTACATGGGAATCTCATGCATTGCATATGCTTTATTATTATTATTATTATTATTATTTTCACTGAGAATACACGTAAAATTTAATTTCTTTTCTTCACTATCAGAAAATTAAATGCAAAGAGAAACACAATCTAACAGGAATACTTTGAATATATAGTGTCAGTTGTTTTCTATCTCAAAAACAGATTCTATATGGTAGGTAGATTGGTCAGGTGGATTTGTTTGGTGGAACTATTTGGCAGCCACCCCCTCAACTTGCCCTGATCACAGATCCATCACCAAATCCCACCCCCCTTCTGAAGTCCTCATCTCTCTTTAGACCTTTGCTTTGCAAGCATGTTTCTTCCAGGTTTGTTTGTTGCAACCATCAGCGCCATTCACTTAATAATCTCCTGAAAACTCCATCATCATCATCATAATCTTCAATGGTCGGGTCATCGATCATCGCATAGTTGAATGCATAGCGTAGCGATGAAGTCTCCGGCTGCTAAGGGATGACGACTTGACGTGGCACATCAAATGGCTTTCGTAGACCAATGATGACCCCGTGTTGGACAGCGACGTATCATTTGATGGCCATTCCTGTCGCGGCCACGAGAAGCTAACGTGGCAAGCTTCCGCCCCCTCCTGCCCTCTCCGGGGGCATGCGGAGCACGTGGGATGGATTGTGGGCCGGAAGAGGCGAAGCGGGACACGTAAGAAACCTAACCACCCCCCTCCTCCAACCCACCCCCAAGAGGTGCGCACGTGAAAAGTGCCTCGTGTCGCCACTTAAGTCATGACTCGAACGTAGGTTAGCTATCCCGATGACTCCGAGCCATGGACTGAGATGTTGACTACGGACGAAGATTTTGACCTGAAAGATACAAGCTTATCGCTGTCGACGATTGATTGGCGAGACTGACCAACCTGTATGAACCCCATAAGTTTGTGTTTATCGGTACCATCGTTTGCTCCAATTAGGAATCAAACGGATGCAATGATAATGCAGACAACCAAACTCTTACCGGTGATCTAATTGCTACAGGAAGATCTATGGATAGTAGAGCATGGATAATAAAGCAACCTAAAAGTTGGTAGATATCTTGTCAAGTGACTAACCCTGGAATCGAGTTTTAAGTGGACGGAGTTACGTAGGACTTACGTGTGGTTCGGTTCAATTTCACTTGGATCGTCTTTATCAAATCGGAATCGTTTGATGCATCTCAAGTCAAAGTGTCCGATTGATGCGTCTCAGGTTCACATGTAATGCCATGTAATTCCTACCGGTCACAATCCTTGTTTTCTTGGTAGTAGAATGAGGCATCAACAAGCCATGCCTTGGTGTTCAAAGCTTTCCATCAATATGGAGTGTTAAGGAGGATAACATATGCTACTATTGTTCTTGCACCTAAGAAGATTTTATTTCTGTAGCCTAGAATGAGGTACCAATCGATATTAATATCACATCTTAAATTTGTACTAGACAATGGTTTAATAATATTAGAGAAATTTAGTTGTAATTACATATGGCTTTAGTTTGTATCCATACACTTAAATAACTCATTATGATATGTTAAAATTTATTGTTCATATATGATATTTTCATACTTTGTAAAAAGATATGATATGTTAAAATATTACTATATAAAAATACACAACTATTTATCAAATGTTAAATATTCTAAATCTCATTTGATAATTTTTTTTTCTTCAAAACGTCAACTATTTTGACAGATAAAGATCTTAATTGTCGATAGTAGTTCTTGTGATTATATTTTGTCTATGTCATTTACCCTTGTAAGCAAAAATGATGAATAACTAGACACTAAACTAAGCTATTTATGATGGTAGAACCACTCAAACGATATATAAGTCCTCCAACTTCCAATATGAACCAATCCAAGATCTTCAAAAGTTAATTAAGTTCTCAACGATCCACCAAAAAAACATAAAAGACTATAAGAAAATTGGATTCCTCTTAAGTTCACCAACTACTCAACTATGGGCCAACATTTCATTCTTGGTTAGATGGGCTCCATATTTTATGAAAGAAAAACCAATCGGTTCTATGCATGGCCAAAGATGCCTCATATATATGACTATTATTCACCATCCTAATTCGCTAGAATCTTAATCGAGAAAATGTTAACTTTATCACAAGCATGCATTTGAAACGAAGTGCCTAATAAAAGATAAAAATTTTGATTATAGAAGTTGATCTTCAATGTGATTTTGTTTTCCCTTTCTAGACAAATCTTTATAGAAATTGAAAATATTGATGCTGTGATAATTTGTAAAGGGAGCTAAACGTTAATCGAAAAAATCGGTGAATATCTAAGAAAAACTTTTCATTCTGAATTTCTTCTTTTTTTTTCCTATCGATGCCCCCATTTTTCTTGTATTGTCAAAATGTTCAGACATATAAGAAATATTTCTATGATAAAAAAGACGAAGCAATTGGGATGTCAAAAATATTATACATTAAATTATTATTAAAAATATAATAATTGACATAAAAATTAAGTTTTTTTTAATGTGTTTTCATTTCCAAAACAATAAGAACACCTATTTGAAACCTTGATAAATTAGTTTTTTTAGATGGAGTTACATGTAGGCATTGAAAATATTATAATTTTAATAAAATATATTATAATTAGATTGATTTACCTTATGGATTGGTTCAAAAAGGAGATTTTCGGATCTTGTCTTTTGGATTTAAAAAATGGGGGCATTGATGAAATAAATAAAAAGAGATATCAATGGAAAATTAAATAAATTTATAGATTTTTTTGGAAAATCATAAAAAAAGAAGAAGTGGTTCTATGATTAAAATATTATAATTTTAATAAAAATATTGTAATTGGATTGATTCAATCCTATGGAGAAGTTCTATAAAGAAAGGACAAAGAGGTTTTCAGTTCTTATATTTTGGATAAAAAAAATGAGGGCATCGATGAATTAAATAAAAAGAGATATCAATGAAAAAAATTTAAATTTAGAGATATTTTCAAAATAATAATAATAATAATAATAATAATAATAATAATAATAATAATAATAATAATAATAATAAAAGGATTCGACGAGGGAGAGGTTCTCCAATCGACGGTCCAGATTGATCGTCACTCCCAGTCTCACTACCATCATTTAAAGGCCAACAAAACATCCCATCTCCGCTTCCGTTAATCTCTCGAGTCTCGCAACCGTCTTTCGCTCTCCGGTCTCTGCTCCGCGAGGGAGAAGGGGATGGCGGAGGGGAAGGGGGAGAGAGAGGATGTGGCGATACTCCTTGGCAAGGGTCTGCAGCCTCCCATGCGACGAACGACGAGCATGACGGAGTTCTCCGCGGCCAATCTTGCGGCCGCCACCGCCGCGGCAGATTGGCGAGAGGGCATCCGTCGAAATGAGCAGAATAGAGAAGCAACGTTTGAGAAGCCGCCGAAGATCGTCCAGCGGCGGAGCTTCAACGACTTCCGGACGTTGGAGACGACGGCCCAATTCCTTAGGGCCTGCGGCCGCTGCAATCGCCGCCTCGGCCCTGGATCCGACACCTTCATTTATCAGTAAGAAAATGTTCCCATTTTTGGTTCTGATCCGATCTGATTCGATTTTTTCGTTGCTTATTAAGTTATATTCTATTGATATAGACTGCCTGATCACTAGTTGTTTGGAGAACACTGTTTGATCTGTTCGTGACACCCGCCATTGGTCTTGTTTATGGCCTACGTGAACAAAATTGACATCCGCTAGGGAGTAGTTTAGTGATCGTTCCATAGTTATATATTTGGTTTATACCATTCATCTTTCAATAAAGGTTAACAATTTTAATTTAAATGATTCTTTTTTTTTTTTCAAAGGTTCAAAGTTCTTTGTATTGGATCACATCAAGTGTCTTTGGCATAGTTTTTACGGATCTTTCATCCTGCACCAGTCTAGTAATAAGGTCTCATAATGTCAGGTGCCTTTGGGGCTCAAAATATTTTAGAAGGATAAAATTATGGAGAGATGAGAATGTCTAATGAATTATTAGATGATGCTTGTCTTGAAACCAAGAGGTCTTGAGTCAACTACTAAGGGTATTGATGAGCATGTTTAATCCCACACCGGAAGCTAAGACCTTATGATAGCAAAGTGTTAGCTCTATCCTCGTCCTTTTTAGAATCTATCAGATTTTAATGGGACAAAACCTTAGGTGCTCTTTATAAGCGGACAATTTCTCGTGGGTTCATATTTTGTTTTTGGACGAGAATGAATGATGACTCAACAACGATGAAAACAACAAAATCGTAAGTCCTGATTATTTGAGGTCAGTTACATGATTCTTTTGTCACTATTGAGATATGTAAAAATTTATATATTTAATTAAGTTAAGAGTATTTAAATTTTTATTTACAGTTTCTATTAACATGGTTTAAGGTTTCCTCTATCTTTTCTTGGACTACTAATAGTAATCATTTTATCTCTTCTGACTATCTTATATTTAAATCTCATAGCCACATGTCCATACTATCTTAAACGATTTTATCTTAATTTATTATTATACACGATTAGATCCACATCGAAAGTATATAAGATTAAGATTGACTTATAAAGTGTCTGATGAGTGTGCTATTATCAATTTCAATTTAAACATTTTAATCAGTAGTTTCAGTCAAATGAAATTGATAAGTTAGTTAGTCTATGGGTCATGACATTCATCTTCTATTGAAGCGATACCTAATTATTCATAAATAAAAATAATACTTTACAAAATACTATTGAGGACGTATGATGACATTTATAGGATTCTTGTTGATCATTTCTAATGTCAGCTGCTGCCTACTACTTGCGAGTTGTGACTAAATTAAGGTCAAGATCATGCGTGTATTACATGCACATGCTAATGTCCCAGAAATGACATTAAACCCTGCAGAAGTTTTATATGATGAAGGATTTGAAGATAATTTTATCGGTACATGAGCATATTAACCATTTGAAAGAGCTGATTATGATTATGAATAGAACTCTTTGTTGTAATGCGCTTGCTTTTATGGATTGATTAGTGGTATTATTTACGGAGCTTCTTTTCAGAATTTTATTATGTAACATGTATGTGTTTAACTTTCATGCTGACTAAATTTTCTCGAAAAGAATGCATTTAGATTCTTTAACCGCAGAAATGCCACTTTAGCTGCTTTCTGAGATGCAAGATTTTTGTTTCTTGAAGTTTTCCTACGGTGGAGAGAATTTCTCTTGTTTTTTTTTCCAAAGCAAAATGTAAATCTGTTCTGTAACAACCCATCCCCTGCATATGAACATGTATAAGTGAGTGCAGGTCCTCGTGTTCTTTCCGACAAAAATTAAACCTATTGACTCTAGAAAAATTGGCCGATCTTAGCGTGCCTCTTGTTTAGCAACAGTATATCTTCAGTAACAGACCCTATGGATGCTTAATGATTGGCATGATATAGATTTTGATCTCTCTTTGCATTTATAGGGGCGAAATTGCATTTTGTAGCCTTGAGTGCAGAGAGCATAAGATGAGACAAGACAAGAATAAAAATAAGCGCCTGACGCCCAAGAAGACTGATTCTACCTCGTCAACTAAAGCTTCAAAAACACCTGGCAGTGGCGAAATGGCTATTGCTGCTTAAGCCGAGCAGGAATCTGCTTTCCAAGTGCCATACTAAGGTGGATATCAGTTTTTAAGTGGCAGTGAGGACACTCTGGTCGCCTCAAAAGATCAAAGATTCATTCTCTTTGATGCTCTGGCCACCTCAAAAGATCAAAGAATTTTTTTCACTTTGATGCTACTTGTCCCAACATCCATCCCTTTTGATATTTTGATACGATGGGTTCGAATACATGTAATCAGGCTCATCTCTCGCAGGGAAATCCTGTTGTTTTTTTGGTATTAAAATGAAACTTCAAAGAATATAGGAAAACTAAAGTCTGTTTTCTGTGATGAACTTGTGATATCAAAGACATTTATACTGTTCTCTACCACAAGTGACACAAGAGCCGCACACTTTTGTTCTCACAGAGTGGCAAATATGATGAGCTTCCATGGAGGGTTTATGTATCAGTTCTTCTCACATAAGATTCTGTGATGTTTTGAGTTGTATAGTGCAGCAAAACCTTCTCCAAGGCTTTTCAGTGTTGCTTGCATGGATGTTCTACTGTTCCAGTAGGACTAGCTTACTGCTGTTTACTGTTCCTTGATGCCAAGGGCCATAAATGTACAGGTGCTCACTCTGCCTAGTTTGGTCCATTGTGATACTGAGGAGCATGGAATCATCTGAAAATGATTGATATTGTTGGAGAGTAACATATCCCCATACAATCAAATATATCCATCCATGCATCAACATATGTAGATGTGCATAATATGTGATTATACATGTAGAACGAATGAACCTGTATAGTTTCATCAACATGTCATACTTTATGATTAGCAAATTTTATTGGTTTCCATAGGATAATTTTATGCTCTTTTTGTTTTTTGAGGAGCATGGTTTAAATTATTATTATATTATTATTATTATTTGTTTCTACTGTAATATAAGCTTTTACATTTTAGTTAAAATAGAAATACTACTCAAAACAAGCTCAACCAGCCTACAATCCATCGCAGAAAATCTAGAACTCTAGTGAATTGATTCAAGTGGTCTCTCCTTGTATGCTTAGCTTTTTGGTAAACTAAGTGTAGCATGTAGGGTTGGAAACTTTGTTATTTGTACAAGACTTTCCTATTCAAACCTATCACAAATCTGATTACTGATATCCAAACTAGATTTAAGAGAATCAGTAATCATCTTAAATTTTTGTTTCCTAAATTAAAATACAATAATCGGTATCCCACTTTAGTATCACTATTTACTTCCTAGTCTTGCATACCTTTGTATATAATATATCTCAGGCATATATATTTCTTATTTTTGAGCATGCTAATAGGGAATAATCTATTTTTCTAAAATAAAATAAAAATTAAACTCCATGCTCTCCCTTATTTATGTTAATATTCCCCCGAATGACTTCGATCGATGGGGAGAGTGGATAAGTGGATGTCATCGTTTATATGAAAAAAATATATGTTATTTATATATTTTTTATTTTAATTTAAGTTTTTAAAAAATATTTGGTTGATAATATAATTATATAATATTCCATAAAATTTTGATATTAATTAAATGTAATTTTCAATGTAAAATAAAAAATGATGCAGGTGTTAAAATTTAAATTTTGTTAACGTTAAATTAACAAAATTGTTTTGAATTTTGTATTATAAGATAAAAAATAATAAACCCTATTTATTGATTTTAATGTTGTTCATGTCTCGACGTATTAAATTAGAATAATAATCGATATTAATTTAATTATTTTGGATCATGATTAATAAAATTAATAAACCATATTTGATGATCTTCATATCTTCATGTGTCAAGTTAGATTATATGTTAATTAATAATTTAATTATTTTCAATCATGATAATTAGTAAATCATATTTAGTGATTCCCATGATGTTCACATATTTAACAATGTGAAGCCATCATGGGATCGAATCTCTCATGTCATATCCAAAATCTAGCTACGATTGACTAAGAATTATTTGAATATTAAATTTTGGACTATCTTATTCATGGTATAATATGTATCACCAAATCTAATCTATGTGACATAGCTTAAATCTCGATCTGGTTTGAATCGGAATCGAACCAATTTACGGTCAAAATTAATCGGGTCAAACGGTTCGATGGGTTAAATGAACCGGAAGGAAGTCCGTACAGTTTCATTTCAATTTCTATAAATGAGTTGCATGTCGCACATCAAACCCAAACTCAAAACTCAAAAAAGTTTCTTCCACTTTAGTTCCAATCTGGTCATTTCTTATTTTTTATTAATTAGAAGACACCCAAAGAACGAGACCACAAAATACATCCCAACGCCCGCAACCGTCCTCGCATCCTAAACCACACACCGCATCTCACGCGCTCTCTCCTTTATCGGAGCGCTAACCCTAGAAAAAGAACGCTCCATCGACCCCGCCCCCATCGCTCCCCCAGAAACATCTACTCCATCTCGCTTCCTCTCCTCCTCCTCCTCCTCCACCTTCTCCGCGGATCTTACTCTTTTTTTTTTCTTTTTTCTTTCGATTTTTTCGGTGTTCTTTTTCAGGAAGGATGGACGGGTTCCGTCGGCGGCTGAGTTCTTCTTCCTCCGAGATCTTTCCTGCTGGGTTTTGATTCTTTTTTCTTTCTCTCCCGATCTAATGCCTGTTTTCTGTTCTGGAATTAGGGTTTCCCAATCGGTTCCCTCCTGAGCTCTCGATTTCCCCGCGCGGTTTCAGCTTGGAAGCTGATCGTCCGGTGAGTTATTCTCCCCTGCAGAGGGCTCTCGTCTAGAGATTGACTCTTCGGTCTTGCATCAGGGTTTTGGTTCCTTGTAGTACTCTTGTTGGTTAGTTAGGGTGCGTGGTGAATGCGTCGGTGGGCCTTTTGTTATTCATCGGTGTTGCATCTTGGATTTTGTTCTTAGTTCTCGTTGACATTTTCATGATTTGTCTTGTCAAAGTAACATTATGTGATGATATATTGTTCGCTGGAAGTATTTTAGTTAGTGGTTGACATGATATTTTTCTGAAGTTTGTAATTTGCAGCATACTTAGAGGTTGTTCTTTGGCAGTGGCACTGAATTTTTCGTGACTTGATTGGTGCACTTACAATGTTTGAAATATTTGGTGGTTTTAATAGGCTTTTGAAGATTAGCTTAAGTTGGGGTGCATCCACTAGAGAGCATGTCGTCACAATATCCTGTGCTTAACAACAAACCCATTGATCAATGGAAGGTTACAGAGTTAAAAGAGGAGCTGAGAAAAAGAAAGATCCCTGTAAGGGGCCTGAAGGAGGAGTTGATAAGGAAGCTCGATGAGGCAATACGCAATGAGATGGCTAAAGAGCAGGAATCGGTCAATGCCTGTAATCCTGATTCAGTTCATGATGATAGCGATCAAGTGCAATCAGAAAAGTTGGTAGATAATCATACCGATGTTGTTGTCGATCCAACTGGAAAAATGGGCTCTGCTGCCCTTGCAATTGACATAGATATCAATCAAGACGTCAGTTCTCAATATGCCATAACAGCTACTCCAGGATTGGATACAAAAGTTTCAGAAACAAAGACTAATGTGGTTTCACTGGAAGACAGTGGAACCAAAACTCAGACGGTGATTACTCTGTCCCAATCAAGTATCCAAGATGCAAGCCCCAAAGAGATGCATGATGAAGAAAAACATGATGAAGAAAAGCATGATGAAGGAAATCAAGAAGAAGAAAAGCAAGGCGAAGAAAAGCATGAGGATTCAACCAGCTCCCATGAGGATATCAAGCTCAACCTTTCGGAACCAGACAATCAGGTACCTGTGGTCAGCCCAGATTTAGGTTTCCAAGTTAAGTGTGAGTCGATTCCTATTGATTCTGTGTCAATTATTGAAAAAAATAGTCTAAAGGATAATTTAAATGCTGATGACTTTCATTTAGAACAAGAAGTTGTTAAGCCGGAGATGGTTCAACCATCATCCAGCAGTGTCATAGGTGGTGATCTGCAGCCTTTGGATGACGATAAAGGTCCAGTTAATGACCCAGTCACTTTGGAGGAGACGGATGTCAAAAGTAGTATAAACATTGACCTCAGCAAGAAAGAAGAAAATGTAGAGGAAGGGTCTCCAGAAAAATTAAACTTAGATAGGTGTTCAAGTGATGAATTAATGGAAGAGGATGTTTCTGATATCAAGCATGTTGACTCCAACACTAAGTCCGAGGGACTGGAAGGAAAAACTGAGGTGAACTTGGAGCCTCCTGTAGGAGGGGAAACCAGTATTGATGGTGGTCTGGGTGGCTCCATGCCAGAAAAGAAAGATACTGTTGTTGAAGACCATAGGAAGCCAGCAGTTCCTGCTGAGAAGAGGAAACTAGAAGGTACTCCCAGTGGATTAAAATTCTATCCTTGGTACAATCATAAGCATGTTTCTTCATTTTTGTTGTTGAATGATATCAAAGCATCAATATGGTATTTACTGAAATGTCATACAAGATGCCTATAAAATAGCCATTGAAACATCTCTTTAATTTGAAGCCAATACATGAATGTAATGAGCCTCTCTTCCAAAACTGGTCTAGAAGTACTGTGCATGTCGATCGTTGTTGCTAAAATATTAGAAAAAACAATAAATAACAAATAACGATGACAAGATGCAATGTCTAAACTTTTTAGGTCGACTAACAACATCTTTAGATAGATCAAACACATTTAAATTCTTATTTTATAGTTTTTTGTAAAAGTTTTTCAGGTCTCCCCCTTTCTCTCTTTGCATCACTAATGCTAATTGTTCCATATAGGACTTTGTATAACATGTCTATGTTATCTTAGATAATTCTCCCACATTTTATTCTCCATTGGAACCATATCTAATTGTTCATGAATGAACAAAAGAAATCTATTTTTTAAAATTTACAGTTTCTTCTCATGGTCACCTCAACATGCTTTCTCTCAATGACACACTTTCTATACGTGTTGCTCCTTGATTGTTCAACACACATTCATAAAAGGATGAGTAACCTAACAATTGTATCATAAGATATCTTTTAATCTAAATGGCATCCAGTGATCAGACGGAACAAGTTACACCCATCTCCACTTTAACTGTTAGGTATTACTCTATAATCAGTATCTTCATCAATGTCTCTGTCATGTTGAAAAATTCAGTCAACTGTCAAGATACTTAGAATTTCTTGTCCATTCATTTTAACTGCATCTGCACTTCTTTTAGTATTATTAAAATTACATCTCATATCTTCAGTTTTATTTGTACTTATACAAAACCTTTAATTCTAAAGGTTGTTTGATTAATTTCATTTAAAAGATCATCAATTAGTTTAAATGAAATTGCTTTAATACTTGAGTTATGAGAGATAATATGTTATTCAAAAGATAATAACGGAAACAAATCGAGACTAATCTATTGTATACCTATTAGATATGCATATCAAGAAATACTTATTATATGTTGTACAAAAGATTCAAATTTGTTCACTTGCAGTTTGGAAGAGATAAATAAACACCACTGTGGTATTACTTGTAGATAATCCATGCTTTGATATTTTTTATTATATTCAACAGATCTGCCTGTGATGTATGATAGTGTGTAAGTTCGTGTTGTCTGCTTGTACAATGCTTTTTCATTTACCTTTTCAGAAACAAATCCATGTACAATGTTGCAATTCCAATTTGGATTAGATGATACTGTATTTCTTTTTCATTCTTTTGGTGCACCGGTGGTTATCAGCAGTATTTCAGTAGTGAACCATTCTTCTAATGATCCTTTGGCCCCAGACCGAGAAGTTGTTGGAAGCAATGGGGCTCCTAAGCGGCAACGCCGTTGGAATGCAGAAACTGTTAAAGTTCCTGAACAACAAACATATACTCTTATTACATCAAGTCCTTCTAAGGATGCATTTCATCCGACTCCTAGACGCACACTCATGAAGTCTGTTCCGAAGCCTGTTGAAAATTCCCAGAAGGAACGCATTGGTGAACTTAAGAGGCTTTATGTCCACTGTGTTTATTCAATATCTAAATGATTTTATTTGACTATATTTTGTGTCTGCATCACAGTGCCACCATCCCCGAAACCAGCGACAACTTCACTGAGAATTGACAGGTTTTTGCGTCCTTTTACTCTAAAAGCTGTGCAAGAGCTGCTTGCAAAAACTGGAACTGTCTGCAGTTTCTGGATGGACCACATCAAGACCCACTGCTATGTGACTGTAAGTCTTTCATGCTAGTTTTTGTTAGTTCTCATATGATTTCCTGTCCATCTTGTTGGTACAAATTCATAGATAAGTCATTTTGGTTTTGGCATTTGATTGCCAGTATATCTCTGAATATGAAATTGACTAGTTCAACATTCAAATGTTATGTTATTATTTGATTCTGCTCATTTATAGTCTGATATCAAATGATATTTTAGAATTAGAAGAGGAAGAAATTAAATTGCGTTGCATTTATCTTCAGATGGTATCACAAATGTTGTCTCATTTCATATTGTAATGAAAAAATGACTAGACTATTTGGGTGGCTGGATGCAACCTTCTTTGTGCCTTGCATGGGGCCTTGATTATCCATGTATCCATGAAGTATTAGGCAGATGCCTAAATAGCTGGACACTGCTTGATTGGTCTGTTTAAACTGGTTGTGTGGTTAAGCATGGAGCAAATTCATGTCTTCTGCCTTTAGTCCACTCTGAAAGTCTACAAATATCCTATATTGGATCTCCATTTGTTACTCTTCAAATTTTGCGTCTCCATTTGTTACTCAAACTGAAAAGCTCTGTTTTGCAATTAATGAATGATAACTTACAGTAACACTTTAGACCATTGAATGAACAACGTTGTTTGTTAATTATGTTTCATAAATTACAATATATTTTTTTGGAGGTTACAAATTGGTATAGTATATCTCGCTTCTCAATTTAAGACGTCATTAAATGGCTCCTCTTCAATCAAGGTGAAAAAAATGCATTGACTCTAAGTAGATGACCATCAGCAGAAAGCAACTAGAAGTAGAGGAAAATAATTTTTATTTTCCTCTCTTTTCTATGTTCTCTTCCTGTCTTCGTCTTTCTTCTTTTCTCTTACCTATTATGCAAAAAATGTCCAGGTTGTTAGGGCAGTCCGTTCCTTTTTACCCTTTTTGTCATGTCTGAGCACATCACAAATTGTTTAATGTATATCTTGCTCCTCATCTTATGATGATCAAACATGTCCTCTTTAAACAACATGAAAAGGATGTATAGACACTAAGGTAGGTAGATGACCATTGACAAAACAACCAGACGAAGATGTAAATAATTGTTTTTCCTCCTCTCTTTTCTATATTCTCTGCCTGTATTCCTCTTTTTTCTTTCCTCTTAAACGATACAAAAAAATGTTCCAGTTGTTAGGGTAGTCAAAATTTCTTTTTTATTTTTCTATATCATGTTTGAGCAAGAACTAGTTCGACTTGTGTATTGAATGTATAGGCATTCACCACTCTTGACTTTCTTTGTAGTTCTTGTAGATACTTGAGGCATTTTCCTAGAACCTTTTTTATTGAGTCTTGGTGGCCCTTACCCCACCTTTCATGTAATAGGACTTTGTGTCAGTTGATCCTTCTTTATTATTAATTAGCTTATAACTCGTTTTGCATTTTGTAGTGGATGCTGTTTGTCAGTTTGCAGCATCTTATTCATATGTTTTCTTTAATCACTGCCACCAATTCCTGTTTCTCCTGCCATTTTGTGGTATTCTGAGAGAGGAAGGGGATGATGAAGAAGGGGATTTTATTTTCTTTAATGATATGGAAAAAGGATGAAAAGAGAGGAGGAAAAGAGACTGAATGATTCATTTCAGAAATTAGCAGTTGAACTTAAAATTTGATTCACCATTTCCTTAAGGAACTTTTGTTGATTGAGTAATACTTGAACTAATAAGGTCCTGAGAAATTAAGACGATTGCACCACAATATGTGTGTCCATGTAACTTAAGCATTCTCATAACTTCAGATGATGGACAAAACTGGAAAAAAATTAAGATGTAAAATGCTCAAATTGTCAAATTTGGATGCGTCAATGGTTGTAGAAGTATTCAAGGTACGTGCCTTTTATGTTTGCTTCCTTTCTCATTTAGTTCATAATACGAGATTAACAACTAGAATGAATCAGATGGCCCTCTCTACTTCCATTCATCTCATGTCATTCCTTTTGAGGTTAACTATTTTAATATGAGACAAACAGGATTTTGATAATATAGTCTGCCTATCATTTAGTTTAGTTTCTTCTACTTGGTTTAACTATGACAAAGTCTGAGGGTTCTTCTCTTTATAGTGCACGCACACACACGCATGTATATAAAATTTAAATTTTCATCATATTTGGCACCTAAATTTTGGTTGACATTTGCAGTATTCTTCTGTTGAGGAAGCCACTGCAACCCGAAATGCTGTTTATAACCTCCAGTGGCCTCCCAATGGTGGAAATCTTCTGGTAGCAGAGTTTGTTGATCCCCAGGATGTTAAGGCTCGTGTCGAGCCCCCACCTCAACCAGCAATACCGATAAGCCCAAACCCAACCACAGCTAAGGTTACAAACTTTCAACAACCTCAGGCAGCTCAACCCCCTACTCGCCAGCATTCTTTCAGGCAGCCGCTACCACCCCTTCCTACACCAACATTAACTGACCTGCCTGCTGTAAGGGAGAGACTTCCCCCACCTCCTCCAATGAACCCAGAACCACCAGCTTTAACACTTGATGATCTATTCAAGAAGACGAGAGCTACTCCAAGGATCTATTACCTACCCTTGTCTGAAGAAGCAGCGGCATCTAAGTTTGCAGCACAAGGCAAAAACCATTAAGGACAAACAAGCCAATATAGCCCCAAAGCTATTACTTTTATCGTTTGTTTTGACGTCTTGTGGATTTAATCAACTAGTCAAATGGTATGTATTTGCATCGGACTTGGTGGTTTATATGCCTGTTCTTCGTCAGCAGTCTGGTGGTGTTTCAGGTGGATCAATGCAAGTGGATGTGTGAGAAACGTTTTACTAGCAAGAAGGTATCCTGTGGCTAGTGAACACATTGCATGGATGATATACTGATAAGAGAACTGTAGTGAAATACAAATTAGGTTTCTTGCTGAGTAGTTTAGCATAATCAGATCATAAATATTTGCTTAAGCTTTATGTTGTTCCTGAAAGATATTGCTATAGAGCAGGGCCCAGTGAGGATGAGTTTAGAAATGCTGTTTTTATGACTTAAAACCTTCATTGATACAGCCGCAAATGAACAGATTTATAGTATATTTTTACCCTTCGGATGTTTTGTCTGAATATAGTGTTTGTGTGATCATTGTTTTTCTTCTCTATGGTTTACTAGATTAGAATGATGACCATATGATGTTTATGTTCTTATAGTACTAAACTAGAGCTGCCTGGACTACTTAAGCATCCTTTCAAATGCCAGTCCTAAAGTCTGGACCAGCAAATACTTGTCCTAAGTGGCCGTCTATGGCCAAAAGTTTAAACCTCGAGGGGCTTTATGGCCCAAGTTTCCAATTAGGAACTTACCCCGTGCACAAATGTTAAAAATGCGAACCTATTGCTTCATCAGAAGGAATAAAGGCACATAATATTATTTGTAGTAGGGATAGTAGAACGGGATACAGGGATCATCAAGATAAATTTATATTCCTATAGCACCTAAATGATGTTTGTAAAGATATCAGGGTCCCTATAAACGATTCCCCTCCCTCTCTCATGAGTCATCATTCATCGGCCTAAGACGTTATACCACCATAACCAATCCCCCTGGGGACACCAGCCACACCCTCGCAATTTCCATTTCCATACGTATAGGTACGAAGGAAAATGCTTTCGTACAACCTTTTCATATATATATATATATATATATATATATATATATATATATATATATATATATATATATAAAGAAAACAGGTAAAACTTCAAGATGCCCAACCGCGATAGCTGATATGGCACAAATTGCATGATGCAGAGAAAGAGCTAGTGAATCACATAATTAAAGCGTTATTGTAATATCTAGAACATAACAGGAATACCAAATGTGCTTCGAGAGCAATTCCGGAAGAGGCAACAAACAAAGCAGGAAAGATCAAAACTTCTCGAGGAAAGATCGGGACTCCAGAACCTCTCGGATCTAACGGTACGACTTCTGGAACCTGGCGCGTGCGCCGCGACCACCGAACTTCTTGGGCTCACATCGGCGGGGGTCGGCGACCAGAAGGGGGCGATCATAGCGGACGAGGATGTCCTTGATTTCCTTCTTGGACTGCTCGTCCACGTACTTTTGGTGGAAGGCGACGAGGGCCTTGGCGATGCTCTGACGGATGGCATAAATCTGGGAGGTCTTGCCGCCGCCGCCGCGGACGCGGATGCGGATGTCGACGCCCATGAACCGTTGCCGCCCGAGGAGGAGGATGGGCTCGAAGGCCTTAAGGCCGAGGATCTCCGGGTTCACCAGTTCGATCGGCACGCCGTTCACCTTGATCAGCCCACGGCCCCGCTTGCAGTGCGCCACAACCACCGCCGTCTTCTTCCTTCCGAAGCACTGCACCTAGTCTACCGCTGCCGTCGCCATCGCCAACGATCGAGCTCACCGAGTGATGGACGAGACGAAACCCTACAATTTCATCGGCCCGTGCGAGAGTCGACTTATATAGCGGAAAGCACCAGGAACCAGGAAGCCGTTTAGTCACAAGACAGTTCAGCTTGCTGCGGACCGGATCAGGACAGGGAGTCGGTTTACTTTAATTGCCCCGGTCCTTGTGGTGCGAGCCAACCCTTGAATGGGTATCTTCGTCCTCCATGGTGGATCGCGCGCAAACAGGACGGTTTGATCTGGCCGATTTAAGAATTTGCGTTTGTTCCAGTCATTGAAACCAGACCGGACCGGACCAGCTGGCTTGAGCGAGGAAACCGAACTGGATCCCAGGGCCATCGTTCGAAGTATAAAAATTTCAAATTACCCTTAAAGCCCTTTGTAGAAGCTTTGTTTTTTTTTTTTAAGTCATCAATCATATTTACATGGTAGCTCAATTAATTTTTGTTTGAAAAGTTGTCGATTCGATTATGTGTTGTATTACAAGCTTATCTTTATATTTTTTTATATAATTTATAATTTTAAATACAATATTATTAAGTTTTTTTTTTTATCATTCGAGTTAGAGAATGATTTAAAGTCAATCAAGATCGATCTTCCGTATTTGTATCAAAGTGGTCTTAGTCGATACTATCGTCATCCAAGTTCAATCAATCCGAATACCTATAAAATTACGTTTTTGTGCTTTCAAGAATAATCTTGGATGCTTGTTTGTATTGATTTTGGAAGATTCAACTATACTTTTAATAAAAAAAATATTTTTTGAAACATATGCAAGAACATGTTTACACTTGTTTGAATATTGTTATCTTCACAATAAACATTGATGATGATAAGATATATTTTGGGCTATGACATGTCACAATCAATATCGTACTATGTCACAATCAAGTCAATAAGAAGAACACACTCATGCGTTGAGCCAGAATCTATACCAAGGCATTACTTGGTGCGTCCCGTCCTAAAAAGCTCGGGATGACGATCTCACAAAGATATCATCTCACCCCTCGAGGATCGATCGCCACACCAAACCCACGTACGATTGCCCTCGTACAATAGCATAAAAACCTTTGGACCTCATCCGATTGAGGAGAGGAGAGAAGAAAAAAAATAACACTCAATCCACTACTAACTTGCTCGTCGAAGAGGCTACAGTTGGTAACTATCCGACGGAGGCCTTCTGTGCAAGAAAGCGACGGTGTTCGAGACGATATCATCCCGATTCATAGAGCCGTCCTTCCTCCCGGTGCGCCAACCATCGACCCCGATGTACAGCTCAGCCGACCGAAGATTTCCGACATCGCCCTGTGGACTAAGTCGCACTGACTCATCAGCCACGACACATCAATTCACCAACAAATGATGTGCTTCTGGGTCAGGATATAATAATATTTGATTATGATATTAAGACGTGGATCATATAACACTAAAGTTTCAATCAGAGGTGACGATTATGCCATTATTATCATATCAAATATATCTATATTTTTTATTTATTTATATTGGTTCGATCATCTGACTCACTGATTTCAGTTGATTGATCCACCGATTCGACTAATGCTTCGGCGACGCGATACACACCGCGTGTAGGTTCGGTCCGTATACTGATCGGCGTTGCCACGCACCCACCACTTGCGTTCGCAGCCGTTCCCCGTATAAAACGCCATCCCTTCCTGTCCCGGCAGACTCGGCATCTGCGACGACCTCGTAACGAACTCCCTCCCGTCTGCTCCCCAAACCCAACCCACCTCTCCCTTCCCAAATCCCGATCGAAGCCCTAAGAATCAAACCCGATTCATTTCAAGAAACCATAATTGAAGTTAAATTGCGACCCTTGCAACCGATCTTTCGAGTTGGAGGAGGAGGAGGAAGGGCAGGAATCGATGGCGAGGAAGCCTAGCAGCAGCAGCTGCTGCACCATCTGCGAGGGTTCCAATCTGTCTTCCATCTGCGCGTCGTGCGTTAATTACAGGTTATCCTTTCTTTCTGGTTCTTGTTTGATCATCCATGTTCTTATATAGCCACAATAATAATGAACGTCAAGAATCTGTTCTTGACGTTTTCTTTCCTTTTTTTTCCTTTTGCAGATTGAATGAGTACAGCGTCCTGTTACGATCGCTGACGAATATCCGGGAATCCCTTTATTCCAGGCTGAACGATGAACTCGCGGAGAAGGTTGTCTTGCGTGCTCCTTAACGACGGTTCTTGAATTCACGTTTTTTGGAATCTTTCCCTATCAGATCTATGTTTCCACAATTATTGCCTTAGATCACATGGTTAATCAGCTACATGTTGAACTTTTGCATTAGGCAAGCATCGGCGGAGAGTAATTTGCAGGGAACCAGGGCATCAGACATCCGTCATAGGAAGTTCTTTTATGGATGACCCCATGCTTGAAAAATCATTTTAGCACGGAACATGGGAAAGAACTTCTTTGGATTGTTTATTCTTTTTCTACCTATTCAAATTGCAGCTAATTGTCCACTTCCTTTCTGTAATCTTCAAGAAACATTATCTTAGGTGTTTTGTCTCAAAGGTTTTTTTAACATAGCAAATTTTTTGATCACGTCATTTTCAGGTTCATTGTCCTTGCAGAACATTATAATCATAATAGCGTTTGATGTTTCTAATTTCCACATTTTTAAAATAAAAAATAGCATAGAAGATTCTAACAATCTGAGGTCAGCTGTGTGGATCTTTTCTTAAGATAAGTCAAAGGCTAACCTAAAATGCCAATACTTCAGGAAACCTAGACTTTATTTTGGTCATTAATATTTCTCAAAATTAATATAATCTAGGAACTCTTAAGAGTATATCTTGGACATCAATTTTGCCTAGTAGATTATTTATTAATGTATTGAAACTCAGTTTTCATGTTCTTTCTTCTAATTGCTCATAATAACTTGTAGATTTATTATTTCATGGATTGATTTGGACTTGCATTTCTCATTTTATCTTTGCTTACAAATATAAATTTAAACTTTCCAGCCCTACCATTGCTATCCACATGTTTAACATCTGGATGTGCATTGTTTTGGCTACTATTAAAAGTGCTTATATATTTTTAATGAGTAGAGCTCCTTTCCATGAGAGAATTTGGCCTGGTTGGAAGGCGGCCTGGAGCCTTTTTAATCGTCATCTTACCATTAGGCACTGGCTCAATTCATTTGGAATCTTGGGCTATGAGTGTGCATATATTCTTTCAAGAAAAATGTGGAGCTGATCATTCTTTTGCTACGAGTTTTTCCTGTGGTTGAGGCTTGGGATTTACATGGACTATAATGTGTGCACTGTTTGTTGGTTTAAGTTTGGGCTTGCCCCTTAATAAATTTGCTGTACCCTAGTCATTCTTATATTTCTTTTGCTTGCCTTTTCTTTATAAACAGTTTTGTCATAGTCTTTTTGTTATTTATCTTTTATATTGATGTTTGTGTGCAGAGGAAAGCAACTCACCAAAGTAACTGGAGAGTGACACAAAATGAGAAAATCAGGAAGTTGAAGGAACATCTAACCTGCTCGAAGAGGCAACTTGTAGAAGGTTCGTCTCTTTGTAGGTAATGCTTGTGTCAGCATCAATGAGTGTCTAAGGATGTTTCATTTTCTTTGTTTCTTAAACTTGTTGATGTTTTTGTTGATCTGTTATAGTGAATGCTAAGGTTGTGGAAGCATCAAACAATTTGAAGTTGAGATTTGACTCACTGGATTCAGCTTTTGCAACAGTATTTCACACTTGACCTTTATTATTATGAATTTATGATTACCTTCTTGCTCTGAATCTTTATTAGCTGAATTAATATACTTCATGTTATCTCCTGTGACTGTTGTCTCTCTGTCTTTCAGATCAAGAACCATATGGGTTCATTGGATAAATTGAATAGTGATCTTATTTACAGCCAGTGCTTAGCCTATGTAAGATTTTCACTCCAGTAATTTTTCTTTTCTTTATGAAGCTTTAGAAACCATGAATATATTTTTCATGTTTCAGTTGTAACTTCATTCGCTCAAGTTTACAGACGTTATTCTTTAAAGTAGGTTCTAGACAATATTAGCTCAAAATCATGAGACAATTATTACTTCTATTGGCTTATGTTATGTTCTTGGGTGTTAGTGTTTAGAATGTCGCAATAAATTTTTTTTGAGCATATCAGATATTTTTAAAATCTTGATATTTGTTTATTATGTTAGAATATGTAGTTTCACGTCATAATTAATGGTAATAAGTAATTAACTAGCATTGCTGATTTATTTATTTTAAGAAATATAATTTTTAGTACATAATGTTTTAGGAATATATAGAAGATAAAGATTACAATAGGATTTTAAATTGAATCTAATAATATTACATTTAATCATAGAAAGATTGACATTTGAAAAGTTATTCCAATACTTCCATGAAATATCACCTAGGCAAGGATCACCTTTTTGGGTACCGAACCCATTTTGGGGTGTACTATGTGTCCGTACATTGGTATGTGCTGATGTTTCGGAGAAGTCGAAGAAGAAGAGGAAGGGATGGTGGAGGAAGAGGAGGAAGGAGGAAGGAGACAGAATCGTAGAGGGAGGAAGAGGAAGGAGGAAGAGGCATCAAAGTAAGAGGAAGGACGAAGAGAAAGGAAGTGGAAGGAGGAAGAGGAGAAGAGGCATACCCATAGGCATCTGTGCGCGATGGAGGTGTGCAGCGAGGTTGTGGCGGAGTCATAGGCAGCTGTGCACAGTGATGTTGCGTTGGAGATGTCACTGCCGAGGTGTTCGGTTGTGCGCGACAAAAGTGCTGCGTGGCGGCAGTGTGTGGTGTGCGGCATGCGTGAGAAGATTAGGGTTATTGCGAAGAATGCTTTCCTTGTTATATGGGCAGATCGGACCTGGAGCAGTCTGTGTATCAGTTTATGAGACCAGACCGGTACATTCCGCCTGTTTCATACTTGTTCAGGTGAAACTTTAATCCTCACACCTAAGCATCCTAAAGTATCTGATATTTTTTAATAATACATAAAAATTAGATACTACAAGATAGCATCAAACACATCCTACAAGTATCATATTGGATATGTATTTGATATGGATAGGCAAGAAATATGAAATATCCTTGTTTCACGGGCAGAGATACTTCAATGAATGGTACAAAAGGTGTCTCTTCAAATATGAATTTTTTTGATTCCATGCATCTATATGGTCTCATTATATCTGATTTGCTTAACTTTTTTCATGTCTATATGGTCTTCTGTCTGATCTGTTTAGCTGACATCACTCATCTTATGCAGATGGCAATCACGTCTGAACGTCTTCACAAACAGTCGATGGTTATAAGACAAATCTGCAGGCTCTTTCCAATGCGGCGGGTAGTTACTTTTAGCTCTTTGACACAACACATACAATTATAGGTTTATGGTAGATTGGGCTCACTAACTGAGCCAACTAGGACAGGATGGGAACCAAAAAGTCACCTTAAATAGGTGCTAGGTTGTGACTTTTTGATGCATGAACCCTTTCTTTTACTCCAGAGGGTTCGCAGTTCCATGCTTTCATTTAATTGGTACTTGAGTGGTAATTTTGACTTTTTGCCTAATGTCCACATATGACTTAAGGATGTCAATGATATTTGATTACCTGTCTACATTCCATGGAAGGTGATGTCTATGGCAAATAACCTAAAAGAGGATTAAGGAACTGTATCTGACAAATCGTATTGGAAGCACATTGCTGGACTCATACATTTTTGCAGCATCTTGCAATTGTGAAAGAAGTAAAAAATATATTAAGCTTCCAAATTCTCTTGTAGAAGTCGTATTGATTTGAAATTTATTTGAATTCTTCTCAAACTTCAATTTCTAATAATATCTTTTAGATGCCAAACTGATCAGGAGATAAAACTGGAAAAATAGGTTTTACATAGTGGAAACTGCAATGTCCTGCCTTTTGACATTACTCAATGCTACATCATGACTAGCTCAGTTGGGACCAACAAAACTTTGCTTGGCCTATGTCCAAAATCTTTGACGATGGGGTTGCTTTTATACAAAAATAATGCTTGGACAAAGGCTGCTAATATCCATCCCTGTAGGTTGCTTATTTCTGGAGTTATTCTTAGTCTGTTTGGTATCTTGTATTAGATGTTTAACTTTTCTGGATCCAGCATAGCACCTGTAATTGTTAACTTATAGACTTCAATCTGTTATTGCTAATTTTGAAATGATTCCAATTTTTTTTTGTTTTTTTGCCTCATTATCTTTCATAGTCCTTGTGATATTTATTTTTTAGAAGCCAGAATACTGGGATGATAGGAAAAAGGTTAGTTTTAGTGAAAATAAGCACCAGATATCATTAGATTAAGTGTGCTACATGATAGAATAAAAAACAATTTGCACTTGCAGGAGTTCACTAAGAGGCAAGTAAGAACTTTGAATGTCTAAAAGAACCCTGGTGCAGATCAATTGATCTAAAGGCGCCTCAAGAATGAGAGAAACAAAGAATACATGGCTAGAAATAGTGGAGGTGACAGTTGCGATGATCTATGATGATGGTGGTAATGGAAGTTGCAGTGTCATTGGTTGTTGTTCCCGTTTTTGGCAATAGTGGTGGTAATGCAAGTTATAGTAGCATTGTATCTCGAGGTCAGGAGGGGCTTCTTAGCTTGGAGCTGCTTCGGAGAAATGTAAGCATCCTTGCGAGGGACATTGCTAACATAGGAGATAGCCTACATTCAAATCAGAGAATACATTGACCGTCCAACATCAACCATATTAAAGACTTGTGAAGATTAACTTAGAGCTCCTTGCCGAGTTGCTCTATGACAATTTAAATAGCTATATTTGTACAAGTTACATATGATGCTCTTTTATTTGATATCCAGGTGAATTTAGATGGAGCAAACGATGGATCAAATGGTCCATATGACCAAATTTGCAATGCACGTTTACCCAGAGGACTTGATCCACATTCTGTTCCATCTGAAGAGCTTGCAGCTTCCTTGGGGTAAATTTTGCGTGCTTATGGCCTTATGGGTTTTTTTATTTTTGAATGTTAAATTGTTTTTGTTCTAATAATTTTGAAAAGTAATATATTTAGATTTTCCAAAATTATGTAATGAACACTTTTATCAGAAAATACCTTCTTTTAGTTATTGTTTGTCATTTATAACGGCACTGACCTTATGAGAAAATTCCAAATCACTGACCTTATTGTTTGTCATTTATAACGGCACTGACCTTCTTTTAGTTATTGTACAGCCTCCCTCCATGATGCACCTCTGAGGTTTGTGCTTATTCTTTCTAACCAGGTACATGGTCCAACTGTTAAATCTTGTTGTCCCAAATTTGGCTGCTCCGTTACTCCATAATTCAGGTTTTGCGGTAAGCTATGGTTTTGTTTCCAATTATAAACGAGTATTAGTGACATCTAAAACTTATTTAATAATTGAAGGATTCTGATTGCCTAAAATTTATTATGGTCTCATGATCCACACCTGAAAAGAAAAAATGGTATAATCCCAATTAACCTTTTTTCTTAATAAGCTGTATTTACCATTTACGATTCTACAGGAATTATTTATGCCAAACTGGGGCAGATGACTTAATGCTTGCCTGTTTTAATCATATCAAATTAAAAGTTATTCATGAACTAATTTCATTGCGTATTTATGTTCGTAAGTTGGTGATTTTGATAGCTAACACCCTTGGTTAACTATGCTTTTAAACAATCTGTAAGATTTAGTGTTTCTCACATACTGTATCTATTGTGTTAGTCATTCACTTTTTCTGCCTTCTAAAATGGAAGAATGTTACAGGAAGAATATTACAGGATTCTATTTACCACTACACTTATAATTGTACTTTCTAATTCTAAAATTGCTTAGTTTAGGGTTCCTGCTCACTCATATGGCAACGAGATTCATATTGGGATGCCCGACCAACCTCGCAGAGGTATTGCATCTTAAGGTGCATTTATCTTTTATAATGCAACACTTCATCAAATGACTTTTTGTAATATGCAGCAAGGAGTATCCACTTTTCATATCACGACAGAATTTCTGCTCTTCCATTGTGGAAAGTTCCTCTAACTATGATCTCTCTTCAATGGAATCAGAAAGAAAACCTTATTTAGACACTTCCAGAAGTGGTAGCTTCAGTTATTCCTGTGCCTCTCCACATTCTCTGGAGGCTCACATGGATCTGCAGAAAGGGATATCACTTCTCAAGAAAAGTGTGGCATGCATTACAACATGCTGCTACAATTCCTTATGCCTGGATGTACCTTCTGAAGCATCTACTTTTGAAGCATTTGCAAAATTATTGGCTGCTTTATCTTCTTCAAGGGAACTACAGTCAACAAGAAATTCATTGAAGATGGCATGCTCAAGGTATGAGTTCATGATGTCATGGATTTTTTCATTTTGTTTTTAGGCTTTTTAGTCAGTAAGTAGATCAGCATTATATGTACCAGGCCGAACCTTAATTGGTACAGTATCAGTTTGGTGCCATGCGAATTGGCAAACCTTGATTTTTTACTTATCTGCATTATATGTTTTTTATTTAAGATAATAAATTATTAAATATATTATTTACTCTTTTTTTTATTATTATTTGGTGTTTTCCATATTTATATTTCATTTTTATTGCTATGCAGGCCAGCAAAGCAAGCTCAACAACTGAACAGATCGGTGTGGGATGAAAATTCGGGGGTTCCATCAAGCAGCTTCATGGGGAGCATGCAGACAACAGTATCGGTGAGTCCCAAATTCTGCACGTTAATCAGTAATGTTTTCACCTTTTGTTGTGTCATATCGTGTGCCTAACACGTTTGCTGTGCTGATCAGCCGAACTCCGATGCAAGCTTCGACTACTCTGCCGAGGTGACCGCGTCTGTGAACTCTGAAAGCCTTGTGGAAGGATGGGACATCGTGGAACATCCTTAGCTTCCCCCACCACAGTCGCAGGTTGAAGATGTTGAACACTGGACGCGGGCCATGTACACAGATGCTACAAAGAGGTAGCATCGACAGCCTCCTGCAACACAATCTTCAGGTGATGAACAAAAATCAAAGTTTCCAATAACGATGAAAAGTAGTAGAGAAAGCAAACAAAGTAGTACTTCCAACATATCAATGTAGTTCCATGCATATTGTGTGTATGTGAAATTTAAGTTATCTTTTGGAGAGCTTTTAGGCGCATTATCTTCTGCAAAGTTGATAAGATTGCATTTTAGATAGTTTGGTTAGATGAAGTGGAGAGTTTTAATAAAACCAAATAAATCTGAATATGATAAGATAATGCTTTCAAAAGTCTATAGTAATCAAGTTTAGAATTAGAATTCAAGATTACAAAATACTTTCAAAAGTTCAATAAAGTTTTTCTATGTTCAATAAAGTTCAATAAAGAATTTATATACCAATAAATTATAATTTATATAATTTATATACCAATAAATTATGAAAAATAATCCTAAAATAAATTTGTTTGAATTTTGAGTCATTTTTTGATCTTTTATTTTTCGAACCAGGGCCTAAATGCACAAGATGGTGCGATATAAGAACATTTACCTACAGCAGCATATAAGAACATTTATTACATAACGAGCCTTGTGATACAAGAATATCTGCTACAGTAGCATATACTAAGTACTAAACAACCACATAGGTGAAATATAAACCAATAAATTGATGATATGAAACCTAAATTGAAAAGGCAGAAGCAAGATTTGTTACCTGAGGATATACAAGTTGTTGGCACTTTCACAGTTGATGATATGAAACCTAAATTGAAAAGGCTGAGCTATCCATATGATACGAAATCACACAGTTCGGAATGGGTATATATTTCAAAAAAATAATAATAAATGATTGGGTTTCAGTATATATTGATTGAATTATTGAATATCATGTAAGATTGGATCAGATAAATTTCTAGCATGCTTATTAAATATGTAACATTTCAACCTGATACCATTTCATCCCTAGCTTCCGATGTCTGCTCTAGTGAAGCATAAAGATTGCATTTTTCACCAAATAACCCAACCTATAAAAGAAAAAAAAAAATCTCCTTCATCACATGTGTTTTAAGTAACTGCTGCTAGCTTAGTCTCACTAGATAAACATTGAAGTAGGCAACAACAAATATCAATTCAGATGTCAGTCTTATACTTACAAGAAATATAATTTACTTTTGAGTCATGAACTAATCCATAATGTAATAGTTAAGATTCATGCTCATGAGTTGATACAGTTTCACGCCAGCCTAGTGCAGCAACCCTCCACCTTTTTCATCCGGGCTTGGGACCGGCATTGGCAGTGTTAAAACATATGTATCATAACAAGAAAAACAAATATAAAAACCCAATAACAATTTAAAAGTGAAATAATTGTTATTGTTTTCTGTATGGTGGTAGTTTTGGTGGGCAAGGGGACAACCATCATTGAAAATGATATCTAACAAAAACACAAGGCCCTTTAAAGCAAAATATTCACAAAAAAGTGCCTTGTGACCTCAACTGAGCCATCACGTTAAATTTTAATATAACTAGGTCGAGCAACATGTTTTACATTCGATGCAAAAAAGCCAAAATGTACATAAGTCGAAAACATAAGTACTTAAGATGCACTTGTTCATTTCAATTTGTTTCACTCCCCTGCCCTCTTTGTCAATTAGAGAAGTCATGAAAGAATAAGGTCTGGTAGAAGGTAGGAGAGACTCAAGTTGCAAATGAGTATTATAGACACTACAATTTTCAGTCTCTAAAGTCTGTTGTAACTGAATGACACAAAGGTCCTTGTTTATTGTTTAAGCTAATCCATTGATGAGTGAACCATCCATGGTATCTCTTCTTCCTTCAAATGTGTTCCACTTGTAAGTCTAAAGGTGTAGCACAAGAACTAACTATAAAATGCTTTATTAGGCATTAACACTTGTCAACCCTCTAAAATTGCTTCTAAACAATTTCAATTGCTATGATTAATTTTCCTCCAGAAATAAACATTTGCTGTAACGTAACCAATGATGAAAAAGACCCTTACAAGCAAAGGCTGATGCAGTACCATAAGAAACAAATTAAAAAGACAACAAAAATTATGATGAACCTTACAAATAGTGTCCATATGCCCCTAGAATCCAAACGCTGGCCAAACAAAACATCTAGGGGAGTAGATCTTTAGATGACATCTAAAATATAAATTCTTATATGGAAATCCTTAATCAAGATGCAAAGATGAAAATTCACTTCCTATGCCACCAAAATTTACAGGAGTAGATCTTGGAATAATTGAACTTTTTAAAATCCTTTGCAATATATCATTGAAGAACTCAAAAAGTTTGTAAGGGAGAGAGAGAACATCTCATTAATTAATGTTGGACAGGTGAAGAGTGTGTTTAAGTGAGATATGAGCCACCAACTATAATGTTGTGTTGCCCAAAGATGTAACATTCAAAGCCTAAGAACTGCTACTTGCTTTTCATTTTGTTAAATAACTTTTGACAAATAATGTTACCCATATCAGCTTAGAGACTACACAATTTTCACTTCAGAGATATAAAGAAAGAGAACTAGTCATTTGTACATTGATAAATTCGCTCTAGATTTTACGTTCAAATGTGCAAGGCTTCAAGTCAAACCCTAACTGAGACCTAGTAGAAGGACATCTTCTGGTTGGCTACACATCAGTTAACAATTAACTCAAATAATGAAAGAACAAATAAGGATGAGTAAATGGGACAACAATAAAAAGATGAGCAAACCCCGTGTGCATAAATAAAACAACTCAGAAGGATTCCATTTGTAGTTGGTAAAACTTCAATTCTCCCATTCTTTTGCATAACTTCACAATATCAAATCGATTTCCAGCTTCACAATCAAAACACCAACAACCACTAATCAAGATGAAATGAAGGTTGACTACACACCCTCCCATTGCGCATGGTGTATGTACTGATCGTCATCATCGTTGACCTTTCTCTTGCTCCAAATGAGAACCTTTGAGACCAAATCCAACCATTCCTAACTAGTGTTAAAAATAAACAATTTTCCATATTTGTTGCCGAAATATGAACTAAACATCCTCTTTCATACTTCTCATTATTTTGAGACTTTAAGACTAATTTTACATTCTTTTGAAAGGGTAACCACAATATAAAAATATAATCAAATGCTAGCATTGAATTTTGATGAAACTTAGTAAAAACAAGAGAAAGGTAATGTACTAATATAAATGTGTCAGCCAGATGCATAAATATTCTGAATGAGCATTCCTATGGATTGTGACAAGAAACACTCCCTATCCAAAGATTCTGAGATATGTGAAGTTAAATTTATGGCTAATGAATGCTAGCCAACAACAAAATATAGATACATACAAGGGACTCTGCTAGTGCAAATAATTATAACTCAAAGAAACAAGTCATTTCCTGGAAATTATAGATTATTCAAATATAATGTTTTAAATATTTAACTGGATTCATGTCAGTTTAATTTGGTGGAGTTATCATAAATTGTTTTCTACAGAAGTTATGGAACAATTTACTGAAAGTTTTAAATATTATGCATTACATTACCAGTTGCAACACCACAATTTTCCAAATGTTTACCCTCTGAGCAAAATCCCAAGAATCCTTAACGTCTTTGTATCTGCAAATAAAGATAAAACAAAAAACACCATTGCATGTGAAAAGAAGTACTCTGTCATGACTTTAGAGCTACACAAATTCAGTTCTTCAAACCTCCTAAATGGTCCTAAAAGAACATAAAAATCTGTAGGTTACTGGATATTTTATGAAACCACAACTCAGCAAAGAGCTAAAATCATGTTACCTCTTGGACTAATCATCGAACATGACAGTAGTTCTGCAAAGCCTCTGAGCAAATGCTTCTCTTTGTATCTACAGATGAAGACAGAAAAATAATATAGTAAGATTTTAATGTTCATGTGAAACAAGTATTTTGTTGTGGCATTAGAGCTACGTAAAGTTCAATTCTTTAAAGTTTCTAAAATGGTCCAGAAAGAAGATAAAATCCTGAAGGTTAATTGATAAAGTCAGCAAAAAAGCTGGAAACATAAAAAAGTTACCTCTTAGATCTAGTTATGCATAGATCTCCTGGTGTCGAACACAATTGTTGTTGTGCATGTGATCTCTTCATGTGTGATAAAAAGTACTTTGTTGTCACAGTACAGTGACACAGAGTTCGATCCTCCAAGGTTTCTAGAATGGTCCCAAACGGCATATACATCTGAAGTCTATCGGATATCATAGCAAACCTCAACTTGGCATAATCTGAAATATACAAGAATTTACCAAGATTAGCATAAAAGATAACCAAAAGATATATAGTCAACACTAAGATTCTCAAACTGAAAAAAAATCGAACACTAAAACAAAAAACAGAAAGAAAAAAAATATTAACAAAATCATTGGAATGTTATATTATTGTAAATATCAAAACTAGAACACAGTTGCTTAAAAAATGTAGCAAAAAGATGTAGTAATCACTGATGACATATTTCATCAATATGGGAAAGGTATATCTCATAACTATGCAAAACTGAAAGAAAAATAGACAATAAATCGGACTCGTGGTTGCAGGTGCATAGTTATGTTAGAAACAAGCCTATAAATGCTGTAAAAATTAAAGCAAGGTTGAAAGTTTCTAACTCACCTTAGGTGCCTCAACTGATATCCGAGGATGTTACATTTGTAATGCTTGTGTGAAAGTATGCTGCCTTGTCGATGCCACCAAACTTCCCTGTGCAACACTAAGGGATCTTCTTGTCAACTGTCATAATCTTATCCACCCATCGGCCTTCTCATCTTATGACATTAAAACGGGCAAAAGGCACTGAACATTTGGAAGCCTCAAAGATGTTCCAGAACTTGAGTGTCTCGTCTGCTGCTGCAGAAGCTACTGTACCTCCCACTGGGCTCCTGGCAATGAAAAGGACCCGTGATGAATGAGCGGAAAGCTCAGCAGCCCTTTTCATTGATGGGTAATTCCACAGGATGAGTTGATTCTTCGGAAACCCATGGGAGGTGAGCAATTCAGATTTATTCTTATCCCATAACAATGAACAAACTTCAGAGCCGGTATTGACCGTGTTCAAGCAAGCACCATCAATAGTGTTCCAAAACTTAATGCGACGGTCGTAACGTCCTCCACCAGAAGCCAGCAGGTTGCTCCGAGTCGGGCACCAGTCAAGGGCCTTCACAGTGGAAGTGTGGCCGCTCAATCTATGAAGCCATTGATGTCGGCGTGGACAGTCATTTGGGACCGCCATGCAAGCGTCCCATATGTGCACCAGTTTATCCTGCCCTCCGCTCGCGAGATACCGCCCCGACAACCCCGACCATTTCAGGTTACAAACTCCAAGTTCATGCCCTTTATAGTCACAGATGGCATGGTCTGGCTTCCTGAAGTCGTAATCGATAACACTTCCATCGGATTTCCCAGCCGTCAGGACCGAATTACTTCTCCAGGAAAGTGACAACACCTTGGACTGCTTGTCGCCTAAGACCCCGTCCAGCACACGTCCTGTTGATCCGTCAACCAGGGCCAGATCTGAACTGCCTAATGCGAAAGCAAGAAATTTGCCGTCTGGGCACCAGCTGACGCTAGTGATGGGTCCGTTGCCATCTAGGGCTCGTTGAAGCACCGAGGCGGACTCGTTCGCGGCATCCCATAGGCACACCGTGTCGTCGACGCCAATCGCCAGCATATTATTGCTTCCCCAGTCGAGGAGATTATAACTATAATTGTCTAACATGCCGTAGACCTCCAAAACTTTCTCTGGTTTGTCGGGGATTTGCCTCTGTTGCTGCAGATTGGCGTCGTAAAATTGGGGCACTTCGTCGGCAGGCGCCGCGGGTGCACTTTTGAAAGCGAGGATACGTGACCTGTTCTTCAACACGCACTGATCAAGAAGCTTTTGGTACGCTGACCTCGATGACATCGCACCAGGTCTCGAAGGCGTCGTTAGGGCATAGTGCGCGAAGTCCATGTCCATCGCCGATCGGAACGGGATGAAGCGGTCGTACTCTATGCGCCTAGAACGAGAAGTAGCCATTGTTTCCAATTGAAACCAGAACGACAACCACAGAGGCGACCGAAAACGATCAAGAATACCAAGAAAGATCGATCTATCCGGGAGAAACTCAAACGGGAAGAAACCCAGACGACGGAAAACCAACGATCGATCAAAGAAAAAACCAAGAACGAGATCTTTAGCCACGGAAAACCTCAGATACGGACGATCACAACACAAAATCCAACGAAATGTTAAACCCTAATTGCAATTTCGACAGTTCAAGAATCAAGCGAAAAGAAACCTCAAGAAAACGAAGAAGGAAGATCAGCAGCAACAAGAATCGGAATGCTTCCCCTAAATCCGACGCCGAGGACGCTAGCAGATGCGGCCGTTCGTCGGAGAGCAGCTCCGACCTGCGCAGGACGAGGAGGAGATCGCCAAGAGAGCAATACAGAGCCAAGAAGAAGAGAGCGGGAGAGACGTCAGGCAACTAACGGGGGACGGGGCTCGATGTTATATAGAACTCCACCGACGCTGGACGTAGCGGTTCTTGGTTTTCTTGAAATCGTTCCGTTAGACGCTAACCAACCAATACGTAGCGGCATGATTTTAAGTCGTACCGTTATAATGGCATCATAACCCCGTTACGTTGCAAGTGTCGAATCGGACCGCTGTTCTTGATTGTTGGTGGTTGCTCTGATGATGTTACCTGGTTTGAGTAAATTATATAATTATATAATTACATTTATTTGTTTTGAACAATAAATTGCTTCAATGTTGAACGAATATGATCCAAAAAATATTTGACAGTTCTCTCAGAACAATCTTGATGTAAATGAAATAAGTAACGATGTTCCACTCTTGGAAACCCATGTTTTATTTTCCACCCTTCTAGTGATGAATTTAAATTAAATTCGAAGAGCCTTTAGTTAAAATTACCAGGAATATAGACCAGAGTTGAGCTTCAACGCGAGTTTGGATGAGAACTTACACTTAGGTACCTAAATAAGTAGTCGAGTATCTCGATCAGATTCGGATTTGAATGGTGAAATTAATGGTTATTACATTTGTTACTGTTCTTATCGTTAAATGATATGCAATGAATTATTGAGTGTATCCAACTCTATTAAACATTCTAAAAAATAATTGGATTAAAATGAGAGAATATAAATTTATATATTAAATATTTTCTTATGATGAGAGAGAATATAAAGATTAAGACTGAAGTCCTTACTTTATATTGGGGTATTACTATTGCATGAACGCATCGTAAGAAAAACGATTAATATAAGTGCAGCAAATGAAGCCGTTGAGTCGAGAGCAACTTACAACCAAAGTCCACTTGGATCCTCAAATAAGTCTCGCTATTTCGTAGAACTCATTTCCCAGTGCTGTCACAGAGAAACGGAGGGAGGGAGGCACGAGGTAGTCGATTATAGTGAAAACCATGTCCCAAAAGAATCAATCATAAGAGTTGTATTGTGCCATCAGCAATGATTTGTATGATATCAAGAACTTGAATCAGTTGCCATTGTTGGTTGCTCAAACAGTGATGTACACTGATAAGCTACGTAAAACCAACCAACCCTGCTGAATTATAAGCTACGTTTCAATCTGACAACTGATTCAAAATAGAATTATAAGCTACGTAAAACCAACCAACCCTGCTGAATTAGTGTACAGAGAGAGAGAGAGAGAGAGAGAGAGAGAGAGAGAGAGAGAGAGAGAGAGAGAGAGAGAGAGAGAGAGAGAGCCTTCATCAGATCATGTGGCTGGATTGACCTGCAGATTGTACAGGGAAATTGTAAGGTTACAACATGATAAAATTCATGATTAAACCGATCGTCCCTCTGCATACAAACTGCAGCAGGATAATAGCCTCTCTGCAGTGACACTTTGGTTGTGTCCGGTCTCAGAATTCATCCTCTGTTATTACAATTTACTCGGTTCACTACAAAGACTAGTATTTGAATGATTCATCATTTCCTATCAGTCTCAGGAGATCTGTTTGTATAAGCTACATAGAGTCTACAGCTAGGCGCATAACAAACACAATTAATTTCATAATCATAAAACTATATGGATATCATGATCAGAAAGCTGAATCATACTATGACATGTAGAAGAGCAAATATGATTTCTGTGATGGAATTGAATTGAGTGCCACCTAGGAACAGCGCTAAGATCTCTGAGTTAGAGACTTGCAGTCATAGGGTGGATGTCATCGAGTCAGACAGAAAGGATCAAACATTCTCCCCAGTATGATGAATCTTACTAGTGCTGATACATGCAGATGTGTCGCTACCACCCATCAAAGATATCCAAATTTCAAATGATCACCACTTCTACAGATTTCAGAACAGTTATCACCCATCTATGATATTCAAGTTTCAAATGGTCACTACTTCTATGAAGATGAGAACAAAAGCATGGAAATCTCAGTGATGGATCACAAACCATCAAATATATTTTGACATGAAGAACTGCACATACAAATAATAATGGTGCAATCTATATTGATAGAGATGTATATGTTAATATCCAGAGGACTAACATTTAAGCAAATTTTCCTGCTGTATAAAATGTCTCAATGGAAAGGAAAATGTCACTGAAAATGACCCTCAGCTTGTTCACCACTAATACCACAAAATGAGAAAATTTGGGAAGACAGTTTTGGAAACAACAAGACATGTTTGGAAATGAGGTTAGTTTGAAATTATAAATTAAGAATGCTAATGCCATAAATACACTAAATTTTTGCAAGAAATGATGCAACGAAAAGAAGATTCCTTAAAGCAGACAAAAAATAAATTAGAAAAAAGAAACACCTTTTCGATGATATTGTGTAAGCCTGCACAACACTAAACTTTCAACCAAAATTTTCATGTACAAATTATAAAAAAAGAAACTCATCATAATCAACTCCGGTTCAAAATGTACTTTTAGGTAGTATGGTGTTTTTCCACAATCCATAACAAGGTTCAAAAAGTAAGTTTTCTCATATAGCAAACACTAAGCCAAATAAAGAAGCCATCTAAAGTAATTTTGAAAGAAGAGTGACGGGATCAATTCAGCAGTACCCATAGACATGCTTATATGACAGCAGAAGAATGACAAAATAAGCAAGTACCAACCCAAAGCAAAATCATCTAAATGTAAAGAACTAAAAAGGAGTTGAGAAGATTGACAATATAAAAAATAATTAAACCAAATAGAAAGATAATTCCACGAGAGCATTTGGAAAAATCATATATAAAAAACACAAAATATTATAATTATAGTAATAAAGTAGCAGGACAAACTCTGTTAAGTTCCACAGAGAGCTTAAACGAGACAAGGTGAAATTAGATTAGAAGAAATTAAGGACATTTCAAAAGTGAGATCCATACGTAATTATCATGTGACCTCCTGAAACACCCATGAGGATGCCAATAAGTTCCTCCATGTACTTGCTTCATCACACCTGCAGATAAGGGTCCAAAGCATGTCAACAAAGTCAACAAGAATACTGCACAAATTTCTTTTAAAGTCAACATGTTTCTTTAAAGATGTAAAATTGTACTTGTTGAAGTGCTATCATATAATAAGGAAGTGCTTGCTTCATCACATCTGCAAATGAGGGTCCAAAGTATGTCAACAAAGTGGAAGAAAATGCTGCATAAACTTTTTTAAACCAACATGTTTCACTAAAGAAATGAACTGCATCCATAGAATGCTATAATGTTTGAAGATGATAACATGTCCTTGCTTCATCACATCTGTAAATGAGGGTCCAAAGTGCATCAAAAAGTTAGAATAAAATATCTCATGAACTTCTCTAAACCGGCAGGTTTCACTAAAGAAATGAATCATAATTGTTGCACATACTGATTATGTTCTGATATGGTAAATAGCATGGCTAAAAGCCAATATTCCACAATAAACATATAGAACAGAGGGGAAAAGAGCAAACGCCAAATGGTTAAACTACATAATAGGTAGAAAGAATGATAGAAAAAGGACATTCATTAAAAATTTCATAGATATTAAAAAGTAAAGAATAGTTGTATAAAAAAATGATACAAGGATTTGAAATTCTTACCAATCATATTCTAGAGCAGAATTGCTCATCTTCATCAACTAAGGTACTAAAAACAAAGTATTCACAACTATTTCACATGCCTCGAACTATTATATAATAGTTCTTTAGAAACTAGTTGGCAGCTAAACTTAGCATTTTAATTTTCAGAGTTCTATCCAGTAACTTTTTCACTGATAAAAAGTAGTTTCAATAACTTTGGCCATTTTGGCTAGTCTAGGGGGAATTTTTCAGTGGTTTAGGCAACTATGCAGCTGATAACTTAATTTTACATTGTACAGGGTATATATAAACTAGTTAATTATAACTTATATAGACAATAAACTACAAGGTGTCATCATATTAATGATAACATAGTGATACTATATTCTAAGTCACCACTCTCGATTAAACATAAAATTCGCTTGGGATCTGACCAGTTACCACCCACCAAAAGATATACCCACTTGGGTCTTCAGGTATATATTATGGTTCAGTCCCTACTCACTTTACTTGACGGGATTTGGAGCTAAATCAAGTAGAAAATATCAGGCATTCTGGTAACACGCCCAATGTACACCCACACACCTGATGTTTTCAGTGGGTTTTAAACACACACTACCCACTTGACCTCAGATATCACTGTCCAAAGTGTGTTAACAAGGTAAAAGTTGCATCATCATTATCTTTTTGCACTCATTATAGATGATCTTACCAGGCATATTAAGGGTCCACATCTGAACAACAAACTAAATTTACACACAAACCCTTTTGTTTTTCAAGTGGATTAAGTTAGACCCATACTGTAGGGTGTGCATTGCTATATGTATGGTTGATTACCACATTACAATGTGTATGCCCAGAATGTGCTTTGCTACTAGGAACTAGAAAGTCTTGCAGCAACTCGACAAGATGAGGTTCCGTGGAAGCCTTCTGGAAATCTTCTAACCATCTTCCAAATGAAAAGCATCAAACACTTTAATTCTCAATTGGGTGTAACAGTGCCCCAACTAATAAAATTTCCTTGAATTAAACTGTAGTAGGTCTTTAGGTTTCAGAAAACTCACCATCTTCAATATCTTCACAATTATCAAACAAGAAGGGAAAAAAAAGGATGGCTGAATGTGATGGCTAATATTATGTATTTGAAATTAGTAATCCTTAACCAAAAAAAGATTACTGAAACAAAAATGCTTTTGTATGGTCTAATTTAAATATCCAAAGGCAAAACAAACAACAAAAGGTTTGTACCTTCTTGTTTCTGATACAAGAAGCTAAGGCCCTTAAAAGGCACATATAAAATAAATAGAATGGAGATTGAGAGAGAGAGAGAGAGAGAGAGAGAGAGAGAGAGAGAGAGAGAGAGAGAGGTAACACGCAAAATCTTTGAAGAAAAATCAAGAAAACATCAGTTACCAGAGATGTGAAGGAAATCCTCAGTAGAACCAGCTAGCCGCTAAGCCTTGTCGGTGATGACTGCCGGAGCTGAGACACCTGGTGCAATTGCATACCATGCAAACCTGTCGCTCCTTGAGAACCATACGGCCCAAGGAGCGAAGGAGCTCCGCTTGGTAACTCCACTCCCCTCAGTCCCTGTCCCGGAGGCGAAAGCAATCCTGCTCCCGCCGCTGGGTTAAGCGCTGCAGCTGCAGCAGGATCGAGGGCCGCGGCTGCCAGAAGCGGATTACGCCCCAGCAGTGCCGCGTATGCGGGGTTCTGGCGGTACAACATAAGATTCTGCGTAGCCGCCACGGCCGCCAGCACCGGTTGCGGGGCCGGTCCCAACAAAGCGACCGAGGAAGCAGTGTTGGTGGACGGAGCTGGTGCTTTCCCTCTTTGGGAAGGCTCGGCAGCCGGCTGGCAGTGCAGCCGGTGGCCCTCGAACACCTTGTAGGGCTCCTCGAGCGCCTTCCTAGCTTCCTCCAGTTTCTTGTAGAGAATGATGGCATAACCCTTCCACTTCCCCGTGAGCACGTCGAAACCAGAAGGCACCGCCTCGATCTCGCCGAACCGAGAGAAGAACGACCTCAGTTTATCCAGGGTTGCGTTCGCGGGCACGTTGCTCACGTAAACCTTCCTCCCGGCCGTGTCTCCGGTCGAGGCGGGGCCGACTGCAGCGAACTGGCAGAACACGGGTCGGTTCCTGATCCTCTTCTGCGGCTGCTTGAGGGCCTCGACGGCGCCGGCGCGGGTGCGGAAGAGGACGAAGCCGTAGCCCTTGGCGCAGCCGGTGGCTCTGTCGATGACGACGTTGCAGTCTTCGACGGGGCCGTAGGTGCCGAAGGCCTTGAGGAGGGCGTCGCGGGTGGCGTCCCAGCCGAGGCCGTGGACGAAGACCTTGCGGTGAGAGATGTCGCGGTCGGCTGCGGCGCGGATGCAGGCGGGGAGGTCGGAGTCGGTGGCAGCGGCGTCAAGGAGGAAGCCGATGAGCTGCTCCTTGGTGCAGAGCTCGACGAGGTCCTGGATCACTTCGGGGTTGGGAGCGGCAGAGGGTCGGTCCTCGTCGGTGGTGCCGCCGAAGAGGACGGGATCGTCGTCTTGGGCGGGGTTCGCGTTCTGCGGCCGCAGCGCCGGGGGTTTCTTCTTACTTTTCTTGGTCTTCAGGGGTCGCCTGCGCTTCTTGCTGTTGTGATTCGTCATGGCGAATGGATGTATTGGAGGAGGCGCAAAATTTAGGGTTAGGATTGGGGAAGGAGAGGGGGAGGAGGTGGAGAACGCAGGTGGGTGCGAAGCCAAGGGCACCGTGGTGCCTCCGAGACGACTCGGCCGAGTTCTAAGTGTAATTAGAATTGGCAATGAGTTAAGCGAACGAGTCGCATATATACATTAAAATACACGAGAAATTACTCTGAAAATGATGGCATTACGTAACTAACAGCTGTGATTTGCAACGAAATCCAGCTAAATCGAATCGGCTGGTAAAAGATTAAACCTAATTGATTACAATATTTTGAAAAGGATAAAAGGTATTTTTTTTTATTTAGAAGTAAGGAAGATTGTGACTTCATTAAACAAAATTTAATCTAATTCTAATTAGTTTAAATCTCTGTCGACCTTAAGTGAACTTTCCTATGTGTGTTATTGTTTCAATTGGTGAGTTTATTTATTGTTTGGATGGATAATATATTTCAAAATAGACGATAATATATCTTTATTTTTTATATAATATTATGATATTAAAAATATATATAAAATATTAAAATATTATAATATTTATATTTGTTAATGTAGAAGTATGACAATAAAAAAAGATGAAACAGAGAGAGAGAGAGAGAGAGAGAGGAGGGAGACTTTCTATAAAGTAACTCAATTATTCAGACAACTCGTTATTAGAATATAGCCTCGCAACCACGAGACAATCTTTCGCTTGAAGACATTTGGACGACCTAACCCTCTTAGGAGAAACCATACAACCACGAAGATCCCAATTCGCCTACCTGGCTATCTTGAATTGGATCTTCACCAATAGAACCACTTCCGACCAAACCACCCATATGGTCTTACCTTACCAAGTCTCCCATGTTAGCCAGGAAGAGACACTTAGATGAGTTTGCACCTTTGGTAGTGGACCCACCGTGTCGACTCATCAGTTGATGATATTCATAACACCATCACCAACTAATCACCCTAAGGGCATTGATGTGGAAGAAAGGGGTCCAATCATCCTCCCTATTGCTAACGTGAGAGTGGTTATAGCTTGTCGGTCCTTATGGACAAAAGTCCACGAGAGGTCGTTCAAGCTTGTTCCTCCTTTGTCACCCATATGGACAAAACGCTAAGGAGAGACGTTGATGTCGTTCTAGAAGGCCCCTTCAGTTAGTTAAGCATAAAAATCAAACCCTGGCATCGGCATGGGGGACAACCTTTTGAAAGATATCTCATACCCCATAAAAACCCTGGATTAACTTGAGCGTCGGAGGACCCAGATCGGGAAACGCCTCTCGACACTAGCCTTTGTGCAGGAAGTTAAACCCCTACCTCAGAGCCACCGCAAGTCCACTTTAGAGCCATCATAAGTTCATCTCAATGCCACCTTAGATATCTTAGGGTAGCCTAGAGGTGACCTCGGACATCTCTCCGCTTTGAGGTTTGGACCAAGTCAGGCTGACTCAAGTATCGACGGTACTTTCCCTAAATATTTTGGCACTAGAAAAAAAGGCCTAAATGTCCACCCACTAACCCTTTCAACAAACACTCCGTGATGAGGCTCTATCCTCAACCCATAGTACCTTTATTCAAGGGGGGTTAGCTACCCTCCTTTCCCCATGTGGATGCATCCACTTCTACTCAGATATCAGGGTGTTACCGATGACTGTTCAATGACATAGGAATTTCACCTCTGAGGATAAATACGAGACACCTGATTGTTTAGGTCAAAGAGTTCATGAATCTGACCCACCAAGTGTAGATGCTCACGGGCATGATATAAGCTATCACCCCACTCCTTCCCCAACTAACTCAATAAACCACATTATCGTCTCAATATCCCAACCATCACTAGCCCATGAAGAAACACACAAAAGGCCATGGTAAGAACAACCATCACTAGCTCCGACCTTGGGCTCGCCATGATGGAGGAAGCATAGTTGACTTGAAATACCTTGTCCAAGGTCCAAGTTGACTCTCCTGAACGTGACAAGAACTAAGATATTATTGCAAATAAAGGAGAAACGATTCTCGTAGGATTCATAGCCAATGAGGACACACTTAGAGAGGAGAAACAAATTAAAGTATTATCGTTTCCATCAAGATTATGACCATGATATGGAGGAGTGTCATGATTTGAAAAAGTAGATTGAGGAGCTCATTCGTCAATGGCACCTCAAGAGGTTCGTTCGAAGACCTCAGGAACCTTCATCCTACCTATAATGTCCAATATAAAGATAAATTAATATCATTATTGATCTAACCCCCTCAGGAGGGGACAGTTCGGGCATAAAGCCTATGCTCGAGCCACAATAAAAAAAAAAATCTGAGATTAAGAGAAGGCATGAAAATAGCTTTCCAAGAAGAAGAGACAAGTTTCTTGATCTGAATCATGACGATGCTTTGGTGATCTCTGTGAGGATGATCACATTTTAGTAAAAAGAGTCATGATTAATACATATAGTTCTATCAACATATTTTGTTTTAACGCTTTTTAAAAACTTGGGTTACGGCTACTAACCTCTCCCAATAGAGTCTTCACTACGAGATTCACGGGTTGACTCTATCTACCCACTAGGGGACTACAAGCCTACACTCACATTGGGCGAGGAACCCTGCTCCAAGACAGTGATGACCAACTCATAGTGGTTAAAATCCTCTTAGCGTACAACGCGCTATAGGTCGACCCACTCTCAATCAGCTAAAGGTCATGATGACCTATATTATGCCTGATGCAGTTCTCTAAAGGCACCGCTGTTAGGAAATAAAGAGCAATCCAAGGGGGTCCCATAGGCTATTTGATGATAGTTTCCTTCCAAGAAATTTAAGTTCTGTTGAAAAAAAAAAAAAAAAATCTGAGATTAAGAGAAGGCATGAAAATAGCTTTCCAAGAAGAAGAGACAAAGTTTCTTGATCTGAATCATGACGATGCTTTGGTGATCTCTGTGAGGATGATCAACATTTTAGTAAAAAGAGTCATGATTAATACATATAGTTCTATCAACATATTTTGTTTTAACGCTTTTTAAAAACTTGGGTTATCGGCTAATAACCTCTCCCCAATAGAGTCTTCACTAACGAGATTCACGGGTGACTCTATCTACCCACTAGGGACTACAAGCCTACACATCACATTGGGCGAGGAACCCTGCTCCAAGACAGTGATGACCAACTTCATAGTGGTTAAAATCCTCTTAGCGTACAACGCGATTATAGGTCGACCCACTCTCAATCAGCTAAAGGTCATGATGACCTATTATATGCTGATGAAGTTCTCTAAAAGGACCGATGTTAGGAAAATAAAGAGCAATCCAAGGGGGTCCCACTAGTGCTATTTGATGATAGTTTCATTTCCAAAGAAATTTAAGTTCTGTTGGGAAATCCAGGGGGGCGACATCACATGCGTAGCAGAAGAAAAAAAAAATCTGAGATTAAGAGAAGGCATGAAAATAGCTTTCCAAGAAGAAGAGACAAAGTTTCTTGATCTGAATCATGACGATGCTTTGGTGATCTCTGTGAGGATGATCAACATTTTAGTAAAAAGAGTCATGATTAATACATATAGTTCTATCAACATATTTTGTTTTAACGCTTTTTAAAAACTTGGGTTATCGGCTAATAACCTCTCCCCAATAGAGTCTTCACTAACGAGATTCACGGGTGACTCTATCTACCCACTAGGGACTACAAGCCTACACATCACATTGGGCGAGGAACCCTGCTCCAAGACAGTGATGACCAACTTCATAGTGGTTAAAATCCTCTTAGCGTACAACGCGATTATAGGTCGACCCACTCTCAATCAGCTAAAGGTCATGATGACCTATTATATGCTGATGAAGTTCTCTAAAAGGACCGATGTTAGGAAATAAAGAGCAATCCAAGGGGGTCCCACTAGTGCTATTTGATGATAGTTTCATTTCCAAAGAATTTAAGTTCTGTGGGAAATCCAGGGGGGCGACATCACATGCGTAGCAGAAGAAAAAAAATAGAAATTTAAGTTCTGTTGGGAAATCCAGGGGGGCGACATCACATGCGTAGCAGAAGAAAAAAAAAATCTCCAATTCCCAAAGATTTGTTGTTGTCTACAAAGATTGGTGCGTAAAATTTATGAAACTTAAAACTACGTATAGAGTAAATTGTGTTACCTAGAGAGATCGTATATCCCTGTATCTCTGTAGTTTCTAGGAGAGGGTGAAGAACGTCAAGCGCCCTCCTCTCTAGCGGTGATCTACACAGCAGGGCTATGACGATGCTCCTCAAAACTCCAGGCCTACTCTGAGGTGGAGAGGGGGAGGAGAATAGGAGAGGCAAACAAAAGCTTTAGCATATGAACCACTGAATCCCTCCTATTTATAGAGGTCCCTTGTCAAACCCTAATGGATCATCCCTTATTGGATATTGGATCTACATCTAATTACCCAAGCATTTTAGATTAGTAGATCTCTATCCAATAATCTATCATGGGCTTTTATTGGATCTCATCCATAGGATCCAATAATTCAATAGCTTATTAGATATCCAATAAGATAGAGGCTCCGACGGATATCTCATATCTGAACCTCTATTCATTGCAATGCCTACCATATGTGTGTGACCCTCTAGGCTCAATATCAAGCTGGCCGTGAGTTATACCTTTCAGAACTCCTTTTGACTCAGTGAATTAATTATTATCTTCATAATAATTCACTCGACTCATCGACTGCGGACATATTAGGCCACTACGTCATAGTCCCTAGATGATACAGGGGAATCCAATCCATTGGACTTATCTGTCCTTAGTTATCGTGTACTTATATTCACTCATCTATCTAATGTCCAAGATATTGTATACCGGTTATGGTGTTGTTAGACTCATACGGTTTTTACTCGAATTTTACTCTAATCGAATTCTCCTAGAGAACTCTTTCTCTCTCAATCCGAATGACTCTGATTAGGGATTTGTCTAAGCAAGAACATATGAGATATTCCTCTCATGACACCGAGAGTGGATGATCCTCTATCGATACTCAATAGCCCTCATAAGGTTGATTGTCACTCCCAATGATCGATTGTACTAGATCTAGGACATCAAAACATATAAGTTCGGTATCAAAGAGTGGAGCACTCATACAAGACATCCTTGGTATCTCAAGTCTAAGGACCAAATACACCACTAAGACTACGGAATCGTTGTCTGACAATAAGGCATCATCAAACATCCAGCATTCCGTAAGCGGATCAATCAGTGAACTCATTCTCCAATGAGCATATGTGCTGTATCCCTAATGTCTCCACACGAGTAGCTATGAGACCAACTGCATCCATCATATGGGCAGGTATATAGCACACTAGTCTATCCAGTTATCTCGATGTCCCTCTCGAGTAACCTATAACCGAGATTATTTATGATTTTTGTTTAAAGGTGAATCGGTCTTATTATCATAATCTCATCACGATCCGATTCTCATTGCACAGATCCAAGGACATCACAATATATATATATATATATATATATATATATATATATATATATATGCAATAGTTAATATAAAGTGATAAATACCAAAATATAATAAGAAAAAAGACTACGTGTCAAGTCACACGTGTCATCACTCACGTGATTGGCTTGTAGGGCACATATGACTAGCAAGTTCAAGATGCCACTGTTGGATCCCTGAGATTTTGCTAAACTCCTCTTAGAGCCAATGAAGCAGCTGATTGAAGCACCACTTGATAAGACTTGTTTTGATCGGGTTGTCAAGGTCAAAGCAGTGCTTCTCGAGGAGAAGTACAACTCATCAACTTCCTAAAAAAAATGTTAAGGTGTTTGTTTGGTTATTAAAAAACATGCTAAGCATTGATTCGAATGTAGCTAAGTGCCACTTAAATATCTCCCCCGAGGCTCGACCTATAAAACAAAAGCCTCATAGATTTGCTCTCGAATGCCAATAGACAATTAGTAATGAAGTTGATCGGTTGTTGGGAATGGGGTTCATTATCGAGGTCTAATACCTTCATTGGCTTTCGAATGTTATACTAGTCAAAAAAATATAATGAGAATTAGAAAATGTGTTGATTATACTGATCTCAACAAATCCTAATGACAACTATCCTCTCCCTTGGATCAATCAACTAGTGGATGCTATCTTGGGTCAAGAGCTACTTACCTTTATGGATGCATTCTCAAGCTTTAACCAGATTAGAATGGTACCCTAGGATTGGGAACGTATTTTTTTCATCATCGACCAAGGCATATATTACTATAGGACTATATATTACCTTGGTCGAGGTGTATATTACCTTTTGGGTTAAAAAATATGGGGCTAACATACCAAAGGATGATAAATAAGATGTTTAAGTACTATATATGGAGGAATGTCGAGGTATATATATATGACATGATAGTCAAAAGCAAAACGACTGACCTGCACCTGGTGGACCTGACCGAGATGTTTCAAGTTTTGAAAAAATTCAACATGCGTCTCAATATATCCAAGTATGCCTTAGAGGTTGGTTCAAGAAAATTCCTCGAGTTCATCAAGTAAGTGAGGATGAATCCCTAGTCCCGATTTACACTCACAAAGAAGTAGCGTTCCCTCTCACCTTTATTGTTTAAAGAGGCACCACCCACTTTAAAACCTCCTCGGCAGCTAAGTGGTAGCCTCTCCTCCCTTTACATAGCTGGAAACAAGAGGCAAAGAGGGTGCAGGTCGAGATAATGTTGGCACATCGGCACTTCCTAATGAACACTATGAGATAGCGTCATGACTTGGGCGTCATATGAGAAGGTAAAATCCTCCACCACTAGCGGCAGGAAACTATTACCAGATGGAGGGAAAAGTAGAGCCCCACCTTGAGGGTGTCACAAGTTAAACATACCGCCCCTAGAACCAGGTTGAACGGGTGTTGACTGGTCATGGAGCATGTAACTTGAAGTCGGTCGAGATGCAATATCGGGTTCATATGCGATCTAGGAGAGGTGCACTCACCGCAGAATCATAGTTGTGGGAATTCCTCATAGACTCTAGGTCCTGAAGACCCGTTGGGTTTTTGAGAGATGCCCCCTCTGATGTGGATGACCCAACTTGCTCCGCACTTGGACTACCCGAAGATGGAGCATGAACCTTAACCGACTGATGACTAGAGGACCCAAAAGAACTAGTGCAAGATAATAAAGACATCCTGACTTGAGACAATAGAGTAAAATTGGTGCCAAGAGGTGGGACTCGAAGATCGACTTGCCTTACCAAGGCTAGCCAAGGAATGCTTCTTCGAAGATTCTAGGGTTGAGACCAGGAGCTCCTGAGATCCTAAAGACTTTGGACTCTGATGGCTTTGGTGAAGAATGAGTCATGTTCCTTAATAGGTGAGAAATTTAAAAGTTATTGATCTCTCTCCTCCTATGATCAAGATACGTATCCCCTCAAGGACAAACCCTAAGAAGCTCTAATGGTGAAAAATCCTGAAGCTCGCCATGGTGGAGGGAGCCTCGATATCCGCTATTTTGGGAAAGTCTGAAATTCACCATGGTAGAGTGAGACTTCGAGATCTGCCATGGTGGAGCTTCGAGATCTGCTATAGTGGGAAAACCTAAAATTCACTATGATAGAATGAGGACTCGAGACATGCTTCGACGGGAAAGTTCAAAATCTACCAAGGTAGAGTGAGGGTTCAAGATCCATTATAGTGGGAAAGCCAAAATCTACCACGACGGACTAAAGCTTCAAGGTCTGCTATAACGAGAAAGCCAAAATCCGCCATGTTGGAGTGAGGCTTCAAGATCCACTATGACGGAAAAGCCCAAAATTCGTCACGACAAAGTAAGGTTTCAAGATTCGCTATGACGAAAAAGCCCAAAATCTATCATGATGGAGTGAGGTTTCAAGATCCACCATAGCGAGAACTTTAGGTAAGATATACTTGAGACGTGAGTCGAGAAAACCTAACCCACGCCATTAGATTTGCTATGGTAAAGACCAAGGACCAAATATGCCAAAGGAGTGTGGGTCGTGGAATAAATGATATAGAATATTTTGATAGTTAATTCCCATTTGCCAACTAATCACCCCAAGGGTGTTGACATGGAAGAAAGGAGCCTCATCATCCTCGCCCTATTGCTAATGTAGGAGTGGTTATAACTTATAAGCCCCTAGGTTCGTCCCCCCTTTATTGCTTTTGTATACAAAATGCTAAGGGGGGACATTAAGATCGTTCTAGAAGACCCCATCAATTGGCTAGATATAAAAATCGACACCTGGTATTGTTTTGAGAGACAACCTTTTGAGGAACATCTTATACCCCATAAAAACCTCGAATTACCTTGATTGTTTGAGAGACCGGGTCAGAAAACCCCTCCTAACATTGGTCTTTGTGCAAGAAGTCCCCGAGAAGTCAAACCCTCACCTTGGAGCCACTGCAAGTCCACTTTAGAGCAACCGCAAGTCCATCTCAGAGCGATTGCAAGTCTACTTCGGAACCATCTCAGATATCTTAAGGTAGCCCAGAGGGGATCTTAAATATCTCTACACCTTCGGATATGGATCAAGTTGGGTTGACTCAAGTGTCGACTATACTTTTCCTCGACAACGATCTATTTGAGAATTTTTAAAATAATTTTAAATAAAAATAAGAAGATACTTTACATATTTTAAATAAAATATTTATTTTGTATATCATATCAACTTTAATGTATGTTTTTAGATTTTTTTTAAAATAGTTTATTTGAGAGTTAAAATTGTTAGTGAATGGTAACTAGGAATGCCATGCCAGCATAGCCTTGTTATTCTCCGGGTGTCACCAGCATGCTATTCTCGTCGGGCCAGGCGGATGACGACTTGTCTCGGAGGCGAGTGGGCTTGGTAGACGACGCGGGAACGAAAACTGGCGGGGTGTACCTGCTCCGAGACGGGGCTGGCTTCCCTCTGCTCGCCCGCGCGTTCCCCATCGTTGCCGCGGACCGTCTCCTTGTTGAGGCGGTGCACGTCATGGCCACGCTCGGGGAGGGGCGGCTCCTCTTCTGCAGCTCCTCAGCCTAGCTGCTGTGCTGCCTCAACAGCCAACTGCTTGAGGAAGACGACGTGGACGAAGCCAGCAAAGGTGTGATCCGGCAGTGCCACGACTCGGCTGCCTGAGTCCCGGAGAAGCGGCTGAAGCACATCCAGTGGGGCGCGGCGCACAGCTGAGTTAATTGACGAGATCGGTTACCCTTCGAAGTTTTGACTGATTCTGGTCAAAATCGGATTGTGGATTTGATCGTTGACTTTTTCTTCAACCTGTCATCACGTTATGCTTGCAGTAGACTTCCAAAACAATCGACTGCCAAAATCAGAGACATTAAGACTGAAGACGCTTAAATATCAGTAAAATGAAAACACATCCTTTGCAACTCAACTCACGACACTCCTAACGATATCAAATCAACCAATGGATCAAGCTCTTTACATGCAGAACCCGAAAAATTGGGGATGCCAACAAATTCAAGTTATATGTACAAAAGAAGGGGAGGAAAGAAAACCTCACATTGTGATGGCGCAGAGATCTTGAAAGACCGTCTTGATGTTAGGCCTCTCATTTACAGGAAGAATACACCTAAGTGATATAGCAAGCAATTCATCCATCACCTTTGGAGCTTCCTCCAAGCCAGTGATGTCTCTATCAAAGCAGTCGGTTCCTCTGCCTTCCCTGTTGCACATCTGAACCCAATCAGTGAGATCAACCGCACCGGTCTTGCCTGAGATAATATCACCAGCACTTCTTCTGGATAGTAGTTCCATTAGGATCACCCCAAATGCATATATGTCAGCCTTGAATGATGGGAATGGCCTGCTTGCACTTTGTAGCTCAGGTGCCCGGTAACCAAGAGCTCCCAAGTTTAGTATATGTTCAGCAGTCCCACTTTGTGTCATAAGACGATGAAGGCTGTAATCTTTCAACCTAGCGGTGAGATCTGGGCCACTCAGAAGGATATTGGTTGGTTTTAGACTTCCGTGAGCCAGACCCTTCTCGTTATGGAGGTAAAATAAACACCGAGCCACGTCAATAGCAATTTTTAGCCTTTGGCTCACTGAGAGGCGTGAGTACCTTCTAGGTGTTGACTCTGCAGAAAAATGACAAGTCGATATAAGATACTCCCAATCTTGAAGAAAGATAATCTTTTGTTACCAACTAGAAGTCTCACATAAATGATCACCTGGAAAAGCAAATGTGCATACATGTTCTTTTAAAACCTAAAAAGTTTAAAGGCCAAACACCAAACAACAATGCACAAGAGGAAAAGAATAATGATAAATTCCAGAAAAAAGGGTATAGAAATGAATGCTGAGATGGAGTAGGTCAAACTGAAAAGGAGATCATGGGGTTCTGCTGAATAAAACAGAAACAGAAAAGAAATAATTTACATGCTGAATAACAGAAAATTACACATCCTACAAGTGTCATCCTAGCTGCCATATAAAGCATTCATCATTTGCAAATGATTCATTGTATAAAACAAACAATGGCAAAATATTCTTTGATTCTAAGATTTTTTTATCCATATTTGTAGGTACCTGATGTTTTTAACTGATAGAAAGTGGATATCCAGAGTCCAAGACAGATAATCTAATTTATGGAAGTCTATCTTTGTACTAAATTTGTCATTGCTGTCATTGCCTTATCTATAATAGTGACAAAGAAATGTCAATAAGGAGGCTCATCTTCTAGCAAAGAGGGGCCTCAACTCTCCCAGCAACACCCACCATATAGGAGGGAGATCACTCCCTTTCTGATCCTTTTGTAATCAGCTCCCTTTGATTAATAACACTCAGTTGTTTTTCGTTAAAAAAAACAATAGTGACAAAGAAAAAATTAACTGAATAAAGCATCTATAATAGCAAGTCATGTATGCTGGAAGATGTTAAGCAGTAAAAAGATCTTTAAAAAAAGAATAGAACTTGACACATAATAGTGTAGTGGGTGCTAAGGCTGTCTTGTCTCATGTGAGCGGCTCAAAACTATCCAAACGAGGTGCCTCTGCCTAGGTGCCACCTGGATGAGCGCCTCAACTTGGGCACTCTCATCTCGTTCAAGTGCCTCGAACCTTTCTGGGCGAGGCACCTTTGCCTAGGTGCCACCTAGGCAAGCATCGTTGCCTAGGTACCACTTAGGTGAGCACCTCAGCTTGGGTGCTCTCACCTCGTCCAAGCACCTGAAACCTATCAAAGCGAGGCGCCTTTGCTTGAGCACCATCCCAGCGAGCACCTTAGGCTGGGAGTGACCAACCTAGCATAGGGAGCCCGATCCACACCAAACTGGTGGTTAGACCTGAGCCTGACTAAGATTTTGGTTTGACTTAACCGTCTAAGGCTAGATTTAGGGGTAGTGAGCTCGGCCCACCTAGCTTGATTGGAGCCATAACCACGTCTTGGTTTGGCTCAATTGACTAAGGCTGGGTTGATAAAGTTGTCTCCCCACCACCCCTCGCTTTCTACGCCATGTTCCACTTCTTGCAATTACAACTAAGCCCGAATTTCACTGCCAAATCTCCACATATTACTCGATGAATGCTTCTTCTTCACTAATGCATTTCCTTGTTTGACCACATTTGACCTAGGGATCTAATAGCACTGACCCACCTTTGCTCTTATGCACCTGCCTCTCTTCTCCAGAGCATATCTCTGCTCTGCTCCATCTACCACCAAAGAAAGTCAGAGATGAAAGACCCAAGGCCACACTCCATTGGACTCTGCCACTTTTGTTGTCCATGGCTGACTCGTCACTCCCCTCCCCTTCTCCCCGGTCTGCAACAAACTTAGTCTCCATCTATTGCAGCAAAGTTTTCTTTCCTTCTATTGCTTCCAATATGAAGAAACTCTTTAGTTGTTATCGCCACTAGCCTCCCTATTTAGCCTGCTACTTAGCAGTTGTCACTGATGCCAACAAGCACATTCAAGTCAAGAACAATTGCCACTACCCTATTAGGCAGTAGTGTTTGTTCTATTGTTGTTTCTACAGCGACAAAAGCAACCACTTTCCATGATCTCAATAGTCTTCTAGACACTTTAGACTGCCTTTCACCTGTTATATATGAAGCTCCTGTAATCCTGTTTGATTGATTTTTTTTTCTTAACAATTATCTTAATCCTTAATTATATTTTACTATTTTTATAATTTATATATGTTGCATATCTTGCTTCCCTTGGGTCAGGCCTAGGCAACCCTGGGGTTTTGGAATATTTTGGAATCTTAGTACCTTTTAGCATCTAGCGTTTTTGACAATAATGCACATAAACAAAGATATCAATATCATATATCCAATATCACTAACTTGGACTTCGAATATATGAACCAATTATGCTTCTGCAATATGATCCAACATCACTTGTTTATCTAAATATGAACTTATCTCTATAGGTTGTAAGGCAGCAAATGGGACAGATATTTGGTCAGCAAGCTCATTAGACTTCATAGTTTACCAATTTCTATATCCCAAATCCAAATTATGCTTTCACATATATCTATGCAATTCCTAATGCTCTTGTTACATGTCCGTATTTAACCATTTTCAATCCTCGGATAGTCACATTCCACATTTTGCCCAAGCTTGTAAATGATACCCTATCTCACATCTGTGATATTTCTTCCATGGTTTCCAGCCTAATCTGCCCTTTAATTCTTATTCAACTAGCAATCATAATGTCAGTAACAGAAAACAAAAATTAAAACAAGTAGTTTTTTGCATAATAAGATAAACTCAAAGAGCATAACAATTCCTCTAATTATTCTTTTTCATCAGAAATAGACTGAGGACAACTTACTTTTTATTTGACAATTAGTTTACTGAATCCATGAGGCAAATGTTTCTTTACAAAATGTTATGCAGACTTTAATTGATATTATTCAATGTGCAACTTAAATTGGATCAAGTAGCATTGGATTATCATCTTATGATAATTTATAGAGTTATGTTCATACTGGATTAGTATACTTAACCTCGGGCATGCAGTTAAAAACTTGAGAGGATCAATAGGAACTAAAGGAAGTTTTTGACCTTAAATGATATTATTCAACGTGCAACTTAAATTGGATCAAGTAGCATTGGATTATTATATTATGATAATTTTTAGAGTTATGCTCATACTGGATCAATATGCCTAACCTCTGGTATGCATTTAAAAACTTGAGAGGATCAATAGGCACCAGGAGGAGGTTTTTTACCTTAACTAGTTGACACCTTTATCAGAATAATCCACCCAAGATATGAAACACCACATTTCTGGTGGTACGCTAATATCCTTTTCTCCAGAATCTAAACAAATTTAGTGCTATCCATGTCAAGTGAAATATTTCAAGGTTTGCTTATTGATAAAAGATATGTGAATTAACTCTGGGTTCTTAAAATTGAAGAACATTTTTTTTTTTTGGTAAGAAAATTGAAGAACAATGGCACAAGATGAAAGGGGAAGTCCACAGAGAGAGTTAGCAAAACAACATTTTAGTTTTATCAAAGAAGAATAGAAGTCAAATAGCAAGCTAGTAACTGATTGAAAAGCAGCTAAAATAGAATGAAGACAAGAGATCTTACCATAAAGATAAAGTGTCAGACTATCTCCGTTAACATAATCAGAAATAATCAATCTCTCTTGCACGCTTGAGCCCCAATAATAACCCCTCCACGGGATGATATTTGGATGTTTAATTGTTCCAATTCTCTTTGCTTCCTTAGCAAACTCTTTTTTGTTTTTGACAAGGTCAACTCTTAGCCATTTCACAGTCAAAAAATGACCACTATTAATGGTTGCTTTATAGGAAGTCCCATGACTGCTTCTACCAAGAACTTCTGCAGGGGCACGAGATAATTCTTCCACTGTAAATATCAAAGAGTTATCCAAGAAAAAGAGTTCCCCAACTAGTTGATCTGGTGAATACACATCTAACATCACTGGTTGATCTGATGCACCTAAATCAATAAAACGAGGCGAAGAACACAATGGTGACCCTGGAGAAGACTTTTCTCCCATGTTTGCCGGAAAATTAGGTGGCATATTAACCATAGTAGATTCCAAAGTTCTCTTATCAGAATAACCATATTCAATAGCTTCTGTCAGTAACTCCTGTGCAGACACCGATCTGGTAGCAGAATCTAACAAATGATCATTTGAAAAACTCATTGAAGTAGTCACAGGATTATCTTTTGAAGACATAAACATCTTCGGACGATCAAATCTCCCAAGCTTTATTTCCATAGCAGTGGCTTGGTCATTAGATTGATTCCTTCCGCAAATTTCTTGGGACCTTATCACATACAATGTCAATAAAGCAAACAAGATTAACATGACAGCACCAATAGAGCCAACAATGGCAGCTATTCGAATGCTATACTTTAGACGACGACCTCCAACATCTTCACCATTGCTTCCTGAATACATGCCATTGGGAGAAACTAGTAACGTATTTCCTGGATAAAATGAGGTGCTTGGAAACCTCTGCAAACTCGGGGGAATAGTGCCTGATAGATCATTGTAGGAAACATTGAAAACCTTCACACCTGTTTGAGGCATATCAGGTATATGACCCTCAAAATGATTGTTTGATAGGTCAAGTATTTCCAAAGAAACAAGCCTGCCTAGCTCACTGGGCAACTCTCCAGATAAGGTGTTATTGCGAAGAATGAGCAGCTTAAGTCTTTGCACATTACCAATTTCTGGAGGCAATGGACCAGATAATGAGTTATCCGACAAATCGAGAATCTCTAGATGGCTATAAGAAGGTAGAACAAGTGATTCAGTTAAATGTGAACGCTGAAGTGGAATACCTCCAGAAAATTGATTTCCTGAAAGATTCAAGCTAGTCAAGGTCAAGGATGTAAAAAATCCTGGCAAAATTGGTCCTGAGAATCTGTTTAGGCTGAGATCAATTATGGATAACCCAGGATAGTTTCCCAATGCAGCAGGAAGAGAACCAACTAAAGAATTATTTTGAAGCTTTATGGATGTGAGGTTCTGAAGTTGAGATGCCTCAGGACAGTTTCCTGACAATGAATTGGAGCTTAAGTCGATCAATTCCAAAGTGTGTTCCCAACTCTGCATTGCGGACAGATCACCAGATATGTTGTTATTACTTAAATCCACTGATACAGACACCCCAATACTTGAGGGCAATACACCCGATAGCATATTAGAGGACAGATTTAGAAACCTCAAGGATGTAGAGTTAATGGTCTGGACATAACCTGAACAGGTAATAAACATGTTATTTAGTTGATCTTCGATAACAAACAGGAGTTAAATGTGCAAAAATTACTTTCTAAAGCAAAGAATGATGCTTCAGTTGAAAACTATAACTACCAAACATTGACACAGAAACTAGCATTTGCACCATGAAGCAGGATAATTTTAACCATCAAAGAGGGTATTCAGCTGACTTGTTTTATGTGACAACTATTTCCAACTTCCAAGTTCATAAAGAATTGTGAAACTGTAAAAAGAATTGTATTAACAACGTTGTGAATCAGTATTTTTGTATGATAAAAGTACTCTAAAGGCATCAAAAATGGATATTCCAAGTTTTTCAAAGAAAGAAATTCAATATATTAATGTAAGAATAGCTGAAGACAAGCAATATTCTCCATCCTGATGATTCTTGCACATGATGACTACGTATCTTTTTTTTATTTTGATATTTTCTAAGAAACATAAATATAGACAAGTTCTTTATGCTCTTACTAGCAGTGCTGATCTTGCAAAGAGGGAATCTATGGAAAAGCTCAATCAAAACTCTCAGTTCTACTAAGCTTTGCTATTTTAACTTTTGCCACATATCACAACATATTTTACCTGTAAATCTATTTTCACTAAGGTCAAGTTCTGACATCTGCAGTGTGCTTGAAAACAGCTCTCCTGGTATAGATCCATACAGCTTATTTCGGCCAGCTCGAAAAACATTTAAGCTGAACACTGAACCGAAAGGTGGAAGCTCCCCATTAAGCTGATTGTTGCTCACATCTAAAACCTCCAAATTCTTGAACACATGCATCACATCATTCGAAAAGAAGCCTCCACTGAGCATGTTATTGCTCAAATTCAAGTACTTGACTGTATTCCCCAAACCCGTGAGGTTTCCCGCATCAACAATGAGGTTTCCCGTAAAGCCGTTGCTGCTCAGATCTACGTAACCAATGTTTCTGAGCTCCGAAAGAAACCCGGCGATGTCGCCCCGCAAACCATTGGATCTCAAATCCAGCACTCTGAGCTGCTGTAGATTCTGGATCCCGGTCGGAAACCCTTGCTCGAAGTTGTTCCAAGAGAGATTGAGATACTCCAACCCCCAGAGCTCAGTGATCCGGCCCGGGATGGGCCCGTAGAACTGGTTAGCTGATAGATCCAAGCGCTGCAGCGAGGACATGCCGCCGAGGCCGGGCACGAGGCGGCCGGTGAAGGCATTGCCGGCGAGACTGAGGTTCTGGAGGTGGGCGACGCGGGTGAGGGTGGAGAGCTTGAGGTCGCCGGCGAGACCAAGGCGGTCGAGCGCGAGGGCCACGACGTTTCCGTCGCCGTCGCAGGAAACGCCGTACCACGCGCCGCAGACGGTGGATCCGGGCTGCGCCTGCTTCCAGGAGCCGAGGACGCGGCCGGAAGGGTCGGAGGAGATGCCCTTCTTGAACTCGAGGAGGGACCTGGCGTCCTCGTCTGGGGCGGCGGAGGCCGCGGAGAAGAAGAGGAAGAGTAGGAGGAGGGCGCCTAGGTAGGGATCCATCTCCGAGGGTTCCTCCACTCACGGATTGGGGTAAGCAGGGGAGGAAACCCCAGCCATGGCTCGAAAAGAAGAGAAGAAAAGAATGGGGAAAACGGAGAAGAGAAAGAAGAGTTGAGAAGACCGGTGATAAAGGAGAAGGGGGGTGGGGCGGGTGGAATTCTTACATGTATAACCGTATGAATACACGGGGAAGGGAACAAACAACAAGAACAATAACAAAACACAGCTACAGACGGTGAAAGAAGCTGAGACTCAAAAACACAAATGGAGAAAAAGATCAAACACCACAACCCCACATGATGGATCGGGGTCTGCAGTGTGCATATGGGGGCTTGCATGTGTTCCTTTCTCCTACTCTACTTTCTTCCATCACCTAATTATTTCTCTCTCTCTCTATTGCTTTATTTAAATATTAAAATATTGGTATTGCAAATACATCCCTCTAAAAATGTCACCATCCATCTACTACTACTAATTACTATTAAATTTAAAAAATAAACATTTTCAATATGTCAGTATTTTTTATTGCTTTCATTAATTATTTAATTCCTCATATTTCTTAACTTTTTTGAAAGGGATATTGATCTTAGATTGAGTGTTAATGTCTTTATATCAACAATGAAGAGACAGAAGAATTAGAATGGCATATGTACACGTTTGTGTTCTACAGGACATATATACTAAACTTTAAATTTAGAGAGGTAATTCCAAAAACCACTTTGTTAGTATATAGATATAGAGGCATTCAACCTTGATAGAGCAGAACATATTCCTAGCAGTATGTCTACAGATTTGATTGGTTTATCTGAAAACAGTTAGGATCATCATGTTATTTTGACTTTTGAGTTGACATTTACCTCCGTTTGGAATTTAGGGTGATTGCAATGATGATCATGGACCTGTAAATGATAGGGAAGAGAGATTAGAAATAATCACCATCATGGATATAATGATCTATGATTATGTTATATGTAATATTGATGAAAACAAGGGCAATCTCATTTATGGGGAATGTCATTAGCAAAGGTAGTAAAAGAACACTTTATTAGCTTAAATGAAATGTAATGAATGATTAATGTGTGAGGTGCAAGCAAAGCAAGAGGTGTTCTGTGGTTGGGTTGAATGGTTAGGCTGGTCCAGCATAGCATTCGTCAAATGACAATGGTGGGATTTGGCTGGCACTGAGAGTTTCATTAGGACGTTATAAATGTATGCAGAATGTCATGGCAACTCATGCAATCATTTTCTATATGAGAAAAGGTTGCATAAGGCATTATTTTTTTGTAGTTAGGTCACATTCCAACTCCTCAATGGCATGATTGTGAAGAAGACTTACCTCCAACTATCCTTAAAAAACTCCAAGACACACACTGTCGGAGGAGAGGCTTCTCAGGGTGGACTCCAGCAGAGGATTCACTGCTGTTGCTTCACATCAACTATTCTTGAGTTTGCAGCAGAGAGAAAAAACACACAGCTACTGCAAGATGTGAGAACAAATCAAGTCATCCAACTTCGATTTCTGATTTCTGCCACTCTCCATGTGCATCCCTGATGCCATCTGCCATTGGGCTTCCATAGGTTCACAGAGTAAATGGAGGTGGCCCATCTGTTGCGGGCACATGCGTGCAGAAAGTGCAGGGACTTGACCTGGGTTGCCCTGTACTTGTATGACTTTGCAGAGATATCTATTCTTGTGCTTTCCTTCCTTGCTCTCTAATGCTCTTTCTCATGTACACATGATGGTCCCATTTACTGTGTCAAACATGTAGGTGGGATGAACAAGGGTGGTTGTTGGATCTTTTGGCAGAACTTGTCTTAATCCTTCAAGTAACTTCTGAAAGCATGCAACATACTGCATAAAATTCAACTACTTACACAAAACTACCAAAAACTGTGCATACTTATGCTGAATACTATGATATCTACAGTATATATCAAGCAGTGTTCTAGGATATTTATATTCGCCAAATTGATACATGGATAACAGTAACAATTAAGCACAAGCAAAGGCAGGCAAAGCTATGAAATAGGAACCACCTAGTATTAATGTGTATGCATGGTTGTATATTCAACAGATCCCAAGGTATGCATATCATGAACCTGTTACACACTAAAATTTTGAGTTACAAGACCTCATTTCTCCTCTTTTTTTTTCTGTTGAAAGAGGCGATAAGAGCATATCACAAGTAAAAAGCTAAAACATTTGTCTAAGATAGTACATGCACAATTAAGAATTAAGAATTAAGAATTCAAGAGTCTGAATCTCATTCTAAATGAATACTTGATTATGTAATGGTTATATGTGAAAGTGATGATTCACTTTCTTTGGAAAAACAGAAAAACATCTGGAGTCAGAAAATATTTAATTGAATAGGGACGAAAAATTTTCAGTTGCTACAAAATGTGAAAGTGTGAAATCTCCATGGTGATTGCTCTCAACTTGCTTATAGTTGGATAATTTTTAATGTTAAAACAATACTGTGCCAGTGGTGCTGTTGTGGTGAAGAAGGATCAAGGAGTGATTGTGGCACTATGGTGTTAGAGGAAAAGGAGTGTCCTTGGTGTTAAGAAGAGAGAATTAGATGAAAAAAAGGTGGAGAAAGAGAAAGAAAGAGAGAGAGAGAGAGAGAGAGAAAACAAAAAGTATAGAAAAGGAAGTGGTTTTTCTTCTACTACAAGAGACCATGATACTTGAATTTTAAAAAGGAGTTGGTTTAAAAAAAACATGACGGCAATTTGGTTTGGCCAATTTTGACAAAAATACATGAGGAGAAATAAATTTTCACAATCACATTAGCTTGGGACAGGAATGATATCATTTATCCTCATCCTAAACTTGTGCAGTCCCATCTAACTCATCTCATTCTATAAAAAAAAAACCAATAACTGTTGTTATATTATATTACAAATATAACAAAATTCCATTTAATAATATTAGATATATTTTTAAAATTTATTCACATCCAAACAAGCCAAGAAATCATTAATTATTGTGTGTATTGATGATGATACTAAATTTTTATCAGGACATAATGGAATTTTCAAATCAGAAGATGGGGAGAGTTTCGATCATCCTACCATCAGAACTGCTCTTATCATTATATTCTGATTGATTTCTGTAAACTATGATTTTTTTTCCTTGTCAATCATGAAAAAGCAACCTAGAAAAAGAAAAGATGCTTTTCACCGGCCAAATTAAGCTCTCCTCTAACGATACATACCTCGTTGTCCCCCACCATGTCCCTCGATCCTCTCCATCTTTGTTCTTTCATGGTCGATCAGGCTCCTGCATGCCGATTCCATCTTGCACATTTTGTAAGGGTTTGATTGATTGACATGAGCCTTTTCTTCTTCCTGGTTTCATGCATGGAATGGTCCGACTTGGCTTGCCTGAAAGGGCATAAGGAATCCGTAAAGCAGGCCTGTGAACCAAAAAGACAATGTGTCTAGGTCATTTCAACAAACACCAGGGGCACATTGTAAGGGGCCCTTCCACCTTGAAATGTTGTGCCAGGGTTTACCAAAGGTTTCTACACAAGTAGTCCATGGAAACTTTATATATCTTTGCTTAACCCAATCTCTAGCTATTTGGAAAGCTAAGCCAAAAGAGAAAACAAACTAACCATTTGTCCCGAGAAAATGCTTCATAATATCATTACTATCTTATCTACGAAGGCTCGATGGCAAATCGTGTAGAGTTCATACAAATGGTTGCTGAAATCCACGATATAATGCCCTGCGCAGATTATATGAACTATAATCTAGACAAACGATGAATCAGGTAACATTAACCTTATGGGGCCCCAACTGGATACGAGGACGGGTCCTTTGCGTCTCCCTTTCCCATTGGCGAATTGGGTGGGACCTCCGAAGCGTACATATTTCTGGCGAGCCGCTTCAACTGCGGAGCCCTCTGGCTATCGACCAATGAGAGAGAGAGATTGGCGGGCATGGTGGGCCAATCACCTGATGCACGCGCTGTTCCGTCGACTACTCGAGCACTGCTCGTCTTCTTGTCCCAACGTGCAAGATCACCCAGGCACCACGAGGTCGAACATGCACACCAAGGTGGACTCAACTTGAGAGAACCTTCAACACAGAAAACACAAGCGGTGATGAACGGAGAAAGAGAGGACTTGCTGTCAAGGCAAATAAATCATTGATGAACAGATGGAAGTACGAAAACATCTGACGCTGGAGAAGAACAGGATGCACAGGGAAGCTCACCTTGATAGAGATGATGTCAAGGCAAAGAATCCTCTGCATAGCTTGACAGTCCAATATCAGAAAGTGGCTGCTCTGGATATCCAATTTTTATTATGTGCCTTGAAAAGAAATAGATCAAAGCAAACTGAATAACCTACGTAGATATCCAACTTTAATACAAGAAAGTAAACACATGCAGCACCAGGAAGAAGACAATGGGACGATAAAACCAAAATAATTTAACAAGAACATGAAGCAAAAATGTTTTTGCAGGACTCCCAGAAACAACCATACTGGACTGACTAAGAAAAAGGTCCTATTACTGCATAAATCTAAAAAGATAAGAAGCTTCAAAACTGAACAAATTCAAAAACCTTGACATGAGTCCAATATTACTCATCAGCAAGGGAAAACATACACAGCTACTGCTGCAGGGTTGATGAAGGAAAAGAAATGCACATTCGGCGAAAACAAGCTCACCTCCAACGTAGAAAGGGTTCCACTTCTGTGGATCTCGCAACCTGGAGGATGCTCAAGGTCACATTTTCTCCTCCAAGCAAGAGGTAGCATTTGTGAGAAGCCAACATCCTTTGAACAATAACAGAGAAAAAAAAAAGCAGCATTAAGAAGAGGCATAACTAACAAATTACAGGGTTCAACATGCAAAAAGTTTGATTATTCAGGCCTCCAGAAATTGTTCAGGACTACAAAGTTAAGTGGCAACTGAAAACTAGATGAGAAACTAAATCAGATACAACTGAAGCTTCAAAATAATGTCATAGCGACGATTCATATCATGTTATGGTTTGCCAGTGAGACTAATATCATAGGTATAATTCATAATGTGTCATGTCTAGAAGAAAATAAATCATATCATGTACAAATAGCTTAACATAATCAAGTAGGTGTGCACTTTCCAAATCAGCTAAGCAACCCAAGTTCTTTGAATGAATTGAGAAAAATAAATTTGCAGCATAATAAGTCTACAGATACTCCATATTAACAGACAATTTACAGGGAAAACAATATTAATGAATGGTCACAAAATTCAATTACAATTAAAAAGTGTCCATGCCACTTTCTTAAAGCTAGCAAGTGCTTGAAATTCAGATGCAGCTTATCGTATCCTCTATATGTTCTTTGTGCTTCATGAAATTGTGGCGAAATTCACAGAAATATGGCTTTCAAGAGTCTCTGTACTCTGGAGAAAAGGGAGAGAAGTACCATATATCAATCTCATATTGGCCGAGTTCTTCTTTCGCTATGTTCTTGACTTTTGTGAACTCCTCACGTTTAAGGAATATTCTAGAGAATGTTTGCTTCTCCCAATACACTAATGACTTCTAATTTTCGAGGAACTAAGAAATTTTTGTTGCAACTTTCACATCAACGAAGCAGGTGGCAAATAATTGAAAAGCTTCAAGTAGAATCAACCACGCTTGTGATCCTGACATCCACCACCATCATCGATATTGTGATATCTAACCAAAAACCAGCTATAATTTGCATATTTTTGGGGTCAACTACATGAAAAGTTCTCTGCTATTAAGCTTTGTTGAGGGTAATACTATTGAATCTAAAGATGCTCAAACATGTTTTTATTAAGATTTTAAAAGACTATCTTAAGCTTGTAATCTGTCTCGCGGCACTACATGTCTATAATTACTCATTTGGTTTAGCTGGTGCATTTGTTGGTCTTTTCTGAGAACAATTAATCCACCTTATATGGTTATGTTCTTTATTTCCTTTTGATATGTTAACAGAGCAGCCAGTAACACTTGTAAACACCATTTCCAGATCCTAACTTCTCATTCACACCTCCCTTCACCTGCTCTAGCACTAAATTTTCCTGAAAAGTAATTCTCACTCAAACGCTACTCCTAACCCTAACCCTAAACCTGAATCTGACATATTGCCAATAACAGATACAGATATAAAAGACCGGAAATGATGAACTTACCCACTTCCAGGGGCAGCGCCACCGCAAACCCCAACCTCCCCCCTCTACGTCCCGGCAAACGCGCTCGAGTGGCGCCACTGCCGTCAGAGGCCATTGGCCGCCTTCAACTACTTCATCGAGCCCATCTATGGCTGCTTGAGGCTCGAAAGGCAGCATTCAAATTTAATGGAATAGCGGAGAAGTCTGGTTCGACGGTTCGAAATGTCGACCGGTTTGGCCTCCAGGAAAAACCCAGCAAAGGGCGTACTGATGGGTCGGATTATAAGCTATACTTGCTCAAGCAGCTTTCCAGAGACACGTCTACGGCCGTGATTTAAGATATATATATATATATATATTCAAATGATTTAATGTTAAATCAATATTTAATAAATGTAAAAAAATAGAATATCTGAAATACCCCTGATATTCTAATAGTTATTTGCTGATGGGATTAACTACAATAAATACTGTAGATTAAATATATGTAAATTCATATAACTCGAGAAATCCGCTGCTGGTTCTATTTGTGATGTCGGTATATAGTGCTACAAAAATTTTTTCCATCGAGCACTTGACAACGTTGCATTCTCGGCTGCAAAATAAAGAGCTCATGTACGTACACACGTATTCAGACATATATTTGAACGATCAATTTATACGGAAACGAATCAAATAGAACGGATGAATGGAGACCCGGCGGTCAAGCCTGCACCATGCCGCGGTCTCTGAGGAGCGCCTCCGCAGCCTTCCGCCCGGACATCAGCGCCCCGTCGAAGGTGGCGGAGCTCCAGTGGTCGCCGCAGAGATACAGTCCCGCCCCGACCCTCGGCTCCCGTGCTGTCATGTTCGTCGGCGGCGTTTGGTCAGGCTGCGCGAACCCGATCCGGTACGTCCGCAGGTGCCTCCACGCGCTGACCTCCTGCGGCCTGAACCACCCGGCCAGCTCGCGCACCACCTCCGCCGCCAGTTCGTCGTCTGACCGCTCCGGGAACGCCCCCACCAGCGACACTGACACCAGCGTCTTCCCTTCCGGCGCGTACGACGGCGCCACGTTGCTCGCGAAGAACATGTTGTTCACGATCCCCTCGCCGGAGCCGTTCAGGATCAGGATCGGCTCCGTGACCGGCGCCCGGTCGGCCGAGAAATAGAGGCAAACCGTGCTCCTAATCGCACCGGTTTTGTCCTTCCCGGGCGGCAGGAATTGGGGCACAAGCCTCTCTGCCTCCGGCTGTTCGACGGCTACGATCACTCCCAGGTCGGCGGAGACCACTTCGCCGTACTCGAGCGTCACGGACGCGCCACCCGGATCGACGGCGGCTACCCGGGATCGGAGGCGGAGAGACCCTGGGGGAAGCCGGGCTGCAAGCTGCTCTGGGATGGCGCCAATGCCGGCGGAGGGGAGGGTGTTGTCGCCGAGGGCGAGGCACTTGAAGATGAAGTCGAAGAGGCGGGAGGAGGTGGCGAGGTCCGGATCGAAGAAGATGCCGGCGAGGAAAGGGCGGAGGAAGCGCTCGACGATGGAGGGGGAGAAGCCGGCAGCACCGAGGCGTTGGGCGATGGTGGTCTCCGGGGCGGAGAGGAGGTCGGCGTCGGAGCGAGAGGCAGCAGCGAGGCGGGCAAGGCCGACGAGGAGCTTGTCAGGGATGGAACCGATAGGGTTGAGGAGGGAAGCGAGGCCTGAGAGGGGAAGGCGGAAAGGGTCGGCGACGCGGTGGAGGCGGCCGTCGTGGAAGACAAGGGCGCCGGGGTAGAAGGGGCGGAGGCGGAGCGAGGGGTAATGGAGCAGCCGGCTGGCCTCGGGATAGGCAGTGAGGAAGATTTGGAAGCCGCGGTCGAGCAGAAAGCCGTTGAGGGAGTCAGTGCGGACGCGGCCGCCGACAGCATCGGAGGCCTCGAGGAGCACGAACGGGACGGAGGCGGAGGCGAGGTGGGTGGCGGCAGCGAGGCCGGAGAGGCCGGCGCCGATGACGACGGCAGTGGAGGGGGAGGAGGGGGTCACGGCGGAGGATGAGAGGGCGTGAGGAGAGGGGGAGAGGGGAGCATGTGGGGTTTTGGGGGGAGCGAAAGGGGGGCTAGGGAGAGGAGAGAGTAGAAGAGTCTTCATGGTAAGAGAGAGACGAGACGTCGAAGGAGAAGGAGAAGTGGACGCGGGGATTGGGGCATTCTTGTTAATACTTGAGCTTTCGGCTGTGCGTGACTGCGTTCAGCTGCCTTATCTTATCCGCAACACGCCACTGCTATTGGATCGGGTCAGGACGACCGAGCCCAATCGAAGAGGATCGGCCTGAGTCCCATCGATTAAGAGTCGATCCGACCCGTATTATCCACATGCTTCATCCCCGAACAACGCATACATAGTACATACGAGAAGTTCATTTATGAGGATTGAGGTATTCTTGTAGTGCGATGATAAACTCTTTTTTTGTTTAGGAGACAAAATCCTATATTTGCTTCTCTTTGTTTTTTTATCATTATTTTATTTTATTCTATTTAATATGAGAAAAATGATGATAATGGAATGACAGATTTGGAGATCCACTTCTTACGAAGTCAGTCGAAAAAAGTGCGGGAATGAAGCTAAACTTCTTTTTGACCCCACCGCATGCGATCACCCTCCCACGTTATTGCTGCCGCGTCGGTAGCCCTCCAAGCCACCCAGAAACAGCCGCGCAAAGTCCTCCGTCCGACCCATGGAGATGGCCACCGAGGCCTGCAGTGAGCCGTCCTCCTGGCCGGCGACCACCACCACCTCGCGGAGTGAGAAAGTGAAAAATAAGAAATTTGTAATGGATGATTCAGATGAAAGAAATATACTGAAACTTCTTTATAAAGGAGTGAAATTAGTGATTATTTTGGGTCCTTATGAATCCAAAAACCAGTACACATTAACCCAGTCATAAAATTCTGAGTTCCCTTGATCAATCCCAACACTCTCTTACTTGTTAATGTATCAATTACCAGCTTCAATGTGTACAACGATGGAGAATGGAGGCGTAGTTCATATTCTTTAGCATCAGTTGCAGCCCTGGAACTGGAGATGGAGGATACGATACCAAGCTCAATGAGTTTTCTACAGTCTAAAGCTTAAAGATGCAGCTGCTCTTCCTTCTGCAACTCATCCTATGTAGTATTTAATGAGGCACTGTTCTGATATTGCTTTCAGATAATGGACAATGACCAGATTACATCCAATGTGTTATGGTTGGCAAGTATTTTAGGAATTCTAATTAGATTCTAATTACTTAGAAGATGTCCTAATCAAATTCAAACTACTTAGACGAATTTAGATTAGAAACTTAAGTAGGAAGAGTGCTTGGGTATTCTACTCCTCTCCCTCCGTGACACAATGAGTCTTGCAAAATCTATTGAGGAAAAATGGGGCTATGATCAGAGACCTTGGTAGTTATTAACATGTCATTGAATAAAAGAGGTCTGGATACAAACAAATCCTTAATGCTGAAGGGATCTTATGTGAAGATTGCATGCATCTTTTGTTAGATAAGTACAACATATCAACCTTTCAATGTTCTCTTGTTCTTCTGTACCTCTATAACAAGAATAGATGCAAATAATGATCTCACCCCCAGTTTTTCCTGGGAGTAGCTGGTGAATTAAATGATGAACATTTTGCTGTAATGGTGGGGGTTGAGAGCTGACTTAAAAAGGAATGGGGGATTCTTTAGTGGCTGTCACTGTGAAGAGAGTAAAGAGGTCATCTTCTTCATCCAGCCTGTTTTTGCTCCCTTAGCTGCTTGCCAAGAGAGTAAAAAGTCAATGCAGCCCAAACTCAACTAACACAAGGTAGATTTTTAGCCTCTCTAGTGCTTGTTACCATCACATCCATCTTGAGATTTAATTGGGGTGGTGGAAAACTAGTCTGCATGAGAAGAAATCAACACGAAGATGGCCTCTTTGAATCAAAAGCATGGAATATGAGTCCCTCCTTTCTACTCGTTAAAGCCAAATGCTTGTTGGAATCTATCATATTTGACAAAGCAGCTAATGCAGCCAAAGAAAAACTCCATCAGGTGGTTGTGGCGGATGATTGAGATAAATTGGTAGATGTTAATGCTGATCCTTTCTATTGTTCAGTTCATACGAAGTCCAGGTAACCATGGCTCGTAATTGCCAACCTGCTTTGTGTTATACCTTTTGATTGAAACAAAGGCTTCCAATGGATGACAGATAATTTCTTTGATATGAGTGTAGTCTCACCGTCACAGTTAAAAGCAAGAAATAGTAGAAGAAGAAAAGTTTACATTTGAGGACCTAATGAGCCCTCAGAGGTACCAGAAATGTAGAGTTGGCCGTGGAATGCCTCAGTTCACCAATTCTTTCCTAAATGAACTCAGAGAAGAAAGAAGGTCCATGTAAGGTGCAATGTCTCCATCAGAGGGCAGCCTGTAATCCGAGCTCTGCATCTCTGTGTCCACTATAAAAATGCTACGACAGTAGCAGCAGTCTTTCCACACTGCAGAGATGGATTTCTTGTGTCTGCTGTTGGTGCTGCTACATTGTCTTGCTTCAACTCAAGCATGTAGCAAGACTCATTCCCATGTCTTCAATGTAAGTACTCCTCTGAAACACTCTCCTCTGCTTCATGTTCTGTGAATGAGACTGTGATTTGGAATGCTGTTGTTTGTAGGTGGAGGAAGTTCCTCGTACTCGGCTGTGTAGAACGAAGAGCATAATGACAGTTAATGGGAAGTTTCCAGGACCCAATCTGTATGCTCACAGAGGCGATACCATTGTTGTGAAGGTCCACAACCATGCATCAAAGAATGTTACCATCCACTGGTATGGCCATTGATTACTGAGGGCTTTCGCTAATCATCAGGTAAATCCTCGTTGGGAGTTTACCTTTGTACACAACAATTGATCGAAGAAACATGCAGGCATGGAGTAAAGCAGCCAAGGAATCCATGGTTAGATGGCCCTGAGTTCATCACGCAGTGCCCCATTAAGCCTGGAGCCAGTTTCACCTACACCATCATCCTCTCCACCGAGGAAGGAACCGTTTGGTGGCACGCGCACAACGACTTCGATCGAGCCACCGTCCATGGCGCCATCGTCGTTCGTCCCCGGCGCGGAACGCGCTACCCCTTCCCACACCCCTTCCAAGAATTCGTCATCATGCTCGGTCGTCATAGATTCTGATCGGTTATGGTGGAGAAGACGACGATTACCGCCTGTTCTACTCACAGTTCTGTTTGTTCTGTTGATTGCTGCGTTGCAGGGGAGTGGTGGAACCGGGGCGCCAATGCAATACTGGAAGAGGCTCTTAGCACGGGAGGTGAAGTCAACAGCTCCGATGCTTTCACCATCAATGGACAACCGGGCGATCTCTACCCTTGCTCGTCTGCAGGTGTCGACTTGTCGGAAGTGATTCCCTTTGGTCCTTGCGCTCGTCTTGCAGAGATCAAACGCTTTGTCCTCTGACATCTCGTCCAGGAACCTTCAGAATGCCGGTGGAGCACGGCAAGACCTACCTCCTCCGCGTCGTGAACGCCGCGATGAGCAACGGGCTCTTCTTCTCCGTCGCCAGTCATACCGTCGTGGTCGTAGGATCCGACGGGAACTACGTCAAACCTTTGTCCTCGGATTACATCATGATCACGCCCGGGGAAACGATGGACTTGCTACTGGAAGCTAACCGGCCTCCCGACGCACTCTACTACATGGCAGGCCGGGCGTTTAGCTATCTCTCCCTCGGCTCGTTTCCCACCACCGCCACCACCGCCATCGTCGAGTACGTTTCTGACCTCCCCTTGGAGTCGACTAAACCCCTCCTGCCAACCCTTCCTTACTACAACGATACCGCGGCGGCGACCAACTTCTCCTTCGCGCTCCGTAGTCCAGCGAACGCCGCCCACCCGGTGGATGTCCCCAAGACGGTCGACCAAGACATGTTCATCGTGGTCGCCATCAACGAGCTCGAGTGTCCCCAGGCGTCGTGCGCCGGGCCCAACGGGACGCGGCTGCGGGCAAGCCTCAACAACATCAGCTTCGTGGACCCTCCCATCGACATACTGGAAGCCTACTACGCGGGGATCGGCGGCGTGTTCGGCGAGAACTTCCCGAGCATGCCGCCGTACTACTACAACTTCACGGCGACGGACCAGCCGCTGAGCCTCCTGCTCCCGACTCTGGGGACCGAAGTCAGGGTCTTGGAGTACGGGGCGAGGATGGAGGTGGTGTTCCAGGGGACGTCGCTGGTGATGGGGGACAACCATCCCATGCACCTGCACGGCTACAGTTTCTACGTGGTGGGCTGGGGCTACGGGAACTTCGACAAGGAGAGAGATCCCCTGAGGTACAATCTGGAAGATCCACCATGCAAGAACACCATCGGAGTTCCCATAAACGGATGGGTGGCCATCAGATTCACAGCCAACAATCCTGGTGAGTTCCCAACCACCTCATGACTTCACACAGATGAAGAAGACAACCAAACCACATCAGCCTCATCCCTGAAGCATGTTTGTGACATTGTGGTGTTGCAGGGGTGTGGTTCATGCATTGCCATATCGAGCGCCACATGATTTGGGGAATGAACACCGTGTTGATAGTGAAGGATGGCGAAGGCCCAAAGGAGAAGGTGCTGCATCCTCCTCGCTACATGCCACCTTGCTAGGACTCTCAACTCCACAAGCGTGTTGATCGTATGCTACGAGTTTAATCCTGTCATGTACCAGTTCTTACGATCTTTACTTGCATAGAATAAATTTGAAGTTGCAACACAACCACAAAATAGGATTAGGTTTCAGAGCAGCACACTCATAGTGTTCATCAATCTCTGCTACATTCTAAAGTTCTTCCCTGCTTGGCTAAATCCAAGTAGATGATGCAGAGTGGCATTGAAGGTTTATGATTCTCAAAGCATACATTTTTGTTAGGGAAGAGAAGGAACACTGAGTCATCAGCAGTGAGTGTGACTGTCCTCATGCACCTGTACAGCACCGCAAGCAGCCCATCAACTTCTTCTTCCTCCCCTGTAGAAGCCAAGAGAAAGAGTTAAAGCAAACGGCATCTTTTGAGAAGATGGTTTAATGGCACCAACTGCTTTAGGTCAGTCTCAGTCAATGACACCCAACCCCACCCCCTGTCTCCATCTATTTGGCCTGATCCCGGCCGAGCGTCTGCCCATGGTCCGCCGATCTCGGGCCCGCCGGTGGGGCCTTCGTTGCACTGCGGCCAGAGAGCCTCGATGCCATCGACGGCTCGCTTCCCCATGAGCATGGGTAGAAGAGAAGAGGAGAGCTGGAAACGTACTGTGGGGGAGCCATGGCGGTGGTGGCGGCGGCGGGGCTCCTCCTCCGCCTCCCCCTCGTTGTTGTTGTTGGAGGGGAGCTGGAGCTCGTCGTCGTTGCCAAGGCTGGCGCGGGAGGGGTGCTTGTTCTGCTTCCGCATCTCCCGAATCTTGGTGAAGTCCATGGAGTAATCCGGCACCCCGTTCTTCATGTCCCACACCCCGAACGCCGGCACCGCCATCCATCCACCGCTGTTGCCATTGTTTTTACCCTGCAAACACCATCACCCCTCTCTTTAGAGTTCAAGAGAAACGAAATCCACAACATAAAAACCAAAAGAAAAGTAATAATAAGCGCAGATATAGAAGAAAAGAAAGCTCAAGTCACCTCCTTGGAGTCTCCCATGGATGCCTTCACAGCTTCAAACCAAGAGAGAGTAGAACAAGAGCAGAGACCAGCTTCTACTTTGGGTACATATAGTGACTATGGAAGCAATGATAGCTTTATTTAGAGTGCTTATAGCAAATAAACAATTCGATTGAATACAGTAAATACATTCTAAGAGCAAGTGTTCCATCCTTCTGCTCTTCTCAAGAATCTCAGAGGTTCCAAAAGGATAACTCCAATAGGGATTGAATTCAGGTACCTGCTCAAAGATCAGAGTTGGAAAGTGATGCTTCTCCAGCACTTAACACACACCATCATTATCATCATGCAGATTCTTGCCTTTATTTCTTTTCTCATGTTCAATCAAAGCTCCTAGTCTAAAGGTTCCAAAAGAACATTACTTTACATGCTAATGTATTCACCCAATAATGCCATACCACAAATTGTAATTTTCCTTGCCATGATGTCTCTTTTCATTCATGGGTGGTGGCAGACATCCAACAAGAGTAGACAAAGTAATTGGTGGCACAGAAGAGCTTATGGAAGAGAGAGCAATTCTTTCCTCATCATATTTGATCTGGAATTTCTTATAATAATTAATTATCAGTTGTACACGACCGTCAGAAGAACAAAAGAATGGTGAATGGGAAGAGGAAAGAAAGCTAACAATCTATGTGGTTTGAGACCAGGACATGTCTGCAACTTGAGCTGAAGAATGGAACTACAGAAAAATCTGTGTGGTTTGAGGGAAATATGATGGCTGAATTATGAAGTAACAAAATGATCAGAGCAATAAAGTTGAACATTCTATATCACAGATTAAGATGGTTGCTGAAAGGAGTTGGTGCTGATGCCTGGGGATGACAAATCAAGTATGCTAAGCAGGAAATGGCCTCTCCTGCAGGAGAACACAAGAAAGCCAATTGTTATCATTCAAATTAGATGTTCCAAAAACCACAAGCTTCTTCCAGCTGTCGGAAGTCATGTCAAATAGAATAGCATGCTCTTTTGTTGTTCATCAAATTTGCCACCAAAGTGAAGTGAGGAGAGCAAAGATGAAGGTTCAGTACTGGACAAACAAAAAATTTCTTGATTTGATCTCTAAGTAGACTGCATTCATCAGAAATTTCAACCAAAGACAATTCTTTAATCCAAAAAGAAGGCTAATAAAAAATCACCCTGTTGTTTCCTCTGACTGGAATTATTTAGCTGTTAAAGTTTGAAGGTTTAATTAAATATTCTCTCTCTCTCTCTCTCTCTCTCTCTCTACTAACTGTTAAATCAGCCATGACTACCCATCACTTAAACAAGTTACTACATCAAACCTCATGCTTTCAATCTTTGTCCTGCCATGAACAGTCCAGACATGTCGGCTGTTGTACTATCTCATCAATAAGAAGTGCTGCATAAAAATTTCTTAAACATTATTGTTCATTTCAATGATGATCACGAGAGGGACAACAAACGACCAAGAATGGGAATAAGCGATAAAGAAAGAGAATGGAGAAAGGGAATAGAGAGGAGAAAGTGAAGATTATGGTAGTAAATGAAGAGAAGATGGTAAAAAAAAAAGGGTAAGATTAGCACAAGAGAGAAGAAGAATGATCAATATAGAAGGCTTAAAATACTTGCCAACAAAAGGGAGGTGAAAGAGACAATTAGGCAAAAAAAAAAAAGAAAAAAGAAGAAGAGAGATCACTTTGGAAAGAGATTTTTCACTAGTCAAAATATAAAGTAGACCTCAGAAAAGTAGCTTGATGATAACTTGGTCATCTTACATCATTGGGTTTAATGCATCAATAATTAGATTATGCAATCAGCAGCCAAATTTTCTGACATATAATTCTCAGTAAAGGTTAAGCAAATTTCTAACAGGGAACCTAAGAGAAATGTTGCATGTAACATTGATAAAAAGTATGGAAAGTAGTAATACATCTTATATTGAAACTTAGTACAACAAAAAAAATGTGATTTTAGCACATTTTCCTTCAATATTGATTGCTAAAGGTTGTTTTTGTGATATTTACAGGTAAAGAACACCAGGAGCCATCCAAAAGCAGTAGATGCAAAGGTCCCATTGGAAGAAGGAAAAGTAATCACAATGTGCTGTAACATGGATTATTTTGTGATCATGGAATTCCTGTCTTTGCATGGTGCCTGGCTTGACTATTTGAGCCACTTTCTAGCTGTGCTGCTCTTCCACCTTCCCTTTCTCAGACAATATCAGGTGGACAAGCACAAGCCAATGTAATTTGCACCCTTGTACTCCACCACCTAAGTCTATACTTTGAAGGAATGACTGCATCCATTAAATAGATTATGGGTGTATCAACACTATACAATTGTATAAAATGAGAAGGAAGTGTGACTCTCAAGATTTCATCTTATTCAAAGGGATTAAGTGATTTATTAACTTAGTTAATTTGAAATTAGTCACTGATCCAAAACTACTTAGGATAACACTAATGGTGATACATTTGTAAAGTCATTATAAGTTAATTTTGTTGCATCAAACTTAGGATGCCTTCCCACTTTAAATCTAAGAGGGTGACTATTTAATAACAAAAGTAAAGTAAAGTAAATTAGTTTCATCATATAGTATGTTGTTATGATCTAATATAATTCATATCAAATCTTGATATAATACATGTGAGACATAATTCGATCATAACTCATGTGTTCTCTGTCATGCCTATGCATAGTTTTTTCCTACTCGAGCTTTTTTTTATCCGAATATTAATTATGGTTTCATGAAATAACTATTAATTTTATTTGATCGAAATCATTGCTCAAAATATTTAAGCTGAAATTAATAGTACTACATCCATCGTATCTTTATAAGTCATTTTTAATATTAGCTAACTTGCAATGCGAAACTAATCGAACTATTACACGTATTCTCTAACATGATTCATGTAGTTTTTCTTTAATTTGAGCCTCACACAATATTTAATACTAGGTTTACTCTAATATCATTTATTATGATCTAATTTGTTACGCCAACTTACCATTTTTTTTAGACTAAACCACTAGCCCATGTTTAAACATAATAATACTCCTATTAAGCTACTATGATTCAATTCAATTATTCCCAATGTGTGACTAAATATATTTACTGTAATATAATTTCTGATGTCCGTGATAATTTTTTTCTCCGTTTATCATTATTATTAATATATTAAATTGTAATCATTAATATATTAAATTTTAAAGTCATGTTAATGATTATTTTTTAACTCTTTACCGATTTGAGATATAGAAGTAAACTTGAGTGTTACAATTAAAATTACTATTAAATGATTTAAGGTCTTTTATTGTTTAACATCTCCGATTAGTTTCACAAAAATAGACAAGATTAAGATTGACTTATAAGAGTCTAATGAGTATACTATTATTTAGACCAAACAAAATTGATAAACCAATTAATCTATCAAACCCGAGCCATGATATAATATGTGCTAAGAATAATGTACAGCAACACTCCTTGAGGTCCTCCTCATCCAACAGGACTTAGCAAATTGACTTAACAATCATGGCTACAACCATCATATATTATTTACAACATTAAATGTAATATCATAATTTAATCTCCCATTAAAAAAGAATAAGGACTAGATAATTTACCATCATCTGTACAATGTATGTTCAAGTTCATAACACCTTATTACTCTATGATCCATGGAATGGAGAATCTCTTGAAAGGGACTTGAAATATCATAACAATCCAAGCTTTGACATCAGAAAAGAAGTACTACATAAGTGTTTTAATATCTCAAAAGTAATCGATCTTGAGTGTCAAAAGCCAAAAACTCTTGCATGATATGTCATCTTCTTCATGTGAAATTATTAACTTGGTGATCTACTCACATGCACCTAAAGAACAGAGAATATAGAATTGGCAGCCACAAGAGAGAGGAGGAGGGGACACTTTTTGAAGAAGGTGCCAAAGCCTGGTTGGCAACACATGCATGATGCTTACCCACACAAGCATCAGATTTCAAGTATGTACATACCACCAAAATAGTTGAACCCAAAGCCCAATTAATTTACATATTTATGTACATTATGCTTTGGATGATGCTAACAAACCATCCTCATTATTATTAATTGAGCTTGTTATTGACTTTTGACATGATTGCTCATTGGTCAACTAAGCATGGAATTGGAGCCCCCCACTTGCTTCAAGCAATCATTCCTTCTCCAGATGAGATTGATTCTAATGATACAGATAATATTCTCTTTTATACTGTTCTTCATGCACAATGCTCTAAGCTAATTTAGCTGATAAATATCTAGATAACTTATTACAAAATATTAAATTTGAATCTTACTTTGATCATTTACCTTTTAAAAAAAATAAATCAACTATAAAATCTTCTGATACTTCACACTTCCCCTTTTGTTCTGACAGTTGACCTTCACAATATGAAACCCTCTCTCTCTCTCTAAAAAAAAAATCAACCACAAAATCTTCACAAATCTTCTGATACTTCACACTTCCTCCTTTGTTCTGACAGTTGACCTTCACAAGAAGAACCTCTTCCCATCTCTCTCTCTCTCTCTCTCTCTCTCTCTCTCTCTCTCTCTCTCTCTCTCTCTCTCTCTCTCTGAGTGTATCCAAGGTGAATGTTTCACTCTGCAACCTGGAGCAATCATGGCTGACCCAACCACTATGATTTCCTTCTTCTTATTTCTTTCTTTGGGCAAAAGAAGGTTTGACCTCCAACCTTTCCACTGTGAAAAACCCTACAGGAGATCCCACTTCTTCTGAGCCAAACATGATGAGAAGAGCATTGTTGTGGCAACCTTCTAGGCTATGCAATCACTTGGTCCTTGCACTCCCACATGGAGCAGAACTCTTCAGCCAATCACTGGATCAGTATCAGCATGGTTTGCCTGTCATAAGATTCAAACGACCCTCCATGGTCCTCTCCCAATCATTGCAAACCTTATATTGCGTATGGTCGTCAGCTTCCCTTTGAGCCCTCACTTGTTTCCACTGCAGGGGGGCTAACTTCACCCCCAAAGAAATTGTGCACTTGTCCTAAAGAACCAGTGCAAGATGGAAATAATGACATATTATGGTAAGTCCATTAGCTTATTGGATTTGATATGATCCAGAAAAGGAGCTCACTAACTCACTCTTTTGATCTTTCATTTCCCCAGTGAAAGGAACTTGGGGAAGCTATCATTGGTCTGAAAGGAAACAAGACACAGAAAATGTCAAGCTCACACCACTCTGTGAGAGGTGTAAAGGAGAACAAATACATTGAATACGCAATGCAATGATAGATCACATACATGTACTGAAAATGATAGTAGGGGGCTCCAAACATGACTCCCATCCACTTAGAGACCATCATGTGCAGATATGCTATCACCCTTAGGGTAAGGAATATATATGATATGGGATGGATCATTCCTGTGCTTGTCCTGAGTGCTCTGATCCACCCATTCTGATTCATGGAAGGGTTCACCAAAACATGTGTTTCCTGAGCTGCATCTTCTTCACATCTTTCCCTGTTCTTAAGACTTTTTTGCAAGCTTGAAAGATCTGTCTGCTTTTAGCAGGCCACTTGCAGTGCACAGAATCTATTTAGTTACACACAATAAATTTCCCCAAAGCTGTTCCTGAACATGTTAAGAAAGTTGCCCTGTGGATTTCAGTATCTTCTTCTTCCTGCAATCGATAACCAGGGGAGAGATCCTTCGCTGCATTAGATTATGCAGATAGCTCAGGATGAACTCCACTGTGATATAGCAATTTGATTGCACCTTGGAAAAGTTAGATTAAGAATTGGAGAATTGAATCAAGACTGAGGTTCTTAGATTTCTTTTTCCTTACCAGCAACACAGCCTTGAGATGGTGGGCTCAGTGAGTCGCATGTTTTTTTCTTGTGGATGGCAGAGAGGGAAGTACTGGGGAGAGATGCTCTCATTGAGTTTCTCTCTCTTGCCTCTTCTTCTTTTCATTCATGAAGGTTTCAGGTAGGTGGACATTATAATACATGAACCATGTGACAGCCAAGGATCAAATCAGAACTGGTTGTCTACATGCATCTATATTCCCTCTCCTAAACCTGCAACTGAGTTGGCAAACTTCGCAAAGAGAAAAAGTTGGCCTGCTTTGAAGCATTTTAGCATCAAGCGGCTGCTACTCTGACCTTTCTTCAGAACACCTGAGCAAATACCACACAGAGAGAGAAAGAGACAGAGATGTCATTCATTAATGGCGCATGAAAAGCAACAAAGGCTTGATCTCACCACAAATGTTCCACGATCCTGCAATTTAAAGGTTGCACAAGCATCAAAGAACTCTTGTTTCCTTATTGATTCCTTCAAGTGTTCTTCTTTCTACATCAGGGACTTGGAACTCCAAACATAAGCTTGCAATACAATTCAACCAGAGACGAAAATGCAGCAGTAATTTCCACAGTTCACCCAACAGATGTTGTGGCTAATGAAAGTTGTGGTGATCAGGCCATGGCCAGAAGGCAGATTGATCTCCAATGCTGCACAGCAAGTTGCTGAAGCTGCCTTCTGGGGCGTCATTCTCGACCTTCGAGCAGTCTGGGTCAGCTGGCCTAACTGATTGGAAGTAAGGCAAGATTTGGAGAGGGGGACAGGACCTTTCGGCGACCGATGTTCTTGAGATGTCCAAGTTGATCTCTGAGCTGTTCTCGCTTCTGTTGCTGCAAGAACCCTCGGTCTCTTTGTTGAGATTGATGAGATCTGATGCTTCTCTACCTCTGAGAGCCAAGACCTGCACATGCAACTTGGTTCAAGCCATAAACAAGATGCACGATAACAACAGGACGTCAATCAAATCAAACAATTAAAGAGGACAGAGGATTTCCTCGATGGTGCTTGATGACCTTCGCATAAATAGAAAGAGAGACACAACCAAAAGCATAATTTTCTCTAACTAGAAAATTAAACGCATGCTTTCCTCGAAAAAGGTTGCAAGTTAAGATATAATTCTCGACTAGCCGATAATTCTAAAGTTGATCATAGTGATGTTTGATCGGTCTTAAATTACCAGTAGAAGATCTCTTGATCTGAAAGAGATCGAGAGCAGAGCTCTGAGGTTTGCTGCTACCGTCTTGCCAGAGCCAATGATTGATTGGATGTTCGTTGTTCTTGCGATTGAGATAGTCAGATCTGTTGTGCTTTGTCTCTGATCATTGCCAGAGCAAATGATCAAGAAATGTAGAAGTCCTTATGATGGTCAACTCTTTCTTGGACACCATTGCCAGAGGTAAAGTACAAGAAAGGAGACGAGGAAAGCAATGTAATCATAGGAGATCTCTCAGAGACATCATTGCCGGTGTTGTAGTTACCAATTACAAGCGGGCATCTTTCTCGATGCCTCAAAACTTGTGCAGCAATGCAAACTCTGTATAGATTTTTATTAGAGTGAGAAAGAACTGACGAAGAGGAAGACGAGAAATCTGGTGACTACCTCAGTCTGGAGTTTCTTGTTGTGGGCTTGCAGAGCTTCATTCTCGGCTTTAATGGCGTCAAACTGCCTCCTGAGCACATCGTAATCCTTCTCCAGTTGCTTCGTCTTCCACCTCGCCCTCCTGTTCTGGAACCAGATGGCCACCTGCCTCGGCCGCAGCCCGAGCGCCACGGCCAGCTGCATTTTCCTCTCTGGCTCCAGCTTGTTCCCCAGCTCGAAGCTCTTCTCCAGCGTCCTCACCTGCTCCACGTTGAGTCTCCTCTTCTTCTCCCCGGCCAGCGAAGCGTCGTCGGACAATTCGTCATCGCCGTTCGCTTCTTCGCAGGTCTCGGCCCCTGAGAACGACGCCGATCTCTTCCCCGTCGCCGGAGCTACACCTGCATGCACCGCCACCAATCAACCAGATGAAACACCACGGTTTCGGAAGCTTGGAAATGGCTGCCGCCGCAGATCACCTCTGAGGTGGTGGAGGTTGGTGGGGATGAGGGAGCTGACAGGGCTGGCCAGTTGGTGGTCATCTTCACAGGGAGCTTGAAGCTGGAACATGAAGCCTGAGGGGAAGAAGGAAGAGGCCATGCCATTGCAGGACATCTGCTGCAGTAGACAGGGTGGAAGAGTCACCAGGCCAAGGACACAGTGACAGAGAAAGGAAGAGACCACAAGGAAGGTGGGGGAGGATTTGAGAGATATTGTGTGTGTGAGGGTTGGGAATATGGATATGTGATACGGTACTGAGAAGAGAGAAGACAATTTCTGCGTGTTATAAGCAGCAAAGGACAAATCAACATGAAAAATTGAGCAAACGTTACTATGGAGAAACCTATATATATCCTTACCTTTTCATACAATTTCTGAGGAAGTATAATGTAATAGGAAGTACTCTTTCCCAGAAAAATCAAATGATTCATTTTCTTATTAATCAGATGGTATCTCAAAATTTAGAATTTGTTAAGATATAAATTAAGATCATATTTCATTTACCGAATTAAGCCTTGAAATATAATAAAATTGATGAAAATTTTGAGATGATATTAGATCGAAAGATCCTTAGATTAGTATCTTATGCCCTGAGTTGAGTGTCATGTGATACTTATGTGAGGGGGAAAGTGTTACGAATGTAAATGAAGATCTTAAACTTTTAAATCTAATAATATTATATTAAAATATTATAAGTTTAAATTGAAATTAAGTCAACTGTTACCCAACATTAAAAAAAAAAGAGTAATAAAATATAAATTATGATCAACTTAAACTTTCAGATGCAATGATATTAATAGAATTCACGCCAAATAAGCTGTCATGGCTTCTATCTAAAATTGACAAGCCCTAACAGTTTGCATGGCCGATGTTTCTCGAGAGGAAATGGACTCACTATCTTTGAAAATGAGATGCACCGTCTTGCCCTGATTCCCTATCCTGAAACCCCACACTGCTGTGCTTTCACATCAAACATTTTGACTGTTCATTGTTGGGGCAATTCTGATCATAAATAAGATCCCAATTTCCAGAACTCCAATCATCACTCTATTATATTCTTCCTGCCACAGGTAATCCTGAGACAGATGATCATGATCTAATAATGAAAAGCAAATTAAACCTTGTTGGGATTAGGATACTTGGGGTCAGATACTTCAGTACTTTTTTCATGCAGTGTGGTGCGGACAGATGGATGCATCTCTTTTGTTTTCTCAGAAGGGAGTTGCCATGTCCATCTCAATGAAGTTGTACTCCATGCTGTAGAGTGAGAAATGGGCCACCATATGATTCAATATTATATGAGGGTTTTCAACAGGCCATGGGTGAAGAGGGAGGAAAGTACAGTATTAAGATTCTGGAAGTGAAACCTGAGGTTTTACTGCACAGGAAAATATGAAGGTGTCGGTCAGCTAAAAAAGAGATAGCAAACAAAACTACACATATAGAAAGATTGCAGGAATTTAGGGATGGATTTTTTTGTGGTGCCATCTGATCAGGGATGACAATTTCAAATCGAATCTATAATGTATCAATCTGATCTGACTCGATTGGATTCGATTGAACATAGTCGAGATGTAATCTTGAGCGAGATCGTTCATGATTGTGATAGGGATGGTATCATTTATCTTTTCAAAACATCATTCCGCTATAAGAAAAAATAATACTGATAATTTAAAATAATTGATATGTATTTTTTTAAGCTTTTTCACCTCTGTTGGATTTGATAACGTCGATCACTAATATAATCTAAAAGCAGTGATTATTGATGGCATCTGCTTTGGATGAATTCACTATTGATGTCCCAAATAGACTTCAAATTGATTACAGCCATTTTAATGGTGACAAGGATGGTGCTCGAAGTTGAGATGACACAGGGGGTCAACATTGATGTTGACGTGGCAGTGACATGGTTTGAGGGCATGTCATGCATTGGCCTATGAGTGATCGAGTCAAAGTCGTCCATGCGCCATGTATGATGACAAATCGACGTGCTGTTTCCATCAAACATCAAACGAGATTGGTTTCTTGTGAATATATAGATAGATATGGAGGACGGTGATAGCAATTTATTGTATTCATGTTTACGCATTGTGAATGTGCCTTTTCTTCTACTTCACATGATAATCCACAAAAAGCATAGGGGCCCATGGAGGGCCCATCAGGTACCAAGGCGAAGACTCACGTTGTACTACTAATTTCTATCTTAATTAATCCTTTTGTATGTGTTTTTTGTGATTTTTTGGATTAATCTTATCTAGTTGACTCATTTAAAAGAATAAATGAGTCAAAAAAAAAGAAAAAAAAATAGATTTATTGTGTATTGCTCGACTCTCTCTTCACTCTCGGAGATGTCTATTTTGGGGTCAGGACACCGATAAACATAAATAATCTTATGTTATTTAAGAACTAAGGTAAAATTGTACGAGGTCATCTAAAATAATTAGAAATTTTGATGTCAAGAGTTTCAATTAACTTTACACAAGTCAAAGGTTAGGAGCAAGCTAAAAGAGATTTTCAAAATTCATTATGAAGAGAGGATTTGTGCCTAAACCATATAATATTCATGCAAAATGATAATTTTTAATATATTTATATAAAAATTAGTATAAATCTTATAATAATGGGGAGTATATCATAAATCAATATTCATTCGACACATGATCATCATGTAGTGTCTAAGATGAAAAGAGATGACAAATGTCATCCTTCATCCATCAGCCCATGTGGATAAAGTTTAAAGTAGACGATTATAAGTTACGCTACCCTTTTATTGCCCACACAAATAAGAGGTCAAGGAGAGACTGTTACAGATGATTAGAGATTGTCTTCCTATATAATATTATATATATATATATATATTTCTTTACAATCAAATATAAAAGTTCATATTCAACCTAATGAAAAAAATTATTATTATTTTTTTAACTATTCACATCCAGACTACTAGCTTGAAAATTAGAACAAAAAATCTCTTTCGAATTTCTTACTAAAGAGAAATAATTTATGTCTAAACCATATATGGTTACTGCAGAATGAATATATTTTCACGTATTTTTGTAAGGTTAATATAAATCTCTTAATAATAAATTATATATATATATATATATATGCCAATAAATAAAATAGATTACACATTCTGTTGAAAGTTCTGACGGCAGGACCGACTCTGGCCGTTCGGTCTCTGTCTATGTGTTTGACTCCGTACTCCTAATCAGAGACATATATCTCTCTGCTTCAGTTCTCACGGTCACCTGCAATCTTACCCACATCCCAAGGGCTGTCTTCTCAGGGAATGTTCCTCGTGCGTATCCTCCTCGACTTCCAAAGCAATGTGTAGGCTCAGCCCATTCGTGTTCCTGAAACCTACCTACGCTTCACCCCGTCCCCACTTGCAGAGCTACAGCTTCCCTATACCACTTCAGAGCACCCGCGCCTCGGCCGCCGGTGACAACCCTTCCCAATCCCCAGGAGCCACTCATTGCCCCCCAAAGACCACGTCTCCCTACAACGACTCCAATGGCAGTGATCGACAGTGCTTCGGGTCCGGTGAGTGTTTTAGCTTCTATTGTTCTTTTACCATGGAAGAATATAGCAGTTCAGATGGCACAGAGTTTGTTCTGCTTCCTTTATCAGCAGGACAATTATGTGGTGCAATAAATATTGAACTGTGCATTTGGCTGAAAATTATGGTTAATATAATTCGGACTTCCATACAGACATAGTTTACTGTTGTAAGCACTGAAAGAACATAGCAAAATTAGTTCTTAGTATGCATTGTTTTCAATTCAATTCAAGCTCATGCCAAGCCAGCCATCAATAAATGTTTGAGCTCAATTAACATCATTATTGATATGATGAATGTTTTTATACCAATCAAAGTTTGATAGATCAATCCTAGTCAATCAGATCCCACCAACATAGACTAATGATATTTATCAGGACACATATGTATTATTAGATCCTAACAAAAATATTCTTTGAATTAAGTCTATGATCTCTCCAAGTGCAAACTCTCTCTCTCTCTCTCTCTTTTTTCTTTTTATTTTCACGTCTAGGTCGGGCAACGAAAGAGTCTTGCTGAACATACCCCGACATAAATCTCGAAGAAACTTTAGGCATTAGGATAAAGTGCCGAAGTCATCCTCTACCTCGAGAAAATTTCCCCTTCCTCTTTAAGGTCAGCTTGTTCATGTGAAACTTAACCCAATGGGCCGAGGATCAAAATTGATATTAACAATGATTATGTTTTGTTATCAGAAAAGTTAAAATCTGAGTAGGACATGAGCATACTATTGTGCTTGAGGAATCTCATGGTGATGCTTTAGACTACTCAAGGCTTCTCACTCAACCTCAGCAAAAAAAGATACCCATGATAAAGTATGGGGGTTAAGATTCATGGATCTCAAGATCTTGAGGTCAGATTCAGTAGTTTCACTGTGTTGAAGGTTAGATCAGTGTAAGCCAGCAAGCCCTCAAGTCTCAAAGTAATTACTCGTATTATGTAATTGATCATAAATGCATCACAAATAAGAATATTATGTAATCGATTAATATGATTTAATTTCAGGGACAGCTAGCTAACATATAATTTATGGATAAATTTTATGAATTCCATAGATATAGTATCTATCTATCTTTCCCAGATACAAACCATGCCAACAGTATCCCATACTACCCATGTTCTTGTCCTACACTCCTATGAAATGGTCAATTGGCATTTCTCATACAGATCTGGCAATGGAACTCTCTAATGGATGATGCACTTGTACAAGTGCATTTGTGTCTCATTGTGTCAGCCAAGGCTCGGGCAATCAGTCATGGTTAAGATGAACAAGAAAACTCTTGGAATCAGAGACAAGAAGAGTTTGATTATACGTAAGTACGGGAAAGATCAAGCAAAGCTTTCAGTACATCGATCAAAGACTCCGAAATGAGCACTACTAATGTGGTGAACAGGCGTGGATGGAATCACATCAGCAAGCTTCTGATGAAGGCGGCCTGAGCGCTATTTAGGTCAGCTGAGTCGAGCAGTTCCGACAGCCTCTCACTCAAGTCATCAACCTCTCGATGCAATCTCCTGATGTGGCTGCAAGTCTCCTGCAACACCTTGGCTGCTGACACCTGCACCAATGAACGCGAAACCCTAAACACCACCTAAACCAACAGTACTAATTAGGCACATTGTCTCACACCATACCCTATCGTTGTCTCCGCGACGTGCTTCAGGAAGAACAGCTTGGAGTTTCGAGATCAGCTCGTTGATCTGTTCGTCGGTGATCCTTGTCGAGCCCGACTGCCTCGATCGAGATCTCCTGCTGGACATCCTTTGGTGTTGGTGACGGTCGACTGGTTCGAGCAATGTGTTTGCAGATGGAAGAGATCGAAGCTCTAAGGTTTTACTTCTGGAGAGAGGATGGTCAGTCAAGTTTGAGGATGATAGAGTGTGAGCTGACGGATGAAAAGACAATGAGAAGAGGAGGTGAAGAGGGATGCGATCAGGAGCGAGGAAAAGGAGGAGAGAGAGAGGTAAAGAGGGCACAAGGGAGAGATACAGAAGGTGGTGATGAGAAAACAAGTGCATGGAGAAAGATAATTGCTGTATTTAAACAGTGATGTGAGAGGGAGGGAAAGAGGGAGAGAGAGCGAGAGAGAGAGACTCTGTGTGCATGCAAGTGGGACTTGCGGAGAAGAAGCAGCCAACGACACAGGGTTTGTGTCAGGGGGAACCACGCAGGCCACGTTACATCCAACTTAAATAATAGATTCACTGCTTGTGGATCTACGAATCACACCCCTTGAGGTGAAGCAAGCAATAAGATGTTTGGAGTTTCTCAAGTCATACTTACTCATGCTTGCTTCTACCACATCTGACCATTACAAACAAACTTGTAACTAGTTACCTCTGAAGGAATGTTACACAAGGTGTGGTGGTGGTAAACGAGAGCTACAATATCCCACAGGTTGCCTTTCACATGCAAGAGGAGATGATGAGCTTTGCATGATAACAATAGAGGCTACTCAAAATCATGGAACTTGGACTACTACTGAGTCTATAAGCATTCCGTGGTTTAATTAAACTAGTGCTGAGCTAAACCAACTGTTAGAGAGGTTTGAGAATGAGAACAGTATGCGCTGCTTTAGATTTCGTAGATTAGAGCTGCTGATTGTGGAAGTGGAATCGACCAAGTACAGATTATTTTGCTGAGCTTTCTGTTTGCTGCAGCGTGCATCATGGGGCACATGAGCTCAGCCCGATTGATGGAGAGGTCCTTGCAGAAGTCATCAGGAATCATTGTTTCTTTAATCGACGGATCATGTGGACGCAGGTCGATGCAATTATACAAGTACCTTATTTTAGCCTAAGAAACATCCACATCGCTCTCTCTCTCTCTCATCGAGTTTTCAATAAGGAAGCAGGTGAAATCAGTAAACTTTTATTATCTCACAAGGTACACAGATTCTCTCTAACACGACTTGAATCCAAGCTGGAAAATATTAATGGATTAGCAAGTCCAGGCAGCTTTCCTAGGGACCCAAGTTCAGCTCAAGCAATGATGAGATACAGTGTCGGAAACATTGACAAGCTCGTGGGGACTAATGACAGCAAAAAAGGTCTACAAAAGCAATTATACAACCCAAATAGGTTGAATTTAACCAGTTGATTTCAGTGCACGCATTGCATGGTGAGACTACCGGTGCAGATGCAAGCATTTAGGGTTGCATCTCTGACACTATTTCATTCATTCATTATACAAGAGAAACCAAAGTTAGTACCTACCTGTTCCCAAGCAAAGAGCTGTTACACAGCTCAAGTATGATCTGGAACATTTCAAATGCATGTATCAGTTAGGTTGGGAGCCGACATTGTCAGCTGTTTTCTATCCCTAGGAACCTATAAAGCACCGGGAGAAGGCTATTTGGTGGCCATGGCACCAAGGCAATCATCTTGCCCATCATTGGGGCTATCAATTAAAAGCAGAAGCTTCTCCTCGAAGATGAGATTACTGATGGTTGCTTAATTTATGGCCACTGTTAGTCACACAAGGGGTTGTTGCTGACAACAAGAGTATGTCAATTATACATTGTGATATCATGCTACATAAGGATATCATCACGAGTTTTCAGCCAAGTATTACACCCCCAAAAGAACCAGGGAAGCACAACTTGCTGATGACGAATCCAACTCTTTATTTTGAAGCAAAAAATCTTGAGCCACAAAGATAGGAGGAGGTTCGCAATCAAAATGCCAAGAGACTAACTTCACAGTTGGGTGATCCGGAATCATGTGGCATGGAGGAGATCAAGTGGTGTTTCTTTAGAGCACCATGTTGTTTTGGCACCTAAACCAAACCTAACAAGATGGGCAAAGCTCTTGCGGAGGAATGTGAGCCACTGAAAATTACAAACCCATGCATAACATACATAATTTTTTAGGTAACCACAAGCCTTCTTGTTCATCTGACCTCTAATCTCTTCCAGACTACTTGAAGAATACACACATCTCAACCAAGATCATTCCAGATATGAGGGACCAAGCCTAATATATCATCCTTTCTGCGCTTCAGCCTTTTTACACTGGTCACTTCCAGGAAAAGACATGCAGAACATTCAGGAAGCAAACAGCCACACATTTAGGGTCGTAATTAACACTTGATTTACCAAGTTGCGGTTGTGTTCCACCATGCAATAACTCATGATTCCATTAATATCTTAACAATAGAAGCAATCATCGTTAGTTTTTTTTAAAAAAAATCCATTACTGCAAATGAAAAAGCTCTTGATATATATATATATATATATCAACCAGTGAGTTTGCCCTGTCAGATACTTTAGTCATCTACACATACCTGTGGTCCATTTACGGGAGGCATTTCATTCTCTGCAAATTAGACAAAGAAGAGCAATAATCAAATGAAAGATTCTTTAGGTTTAGTCAACACCCAAATATTTTTCACCCACCTGTCTTTCAACTTCGATTAAAGATTCAGAAAGTCTTCTCTTGAGGATTTCCTTTTCCCATTCACAATTCTCTACTGTGGTATCTAGAAGATAGAGATAAACCAATAATACCAAAAAATTAGACAGAAATAATAAAAGAAAATAAACAGTGTAATTTCGTATGGAGAATAAGCTCATCTAGGATAAGCTAAAATTCCTAACTAAATTACTGCAACCACTTGATTTCAACATCTAATCACAAGAATAGGATTGCAAGTCCTGGACATGTAAGGAGGTGCTGCAAATGAGATTACACCTGAAATGACAGTAACATGCAACCAGTTGAAGAGGAATCTGTTGCAAAAAAATTATATTTTTTGCAAATATAGAGAGATTTCCTTTTCACCATATAAAGGACAGTTGATCAGAGAGTTAATGTGGTAACTATTTTACACAGGAACAGAAACCCATGAAAAATTGAGTTAAAACTAGGAAGACAACAACCAAAATGGTTAGACGCGCTTGTTCCAACTTTAAGCATGAACTTTAAAATTCAGTTTTAGTGATGCTAGAACATATAATCAACAAATAACAGGCAATCAACAAACAGGATAATTTCATAAAAGAGATATCAACCAAAGTCAAACAGGTGATCATGGTCTACTAATGCTTATGGAACTGACTGATCAAGATCCAAGTCCATGCCGACCATAGATTTCTAAAGAAAGCCAGCAAACTACAGAATGCAGTTCAAGTACATAGGCTCAGTACAAGAGTCTACTCTGATTTTGCCAAAGAAAAAAATGAAACTCAGAAAAAAATATTAAAAGAATCACCAGATGATATGATCAAGCATACTTTAATGTGATACCATCAAAAAGTGAAAACCGATTCATCAGAATCCTATCATTCATTCCTTTAACAACATTGAGACATATGTGCTTCTGAACAATGTGAGGTGGAAAAATTGATCATCCTCACCATAATAATAAGTTGAGAAGATGGTGATGCGCTCGGTAGGCTGAAAAAGCAAGAATGACTTCAGTACACAAACAGGAAAAATAGAAACAACATTAAGTAGTACATAAGAAAGCTATAGTGATAATGTAAAACTGGTGACTGGACATGCAGCTCCAGCTATTTGGTGCTTTTTTACCGACCATGTTCAGCATGCCTGCACTTACCCACACAACTACAGGATTTTTATCAAAGAAAACATAGCAGAAGAATCTAGGAGTCACAAATAGAGGTAAGCATATATTTGGTTCAGTCAATGATATGCTTACAAATAGTGAGTACACGTATGACAGCAACGAATAGACTTGGTTGAGGGGTAAGGTTGGCAGCTTGAACAATGTTTAGTAGAGAAAAGGTTGCGATTGCCCAGATACTTGGATTACCAAGTGGTTAACTCGGAAAACTTACCATGACAAAGATCCCTTCGCGTCGAGTAGGAAGCTCTTCCAGTTTTCTTAGTGTATCATCACCTTTAGTCACCCTTCCGAAAATGGCATACTACATTATTGCGTGTCAGAAAAATGTCAGTGTAGTAAGAACTTTTCAGTTCGAAATTCAGATATATAAGCAACCAACAAGCATGCAATACCTGGCCATCAAGGTGAGGTGCATCGCCTAAAAGGATAGAAAAAGAAGATGAAGCACTATCTGGATCAGAGTACCTAGAGGAAAGGAAGACTTAAAACTCAGCAAAAGGCTCATATGCAAGGGCAAAAAAGCTTGCATTTACATATTTCAGAATAAAGTAGTCCATTCGAAGTTAATTACCACTTGCATCATTATTACCATTTATAAGACCTAATAGATATTTTTACAGGGAGGTTTCAGACACTTTCTAGAATATAGTCTTCTATTGCAGTTGAACAGAAGTCAAATTACTAACATGCATTTCACTATCTTATGCATATTCTATCGAGCTAATTGTGAAATTCTCTGTAACAAATATCTTATCTTATTTGCAGCTTTGACTCTAATAGTCATATATATAACAGTCCAAGGAACATAACAATGATATAAAGCAATCTAGGGAACCAATCCATTGATAAGGAAGACTACCATAGTGTAAGGTTATAGGCTGAAAAAACATTACTTTGAATTTGACGAACTGACATGAAAATTTTGGATATCTACCAGATCCAATGCAAATATTTTGATGCTGATTGATGACTAGTAAACTTAAGACCATCCCCTTCGGACTCATTGTAATAGCAAAATTGGTATTCATCATCTAGACTGATCCAAAAATTAAAACCTTTCAGTCCATGTATCATTTTAAGTCTTTAAGATAACATGATAATGGTTAGAAAATAATAACAAGATAACACATTTATATTCTAACTAAAAGAAAGAAAAAAACCCTGCAATAAAGTTAATAATCCCAATAGCGACAATCACAGACACATATACAAGCCAAAGGCAATGGTTGACAGATCTCAATGAATCTTAGGATCAAATAGCCATTATATATTAAGAAAGTTACCTTCCCATTGAAAGAATGCCTCTCACATGTTTGACATTACTAAATTCACCAACAACAGTTTTCTCAGCTTCCAACCTTTGCTCTTCATTCATTGGAGAAGTTCTGCCTCCTACAACATCAGCCACTTGTGCAACAAAACCTTTATCCACCTGCCAATATTGACAGTCAACTTAACTAGAAAGATTAAATATTTTATTGTCGTACTGACATAAGAAAATTAAGCATTATGACCACTACCCGGAAGAAGTGGTTTGTGTTATAGCAACCAAGCCGCACAAGTTTGAAGATATGCTTGACAGTTTTGGGGGCCACATGAGGAAAAAAACCAAATTCAATGTCACCATAAGCTGTCTGCACATAAGGCGCAATGTTATATGGTTATATAAAACATATCCTGAACAATATTGAATCATCAAAATTTCAAATTTTATAATTTAAAACTTGGAAAAAACTGGTTGTGAGACATTCAAAAAGGTTAGTGGTGTAGGCAAAGTTTCTTCTTAAAAAAGAAAGTACAATCTAACATATGTAGTTATATGGTCAAATCATTCCACAGCATATTATTATCAAGAAAGACCAGAAGGTGTACATTAATCAGCCAATCAGTGTCTCCCCTAACAATAGGAGCACTGTACATAAGACACCATACTCTCTAGGTGCTTTCAACGCCATGTTTCTTTAGATATTGTTCCTGAACTTTCCTCCTGAGCTAGACTCATTCCAAATGTTGATCTCGGAAGCTGCACTCAGCTCCAAAATGGCAAAGGAATAATATTTCAGAAGCCAAAGTATTAAATTAACTTAAAATTGTTGAAGACTCCAAAGGAACAAATGGCACAAAGCAGAAATGTTATATGACCTCCGCAACTATTCAAGGTTAATCATGTAAATTATTATCTTTTTTTACATTCTATTCAGTAGATTATTCCTTCTCTTCCTTAGCATCAATCATAAAATCATCCAAAAATATTTAGGTTAGGCCATTCTCTTTTTAGCTTCGTAAGACTTAGCATACATCTATTCATGAGATTTCAAAAACTTCCATGAGGCTCAAAACAATAACTCAATTGGCTCAAAACACTATTTCTGATTGTGCATCTCTGCACTATGCCCCTGTCTGACAAACCATCAATGTTCTCACTAGACATCTATTCTATTCGTCTTAACTCTGTCTTAACTCTGTTATTATACGATGCGAGATCATAACAAATATTGCTATGCCCCTCTCGGGCAAACCATCCACGTTCCCACCAAACCTAATCTATTTGTCTTAACTCTGTCATAATGCCATGAAATCATAACAAAGATTGCTTAAACAGTATTAAACTTCATCAGGTGAATACAAATTTTCTTGTTTCATATCTTCTCTGCCTAACTAATTTTCTGAGTCGCACTTGCAGAATATCTCGTTCAATGTAACTTCCCTACATCCACGCAACGATGTGAGAGAGAATTTACGCGTCCAAAGTGTTCGTGATGAACAATCACAACCAATTAATTGTTAGTACACATCAATTTCATAAGCGAGAACTAGCGAACCCATGCAGCATCATCGTATCGCACGCATCAGCAAAAAGCCTATCTGAGAAACCCTGAACTAAGATCAGGAAAGTCGATTGTTCCGTCTCCCAAGAGCACAACCGATTCCAAGAACCCCAAGAATCTAACCTTAACCGCGAGATCTGAGATTAAATACATTATTACCCTGACCTAAAAAATGGGGTAAATCATTCAGATTCCAACAACGCCGAGATTTCCAAGATTCAATTGACTATGACAATCACGAAGAGGATGGAGCGAGAAGAACCTGGAAGACGACGCGGGCGGTTCCGAGATCTGTATCGAGGACGGAGACGGTTCGACCGAAGTCGGAGAAGGAGAAGGAGAGGAGAAGGAGAAGGGAGGCGAAGCATCGGATCCCCATAGCCGCCCGTCGAATCCCTCCCCCCTTTCTTGATATATTCTCTCTTTTAACGCCTTTTACATGTTGCCTCGTATACATGTATATATTCGTATACATGTGTATACTTCATTTATTTATGCACTTTATTAATATTCCTGCGAATATTAAGGAATATAATGTGTATATAGGAATGTATAATGCGTATTAATTCCTTTTATCAAAAGCTTAATTCTTAAACTAAACTAATAGTATTTATTTTTTTCAAATACTAATCAATTATTTATTTTGTATAAACTAATAGGCCATTTTTTTCAAGTAATTTGCAAATTATTTTCTGAAATCAATTAGCTGACTGCTAATTATAGGCCCAAAAACTTAGTAGAACTCCAAAGGTCACAAACTATTAGTACTTATTATAAGAAAATTTTAGTTAATATTTTTAAAGTTAATTCTGTATAAATATCTTATTTCTTCAAAAGATATAAATATATACACTAAATGTTTAAAATTCTCTTGATGTTATTACCATCATAATGATCTTTTAAAGGCTATTATTGCCAATTAGCATTCAACAAACAATTAAATAAGGATAAGCTAATAGAAAATCTCTTTGATCGTATAAGATCATTTTATAATGTTGGATTAATAATGGTCGAACCGTTCGATAAAAAGGTTCGAACGATCATTGAAAGTGTTACTATTATACTCTCATTCTTCTTCTTTTTGTTTTAATATTTTATTATATCCCTAATTAGCCACAAACTTTATGCTACAAACATTCAGATGTATCACTAAAATGTGATTTATTGATGGGTTAATTACCAAGGAAGTTTTTAATGATGAAACATTATTTATCATTAAAATATCCTTCTTAAACCTTTCACAAAAATTTTCATCACTAACTATGACAAACTTTGAATAACTTTACCATTAATTGGAAAAAGAGATTCAATGACAAATCATTGTATCACTAAATATTTATTGACGATCTTCATTTGTGGTTAAGTATTCTTTGGTGATGTTAATTAATGTAATAATATTCATATTTACACCCAATTAAAATCCGAATCCAATATTATGTGCACCAAAAGCATTCATTCCATGGCGACCTACAAAACAATGATATGTTGGATTAATGTCAATTAAGACGTAGGAGAAGCATACGGTGGATTCATGCAGTAGTGCAGCACACGGTGGCTTTGATTGCGTGCACGAATCTTCGTGCAGGAGCTCACCTGCGTGCGCAGGTGATGCAGGCGGATCGACATGGGAAATGCATGTGTTGCAGCAGCATCGGTTTTGCAGTGGTGGATGGATGTATGTAGTTTCTTCCTGTGTTTCTTCTTCTCCCAACCTGAATTACCAGCTTGTGGAGAACGACATGGCAAGTCTTCTGAGTCAAAAGACATGAATCTAAATCTACTCTTCCATCATTGTGCGAGTACTCAACTCCCTCCTCCTTCCACAAAGCAGTGCAATATACAAGGATTTCCTTGGGGTTTACAAGATTCGATTTGGAAAATAGGAGGGGTTTATATCCGACAAACCCAAGACAGGCATGCAGTCAATTAATGTATTCACCTTCTCTCTCTCTCTCTCTCTCTCACACACACGAACCCTAATCAGAGAACAGGTCAAAACAAGTACAACAATACGTGAAAGTAAATGTCCATTGTGGGTCATGAACAGTGAAAACAAAGTTCAAGGTTAGACTGTGCATGAACTTGGACATGACTAGCTAGCTCAAGAAGAGGAAGGTGTCTGAAACCCTAGCTAGCTCTATGGCAGAACCGAGTAACGTTGATGGAAATCGCGCAAAGGTTGGTCGTGCTGAGAATGGATTCTTCTCTGCCTCCTCAACCCACCCTTTTCTCTCCTCCTTCTCCTCCTCCTCTCTCTCTCTCTCTCTCTGCATTGATCTTTGTGCATGGAAAAAGTTCAAGAATTATTCTTTCCGAGAAGGCACGGGCGTCCGCTGATTTCTCCCAGGCCAACCCCTTTGAATAATGAAGACTCCTCCCACTTTCTCCTTGAACACTGTGCTCTCTCTTTGTCTCTCACTCTTCCACCTCTTTGTTTTCACTTTACCCATTATGGGCCACTTAGTAAAACTCGGCGAACTGTTGTTGTACCAGCCGGAGTAGAAAGATGGCTGAAGTATGAGTATAAAATGTGCAAATGGGCGTGGATTGCTCCATTGTTTATGTGGTGGATTGAAGAGTGAGGGCAATATATTATGTTTCCTTTTGTTTAACCTTAGGTTTTAACCTTTCCTTGCGTTTTACTCTCCCCACGAAGCGTCGTCGTTCTCTCCCAGGCGCCATTGGTTCGCCACTTACCGCAAGAACCGTTCCCACTTTTCCATTGATTATTCACCACACTCTTGTGTTGCCGACCACCCCCCTTCAGCCGCCTCTCTCTCTCTCTCTCTTCTCTCTCTCTCTCTCTCTCTGCTATGTGTCCAAGAGGGTCGTGATTACGGTGCACTGAATCGAACCCTAGGGGGAAGGCTCCCGGATGAAGAGGCACACATTCTTTCTACTTTTTATCCATCGCATGAGTCCTTGTTTCTCACGTTTGGGGACACTCACTGGGACGTGGAACAGATGCATGCATGTCTGCATGCATGTGAAGATCCGCTCGACATGTAATAGAACCTGCACAGACCACTTGAACCTCTTAGCTCGGACGTACGTAGCTGTTTAATCATACAATAAAAGGAGACACAGAAGAAAAGGGTACTTGCCGCAAAGCACCGTGTCTGTGCACGTGAGTCCTGCCATGGCAGAAACCCTAGAGGTGTCTCCTTTGTTTGCTTTTGCCATTTTGGAAGGTTATGAGTTACTACCATCTGCATTAAACTATTCTTTGTTTAGGGTTTTTGCGCATATAATATGCATTCAAGAGAGAGAGGATGGAGCCCATGTGTTTTACGACCTTTCTTTCTCGTCTTTGACGGTCAAAGTTTCGGCAAGCTGTGCATTAACCGAGATAGAGTCCACTCTTTTCTCTCTCTCTCTCTCTCGCTCTCTCTCTCTCTCTCTCACACACACGAACCCTAATCAGAGAACAGGTCAAAACAAGTACAACAATACGTGAAAGTAAATGTCCATTGTGGGTCATGAACAGTGAAAACAAAGTTCAAGGTTAGACTGTGCATGAACTTGGACATGACTAGCTAGCTCAAGAAGAGGAAGGTGTCTGAAACCCTAGCTAGCTCTATGGCAGAACCGAGTAACGTTGATGGAAATCGCGCAAAGGTTGGTCGTGCTGAGAATGGATTCTTCTCTGCCTCCTCAACCCACCCTTTTCTCTCCTCCTTCTCCTCCTCCTCTCTCTCTCTCCTCTCTCTCTCTCTCTCTGCATTGATCTTTGTGCATGGAAAAAGTTCAAGAATTATTCTTTCCGAGAAGGCACGGGCGTCCGCTGATTTCTCCCAGGCCAACCCCTTTGAATAATGAAGACTCCTCCCACTTTCTCCTTGAACACTGTGCTCTCTCTTTGTCTCTCACTCTTCCACCTCTTTGTTTTCACTTTACCCATTATGGGCCACTTAGTAAAACTCGGCGAACTGTTGTTGTACCAGCCGGAGTAGAAAGATGGCTGAAGTATGAGTATAAAATGTGCAAATGGGCGTGGATTGCTCCATTGTTTATGTGGTGGATTGAAGAGTGAGGGCAATATATTATGTTTCCTTTTGTTTAACCTTAGGTTTTAACCTTTCCTTGCGTTTTACTCTCCCCACGAAGCGTCGTCGTTCTCTCCCAGGCGCCATTGGTTCGCCACTTACCGCAAGAACCGTTCCCACTTTTCCATTGATTATTCACCACACTCTTGTGTTGCCGACCACCCCCCTTCAGCCGCCTCTCTCTCTCTCTCTCTCGCTCTCTCTCTCTCTCTCCTCTCTCTCTCTCCTCTCTCTCTCTCTCGCTTATGTGTCCAAGAGGGTCGTGATTACGGTGCACTGAATCGAACCCTAGGGGGAAGGCTCCCGGATGAAGAGGCACACATTCTTTCTACTTTTTATCCATCGCATGAGTCCTTGTTTCTCACGTTTGGGGACACTCACTGGGACGTGGAACAGATGCATGCATGTCTGCATGCATGTGAAGATCCGCTCGACATGTAATAGAACCTGCACAGACCACTTGAACCTCTTAGCTCGGACGTACGTAGCTGTTTAATCATACAATAAAAGGAGACACAGAAGAAAAGGGTACTTGCCGCAAAGCACCGTGTCTGTGCACGTGAGTCCTGCCATGGCAGAAACCCTAGAGGTGTCTCCTTTGTTTGCTTTTGCCATTTTGGAAGGTTATGAGTTACTACCATCTGCATTAAACTATTCTTTGTTTAGGGTTTTTGCGCATATAATATGCATTCAAGAGAGAGAGGATGGAGCCCATGTGTTTTACGACCTTTCTTTCTCGTCTTTGACGGTCAAAGTTTCGGCAAGCTGTGCATTAACCGAGATAGAGTCCACTCTTTTCTCTCTCTCTCTCTCTCTCTCTCTCTCTCTCTCTCTCTCTCTCTCTCTCTCCACCATTAAATGATGCTGTAGTGAAGGAGGATGAAGAACATTAGGTTGGTAGTGTGATAAGGGGAGGAAGCAACATATTAAAGGTAACGAGGAGGATCCTATGTCGGGTAAGCAGTATCATCCGATTTGTCTAGGACTTTGGGAAGCATTTGGAGAATGAAATAGGCCCAAGGTCCCGGAAGACAAGGGTTCGTGTCCTCATATGGGTTGCAGGTAGCACACTCATCTTCTCGACTCTCTCTCTCTCTCTCTCTCTCTCTCTCTCTCTCTCTCTCTCTCTCTCTCTTATGTTATTCTTTCTCTCTCATTTTTACCTTTCTTGGTATTAGCAGGCGCTTGGTCTACGTAGAGAGAGAACGCATGAGGAGAGTCCCTGGATTTTGATGTATTGATTTGGCAGTAATTATGAGAGAGAGAGAGAGAGTTAATGGGTGAGATGAAGGATGGACAAATGAGATCAGTCTTCTTTGGTGACCCCTTATCAGAGATTAGCTTCTTCGATCGTGCTGATGAGTTATGAGTAGAAATGCATGCACAATGTATTCAGTAAGCTCGGCAAATCTGAAAAGAAATGACATGGTATTTACTGAGCACAAATCCAGAGTCTTATTAAGGTTACACTAATCAGGTAATAAAGTACCGATCATATCTTTGGTCAGTCTTAGCTACTGTGCTCTCCGATTCCAAGTGTTCTAAGTACATGAAGTGTATAAAACACATCAAGGTTAAGCATGCATTATGATCCCATTCTGTAGCTGTAGATGTAAATCCATGAATTGGCTGAATACTCTCATGTAAATCCTATGTATTCCAGTTCTACATCATGTTTCTTATATTATTTTGCCAGTTGATGTTGTTCATGCCTAGATCACAAAACTAGATTTGTCAGCCCTCATGATTGCTCTCCATGCTTACCAACATTGGTTTCTTTAGTCTCTCTCTACTTTTTGACCATTTAGTCAGTCTCCAAGATCCCCTCCAAAAGAGGATGTTTCCAGTGCATGTTTCATGTCTCTAAACAATATCTAAGCAAATTTTAGATATGTTACCTATTGTTATATACTGTTGGCATTTATTAGAGCAAGTTTCCCTGTTTCTAAGCCAAGCATAGCACACTTACAACAGCACTTTGTTTTGTTACTGGCTATTTGCAACCAGCCAGTTTCTCATGTACCATATGAGAGAGAATAATAGATGGAATTGTGAGAGAGAGAGAGAGAGAGAGAGAGAGAGAGAGAGAGAGAGAGAGAGACATGGACATAAACTCATCTGTTTGATGAGATGCTCAACTTCTTTTGACGTTTCCCCTTCTCTCCCAAACCTCTGTTGCTGCTTTGTTGGTTGTTCTATCCTGATCTCAGGAGTGGCATCGATCCATGGTGTCTGGCTTTTCCTTCTAGTGTGAGAGCTACTGATCCATAGTCTTCTTCCTCAGTTTCCTCGAACACACTTCAGGCGATTCTTCTGCGACCTCAGTCCTTGATTTGGCCATCTTCATGAATAACTGGTTGGCTTTCTCTCTCTCCCCACATGAGCTGCCTTCCTCACAGCCTCATCAGAGCCATTCGCCATCTGCTGCTGTCTCCCACTTCATCTCCGGCGACGATGTGTCCACCAACTGCTACGATTTCTCTGCCGACTCCACATCGGAGCCGCCGATGGGAATACCCACCCTGAGACCTGACTTATCCTTCTGTATCTTAGAGGCCTTCAATAGACACCATCACCACCAAACCCAAGGTCGATCTTTCCCAATTACCGTTCGACAAATTTCGACTGCTTACTCTTCTGGTTTCTTGGTCTTATCTCTTTCTTCCCTTTCACTCGCAGATTGGAACATGAAGAGCTTGGGAGACCCTTCGGAACTATCCGTTCTGGTTGGATCGAGCAGTAACCAGAACACTATGGAGGAAGATGAGCCCAAGCTTGAAGACTTCCTCGGTGGGAATTCGATCTCGGATCATGATCAAAAGGTTCTACCTGCTGCACTTACCAGCGACGAGTACATGTTCTCCACCTCCTCCTTCCAGGCGCAAGACGCTTCCATGGTGACATCCGATGCTCACGGTGGAGGCCTGATGAGCGACGGCAACGGTGGTTCTTCGAGCAACTCCATCGGGCTGTCCGTGATCAAGACATGGTTGAGGAACCAACCCATCCCACAGCAGCAGGCCAACGACATGGCCGGGGGTGGAGGGACAAGCTGTAGCAGCAGTGCGATGGTAGCCAACGTTATCGGCACGTTAACGAACTCCCAGGGCTTATCGTTGTCCATGAGCACAGGCTCGCAGTCGAGCTCGGCTCTGCCGCTACTGGTGAGGGGGGTAAGCGGTGGAGGTGAGAGCTCGTCGTCGGACAACAAGCAGAAAGGCACTGCAGGTGGCGCAGATGCACAGACTGGTCCAATGGAAGCAGTTCCTCGGAAGGCCGTGGACACATTTGGGCAGAGAACTTCCATTTACCGGGGCGTGACGAGGTGCGGATCGTCTTCCTCGAATGAAATCTAGGGTTGTTGGTGTGTCATGTTCAACATCTGTATAACCCTTCTTTATCTCTTATCGAAACCATTTTGGTTCCTACTGCTAATTATAAGAGCTTAATTTCGATTCCTCCCTTATAAGCAGTCATCTTTGCACTGATTGGAGAATATTATATGATTCATTTTAGGGGATAGGATGATCAAGAAAATATCATGCAAATCGAATCAAACATACCACCATTCTTATAGTCATACTTCCAATCAAATAATTGTATAGCTGCTATCTATAACATGCCTTTACATTTCATATATCTTTTCTCAGGCATAGATGGACAGGTAGATACGAGGCTCATCTATGGGACAATAGTTGCAGAAGAGAAGGACAGACACGCAAGGGTAGACAGGGTACATCTTTCACTTGCATCTCTCTCATGAATCGACCTGCCAAGCATTTGATTTGTATTGATTTTGTGCTTCTCTCTTGTTTCTCTCCCTCTTGGGCACAATGCGCGGCCGATGGCTCATTCCCCAACTCCCTGCATGCAGTCTATTTGGGTAAGCATACAATGGAGTTCTTGCATCTCCTTCATTCTCCTTTCTTGTAGGAAACAAGGTGGGATAGATGGACCCTTTTTTTCCTTTCCCTCATGTTTTGGTGATGTTTAGGTGGCTACGACAAAGAAGACAAGGCAGCTAGGGCTTATGATTTGGCTGCTCTCAAGTACTGGGGTCCTACTACAACCACAAACTTCCCTGTGTGCCTCTCTCTCCCTCTCCTTCTTCGATGCATGTTGGATAGTGTACTGGTTTAACTGAAGCTTCATGTTCAACTTGCGTGTTCTTAGATAAGCAACTACGAGAAAGAGCTGGAAGAGATGAAGCACATGACAAGGCAGGAATTCATTGCGTCTCTCAGAAGGTGTACTCTTTCGTTCCCGTTTGATTCCATATTTCGATTCTTACATGCTTGATATGAATGATATTTTGGACGTTGCATGCAGAAAGAGCAGCGGGTTCTCTAGGGGTGCATCTATTTATCGTGGAGTAACAAGGTATGTTTGAGAGGAACCCTTGTTGGCATTCATCATCGACGGGACCAGCTTCCTTTTCTTCGTACTACCTGATTCAAGGCTGATACAAGATGATTTTGCAGGCATCATCAGCATGGAAGATGGCAAGCAAGGATAGGAAGAGTTGCAGGGAACAAAGACCTCTATTTGGGAACCTTCAGTATGTTTCTTTAAGAAGACAACTCTAATCATCCCAAGTTTGTCTGTCGAAGTCATGCAGAAAACCCTAACGGTTGACTTCATGTAGTCGTAATGAATCATATGCTTCGTTTGTACGTACTCCGCAGGCACCCAAGAAGAGGCCGCCGAGGCGTACGATATCGCGGCCATCAAGTTCCGGGGCCTGAACGCAGTCACCAACTTCGACATGAGCCGGTACGACGTGAAGAGTATCCTCGGGAGCAACATGTTGCCCGTCGGCGGCGCCGCCAAGCGGCTCAAGGACGTGGGCGAGCACGACGAGCCCGGGGCGATTGGGAGGAGGGCAGAAGACAGCCGTCTCGCCCCGCGGTTCGACGGGACGAGTGGCTACGGCGCTTCTCACCACCAAGGCTGGCCGACGACTCTCGCTTTCCATCAGCCGCCGCCCTTGCAGCCGCCGCGGTGGGGTGCTCAGTTTCCCTACGGTCCGACGCGGGGTTGGTGCAAGCAGGAGGTGGCCACCGCTCACGGCCTGCAGGACCTTCACCAGCTCCACTCGGGCACCAACACCCACAACTTCTTCCAGCCGTCGTCGGTGCTTCATCACGGCCTTGTAAGCGTCGACGCCTCGTCGCTGGAACACAGCACGGGATCGAACTCGGTGGCGTACGGCGGAAGCTATCATGGCGGCGGGTACGTGATGCCGATGAGCACGGTGGTGACGGATCAAAGCGACGCAGCGAACCAAGCAGGCTGTGGTAGTCTCATCGACGAAGAAGGGACTGCAGATCCTTATTCTTCGAGCAGGAATGCTTACTATCTCGCTCATCAGTTGTCTTCCGGCAGCGCCAAAGCCGGGGAGTACGCGCAGAACAATGCATGGATGCATGCGCCAGCTCTGGCTATGGCATCGAGGTCGAACGGCATGGCTGCTGACCATGGAGCTCCACCGTTCACAGTGTGGAATGATGCTTAGGGTTGGGAAAGAAGAGACTGCATTAGAAGGAGAGAGGCATTTGCTCCTGATCATGATTGCTTCCATCTGTTTTGGTGAAATCATTTTTGGTTTTCTCAGCATGAGAATTCTTCTGATGGTTTGGTAATGGCCGGTGAGGGTTGATGCAACTTAACTTGGGACAGTTCTTACTGGCTGTTAATTTTGGGGTGATTCAGAAGAATCATCAGTTAGAAAAGACTATGTAAAGTTGTTAAAATTAATCCTTCCTTTACTATATCTATAATAATAATAAACATTATTCGAGAGGGATAACTTTGTAACTTTCGTGCTAAATGATCTGAGTTTGAGTTAAGGAAACAGTCACTATGCTTTTTAACTTTCTTCATCGTGATAGTAATTCACATGAAAGGTCAATGAGGTTCCACATGGAATGTAATCACTGTGTAGATTGCAGCAAGGAAGTGACGACGATATGAACACCAACTTCAAATGGTATTGGAATTCAAAGTTCAAGTGGTGGTGGAGATGGTGATGGGGGGTGCAGAGGACTTGTGTTGGCATGAGCAAGGAGAGGGGGATGGTGAAGGTGGTGGTGATTTATGGTATAAAGGAGAGAGGTGCAGTAGGCGGTGGTAGGGATGACATTATGTGTTAGTGCAAATTAGTCAAGTACATAAAATTATAGATACTGTCTTAACTAATGGTTTAATTTTTTTTGATGTAATAATAATAATAATAATAATAATAATAATAATAATAATAATAATAATAATAATAATAATAATAATAAAATCTTAATAGTTAATTATGATGGTGAAAAATACAGTTTTCTTTTTCTAAAAAAATTGCTTGCAAAGCACATAAATAAATGCAAGGCTAGTAGACATCTGAATTTGATTAAAAATTTCGAATGGACTTGTAAAAGTTATATGAATATATTATTGGAAGTATCTTAGATCAAAGATTCGAGCTCAATATATTTTAATGGATCTATAATCTTATCGAATTGGATTAGGTAACAAATGATATCAAGAGGGGCTCGAGATAGAAAGAGTTATCGACCATGACTCATGACCGGAGGATAAGTTACGACAGAGAGTCACTTTAAACTAGACCTCATGTGCATTTTGATAAGGTTAGATTATGAGTCATGTTAGTACAAACATCAAGCCGATAACATCTTAATTTAGTCTCGTATCAAAGAGTGAAATAAGATTTGAATCGATATATAAGAATTAAACGAGTATAAACGTTTTGAACAAAAAAGAAATTATGAGTCGTTTGCAAACATCAAATGAATAACATCCTAATTTAGTCTCGTATCAAGAAATAAGATTTGAATCAACATATAATAATTAAACGAGTATAAACATTTTGGACAAAAAAAGAAAAGTTAGGACCCAAACAAGTGGAATCAGTTATCTCAGTGGGCCGAACAATGACAGGGCCACTTCAGGTCTCACCAAGTCTCCTCCCAAATGTGAAACCTCAATGGACAATGCAGGTTTCATTTAGCTGATAAAATTGATGTGGTTCATGAAACAAGTGGAGTTTCAGAGGTTTAAATTTCCAAGTATACGGATAGGTACTGCTCCAGAAACTAATAGTTTTCCTTTTATACACCAGAATGAGATTAAACCTGATCTTAATCCATTTGGATACCTCAAAGGGAGACTATTAAGCCAATGAAACAATGGGAAAAATAAATTGGAGATAAACATTCTGTGCAGCTATATCCATAGGTCAAATTCAACTTCATGTTTCCGCATAAAAATTTAGCAACCATGAGAGTAAAAGATCATATGACTCGTAGTTCACCATAGTTTGGAAGAGGAAGCTGGCAGTCTATCTTGTGGCATTTAGCTGCCACCCGCATTTCCTGCAGAAGAACAGAAATTTTTTTCATCATTCACAATTCAATTTTCTTTTATGAAATCTTCTGGGTAAAAATATAAGAAAAATGCCACTTCTACATCCTACAAGGGGCTATTATTGACTAATTGTTGCTGTTGACAATCTTAACATAAAAAAGAAAATTAAAAATTATTTGCAGAAATAAAAAAAAACAATTTGCGGCAACTCTACCGTTTTGATTGTTCCTCTATTTTTTCTCCCTGCACAAGCATGTAAGCTGACCTATTGAAATAAACATCAACAAATACGATATGGAGGCTGCAATAAGTCACCAACAATTTTATCCCAGCAAATAATCTAAGCTATCCTAAATGTAAATCAAGCTATATCCATAACAGCCTACATATTCCAGTATGAATCTCCTTTTGCTGGATTAAATATTGTGTCATATTATTAAGTTTAGATTAATATATACAGATTTCTGTATTTTTTTTTATCACAGCAGAATGCATATAGAAAGATGCTGCTGATATAAAGCACAAACCATAAATTTACTTATATCGATGGTCGATGATCAAAGCGCTGATCAAAGCGCTGCTGATATAAAGCACAAACCATAAATTTACTTATATCGATGGTCGATGATCAAAGCGCTGCTGATATAAAGCACAAACCATAAATTTACTTATATCGATGGTCGATGATCAAAGCGCTGCTGATATAAAGCACAAACCATAAATTTACTTATATCGATGGTCGATGATCAAAGCGCTGCTGATATAAAGCACAAACCATAAATTTACTTATATCGATGGTCGATGATCAAAGCGCTGCTGATATAAAGCACAAACCATAAATTTACTTATATCGATGGTCGATGATCAAAGCGCTGCTGATATAAAGCACAAACCATAAATTTACTTATATCGATGGTCGATGATCAAAGCGCTGCTGATATAAAGCACAAACCATAAATTTACTTATATCGATGGTCGATGATCAAAGCGCTGCTGATATAAAGCACAAACCATAAATTTACTTATATCGATGGTCGATGATCAAAGCGCTGCTGATATAAAGCACAAACCATAAATTTACTTATATCGATGGTCGATGATCAAAGCGCTGCTGATATAAAGCACAAACCATAAATTTACTTATATCGATGGTCGATGATCAAAGCGCTGCTGATATAAAGCACAAACCATAAATTTACTTATATCGATGGTCGATGATCAAAGCGCTGCTGATATAAAGCACAAACCATAAATTTACTTATATCGATGGTCGATGATCAAAGCGCTGCTGATATAAAGCACAAACCATAAATTTACTTATATCGATGGTCGATGATCAAAGCGCTGCTGATATAAAGCACAAACCATAAATTTACTTATATCGATGGTCGATGATCAAAGCGCTGCTGATATAAAGCACAAACCATAAATTTACTTATATCGATGGTCGATGATCAAAGCGCTGCTGATATAAAGCACAAACCATAAATTTACTTATATCGATGGTCGATGATCAAAGCGCTGCTGATATAAAGCACAAACCATAAATTTACTTATATCGATGGTGGATGCAGGAATGGCCTCACAATTGGAACCCACATAAGTCCCATCACAGCCATTCACAGGGTTGGTTGGTGAGATGAGACTTGAATAGGAACAAAGGTATCATTCCCATACTTAACTGACCATGCAATCTTAAGCTAAATTATAGTTTCACATTCTTGATCAATATTGTTCTCTTGTAATTTATTCTTCTTTAAATGATCAATATTGTTCTCTTGCAATTTATTCTGTTTAATGATCAACATGTGGGCTTACTTGCCAGTGCAAGAGAATCTGATGGTAATGAGACACCTTCAGTGCAAGAAAGGAAGGGATATCATCTCATAGACCCTCATAATTTCTAATAGATGCTAGAAGATGGACAAAGTTTGTTCAAACATACTTGCAGAAGCATCATAAGATTCGGAAGAAAAACTTATTGCTAAGTCTTTAACCTGGGAGCTCTCACAAGGGTTTATGCTTAAATTACTATTTATCAAGATATATTACGTATTTATTTTCATTTTAGATTTTTCTCTGGACAAGAGATAGCACAAAGGAGTAATACCTACAAGACATTTTAAATTGGAATAATCAAATTGCTTTAGTTTTTCACCAATTTCTTCTTCTTTAAATCATTGCAAACAAAGGAAAAAAGTTCTGCATGCTTGCAATAAATAGTCCGAAAATTTGTTGATTTCTTTAGCAATGAGCTTTGTACGGAACAAGTTGGACTACCAAGCAAAGTGCAATTATTCCTGCTAATAAGGCTAGGTCAAATAAATTGATAATCATGTTATCAGTCACTAGAATTTGAAGCAACAGAAGCATGATTTGATGATGCTTACTAGCTTATCTTGATTAGAAAACAATCTTGGTTCTTTATCTTCCTACAGTGAAAATTAAATACAACACCATAATTTTCTTCGTCAATATAAGAGACAGCCTGAAAAGAAAAAAGTCAAGACAGTGGCTGTCATAAGTCATTAAAAGTCAACAATTGAACTATTACCTTCTTAAAGTCATGCATAACCAAATAAATTAAGAAAGCTTTTCATATCATGTCATCAACGCTGAAAATAAATAGTAGAATAATATGACAAACAAAAACCACACATGAATCTGCAACAAATGGCAAACACATTAAGGTGCAAAACCTCTGGTAGTTGCCAGTTATATAGACTGGTAGAGATGACCCTCAAACATGAAGCAACAATATCTGAGAACAAATTAACCAATAGTTGTAGAAAAGAAGATCAATTAGTATGACTGTGGAACATGTAATAACAAAATTAGGCATTTCATTGCTTTATCTTCAACTTAATCATATAATATTCTTATGGAATGACATAATATCTAACTTACCAAAATGACATGGAGGAAAATAGATCCAAGTGTAATGCTTATATAGCAAGCGAAATACAAATTTATATATATGGCTGAAAGGTATTGTCTAAAAAATTGCTAATTTCCAATGTTCTATAATTTTAATGATTATGTACATTTAATACTTTGATTCAGCCACGCGTTTAAAGCAAGCTAAATAGTTTTTTATCACGAAAAAGAAAAGTAAAGTGGTCTGCATCTAGTTATTTTGTAGGTTGAGTCTAAGAAATTAAAACAGATACACAGTGGACTAAAACAATCATATTAGGACAGAAATGCTAACATATGGTCGAAATAAACAAGAATGAAGTAAATAGATGTGTGGCTAAAAGGGAGAAGGCAAAAGTATTATATGAACAGGCTGCAGAAAAATTCAATGATCATAATTTATTGATTATGAAGGCCATCCAAAGTGAACTAAGGATTCTTATCTTATTTTATACATTTCTTTCTAATCAATTATATTTTCTTGCTCAAGTTTTTTCCTGAATGCAGATTTTTTGCTCATGCTGATGGCTACCAAATTGCACTTGATATGGAGCATAAGCATGTTTCTGCCACTTTATCCAATATATACATCAAAATATTCATGCAACATATTGTCATGGATAAATAAATCAGTCAAGCATGTAAGTAAGTGGATGCTGGAAGTAAGGTGGTCATGTAACCAAACTAGAGCTTTAAATGCTTCGGTTAGGAAATGTTACAGATTGGAATTGCAATAATATTCCAACCAGCATTACAAAGGCGTGGCTATGCACAAAGTTTCCTAGAGCTCAGATATTGAGCCTTTTGACTCGCCCGAGGCTCACATGTCACACAGAAACACATCTTAGATTCATATCTCATGGGCTATTATAAAAGGTCTATTCTCCTTAGAGATGTGTCTTCAGTGCCGGACAGCTTTTGTTAAATACATCTTTTTTTGTGTGAATCAAGAGATAAAATTAAATTTGTTAACAAATGGGACAAAAGACAGTTACTAAGAAAGTGGAAGTTCTAATCATGGTATAGTAGGTAGGTGCTCTGTACTACATTATTTATATCTGTTAACGATACAATTGCATGGTATGTAGTAAACTAATTATGTTAGGTAAAATATTTTGATTTTGCCAAATCAATAAGTTTGCACATAAATGTCAAGAACAATAGCAGCAGAAGGCATGAAAAACATTGAATTGTTCAAAATCTTGAGGGAGAGAAAGAGGCCAACCTAGAAAAAATATTTTTTATTTCAATTTCTGTTGGAGAAGGGAAAAGAGATTGGAAGATCAAGTTACAATCAGAAAGATACCTATCTAAAGCCAAAGATCGAGCCAGTAAGGTTGTGCCCATATAAGCAATCTGATTTAGATAATGTAGGCTAACTTGTTTTCTCTTGTGATCTTGTTTGTTTGTTAGTTTATATCTTTGTTTTTTTCTTCCTTATATTTACTTTCTACCACCCCATCCTCTATCTCCACTCTACTTCATTATTTTTTCTTATCTATTTTTCATCATCTATTACACCTTATTCCCAGTCTTCCATCTTTTCTTCTCATTCAACTTTTGATGGCCAACAATTTTTTACTTTAAGTAACTTATCTCAATCTGATAAAAATTTGTTAGCATTGCTTCCATTATCATTTTCATTGAGCTCGTCTACAATTTGTGTCTGAACATTCATAATTTTTTGGCAATTTAAATAAATCATTTTGTATTTTATACCTTAATAACACAAGAATCCATATGTGGACTCAGTATTTTTAGCATCTAAGCTATCATGGTTTGAGTCATGCAAACAATCTACCTGAATGCAATGGTAAGGTTACATTTATAAAGTGATAAGCCCACCTCAAAACCCACATTGGAAGGATTCTTGTGCATTGGGCAGTCATTTACCTCCCTATGCATTGTGTGGCAGATCGGCAACCTGTATACCTCGTCCATTTTTGACAACTTCTTTTACATGCTAACGATTCAGCAAAATCATATTGGTTGGCGATCAAAGTCATTCTAGATATTTGTATTATATATTGCAGCATATTGTTCTCATTGATAGAAAAAAACAAAAATTCAGATACCCTATCAGAAACAAAAACAGTAAGCCTCTTGTGCACTAGACAATATTTAGAGTTTCCCAGGTTCTGAAACAAAAATAAATAATTAAATCAGACAAAAAAAAAAGAGAACAGCTTAGTGCACAGGGCTCCCACTAGTATGAGGTGTGGGAGAGGGTCAATGTATGCACAAGGCTCCCACTAGTATGATGTCTGGAGAGGGCTCCCACTAGTATGAGGTGTGGAGAGGGTCAATGTATGCACAAGGCTCCCACTAGTATGAGGTGTGGAGAGGGTCAATGTATGCACAAGGCTCCCACTAGTATGAGGTGTGGAGAGGGTCAATGTATGCACAAGGCTCCCACTAGTATGAGGTGTGGAGAGGGTCAATGTATGCACAAGGCTCCCACTAGTATGAGGTGTGGAGAGGGTCAATGTATGCACAAGGCTCCCACTAGTATGAGGTGTGGAGAGGGTCAATGTATGCACAAGGCTCCCACTAGTATGAGGTGTGGAGAGGGTCAATGTATGCACAAGGCTCCCACTAGTATGAGGTGTGGAGAGGGTCAATGTATGCACAAGGCTCCCACTAGTATGAGGTGTGGAGAGGGTCAATGTATGCACAAGGCTCCCACTAGTATGAGGTGTGGAGAGGGTCAATGTATGCACAAGGCTCCCACTAGTATGAGGTGTGGAGAGGGTCAATGTATGCACAAGGCTCATACTCATGCGTTAAATATATTCCTCTGGGTGACATGAATCTAGATGAATTTCTTATACCCTTCATTAGTATTTTTGTAAGAAAAAAAAAAAGATATCATGAACAGATCATAGCAAAGTAGAGAACCTGTGCTGATTTTCTCATCTTACACTCTAACCAGCTCAAACCAAACAGAAAGTTGCATATAAGGGCATCTTCATGCAAAACAAAATAATGTACTCATAAATCTTTCCACCACTTCCTTTTTTTCTTCCTGTTTCTTCATATCTCCTTTCTCCTACTCATTCAGACATTCTACATTCTTGCAAGACCCAAACACAACACAAAGTTAGTAGCATATAAGACCATTCTTTCATGAAGATAAAAATTTATGATGCAACACTGTTCTAGAAGAAGGTCCGCACAATTTCACAAATAATTATCAAAATTCACACAAGTTGATGATAATGCAACATTATTTAGACTAGAAGAAGGATCACAAAATTTCACAAATAATAATCAATATAGCTACTCATGCAACAAGTCTCTGCATGTGCGACATTACTTAATATTAAAGAAGGATCACAAATTTCACAGATACAGTAATCAATATTTATCCTTGCAATAAATCTATCACAATCAGTGCGTCAGAAAATATAATGAAAACAAAGTATCAAGATGCTAACTTACATGAATCTACGTATAGCGCCCACCAGAGATCACCATTCTTCCCGCCATCGCCCACTAAGCTCTCTGGTGACTCCTCTTGCTTCTGCTGCTGCTGCCTGCATCACATGGTGCTGAATTCCCCCGATCCCACCATCACCACCACCCGCCGTCCCTCCTCCTAGGAACTGGCAAATGACCCTGACCAGGATGGCGATCATTTGCATCTGATCCTGGAAAGCATCGGCTTGCATCTGCATCACCTGCTTCTCGTGCTCCATCTGCATCACCAGCATCCTCTCCCTCCACTCCATCTCCTCTTCTTCCATCCTCTCCTCCCTACTCATCCTCCTTCGCCACTGCTCCTCCTCTCCTCCTCCTCATCCATCTGTCTTTGGTGCTCCAAGGCCCTCTTCCGCCGCTCCCTTTCGCGATCTTCTTCCTCCCTCGATGCCTCCCTTTGGCGTCTTCGCTCCTCCCTCCTCATCGCGATCTCGCCAAGCCTCACCATGTCGGCTCCCAAAAATCCCATCTTTTTCCCACGGCGGCGGCGAGGAAGGTGACGCCGCAACCCTAGCGCTTCCTCCTCTTCTTCTTCTCGATGCACGAGTTCTGCATCGATTCTTTCCTCATCGTCCGCCACTTCTTGATCGGAGGCAGAGAGATCGGTGGCCAATTGCGCCTCGTCCTCCTCCTCAACGTCATCATTTTCATATTCGTAATATTCTTCGTTGATGCTATCATCATCCTCACGATCACCGTCGGAAGCGGGGGTTTTGGAGGAGGGGCGGAGGTGGGGGTCAAGATGATCGCCGAAGACCTGCTTGTAGAGGAGGAAGTTTGGCCAGAGGTGGAGGGCGTGGTCGGGGTGGAGGTGGGCGGGGAGGGGGAGGAGCTTGCGCTTGACGTGGAGGAACTGGTGTCGCATGTTGTGGATCTTGACGGAGACGTCCCGCCAGGACCAGCGGAAGGGGAAGGCCACGGGGTCGCGGAGGTGGTGTGCGGCGTTCACCCGGTCCGCGATCGGCTGGAACTTCTTCTCCCGCGTACGGAGCCTGGCCAGGAGGAGGGCGCCCCCCGACGGCGGCGACAGCAGGGCCGCGTACTCCCGGATCAGCGTCGCCTCCTCCTCCTCCCTCCACTTCTTCCGCTTCATCGTCGGTAAGATTGGGCTGACCGAGCTGCTGCCTCGAAGAGCGCCGACTGCATCACTGATGAACGTCTTCCGCGGGCATCAAAAACCTTAAATTGGGATATACTTCCTCTTACTTATCCGTGGTTTCAATCATTCTGATAGATCATAAACTGTGTAACCCATGACCATGCCATTCACTTTAGGATACAGGGCATCAGTGTTAAAGAACATCAATCAACCTTCAATTGACATGAGTTATAGCTCAGAATCAGACTCGATCTAGCGATTACTTAATTGAATGATCTATAATTCTCATTTAACTAGTTTTAAACCACCCTAAACTCTCTCTCTCTCTCTCTCTCTCTCTCTCTACATATATATATATACATATATATATATATATGTATCTATCTATATGTATGTATATATATATGTATGTATATATATATATATGTATGTATATATCTATATATGTATGTATATATATATATATGTAGTATATATTATATATGTATGTATATATATATATGTATGTATATATATATATGTATGTATATATA